>CM032434.1:8087395-8687395 GCA_019049465.1 Dryas iulia moderata | reverse complement strand
TGTGTGTTATATACTGTTCATCAAAAAAGTATAATAAATTTATTTGTTTAGAGAATTTCAATTAGGATCATTTATTAACATTTTTATTGTTTTTTAATATGTATTAAAATAGATTTTAATAATATAACCTAGATATATATTGCACTATATTTTTAATTAATTTAAATATATGTATGTACATAATGTACAATAACAGTTCTTAGTACAGTATGACTTATGAGATACTATTAAGGTGCACTTTAAAATGTATTGTGTTTTTATTTAATGCTGTACAGTACAGTGTTGGTTAATATTTCTAATAACTAGGAACCGCCTATTTCCTTTACATGGCGGGAAGAGCTGAAGCGAAGCGAAGTACATATTTAATGTTATTACATGTTAAAAAACTTTCAAAGGCAAACACTTAACACTAACATAACACTTAACGTTCCATAACCTAAATCTATGGACACTTTTTGACCATTTAATTATCATTTATTCCAAAACTACAATTGCAATTGCCACCAAAAAACTTAACACCACACAAGACACTGTTCTCGATATCCCTGACTGTGCCAAATTTCAGAGGTCTACTACAAATAGTCCTGGAAGAGTTAAACCACAACGAAACACACTTTTGACGAGTAACAGTTTCGCTTCGCTCAACTCAATAAAACACAAAAAAATTCTATTTACTACTCTTTAACCAATTAACAAAAAAAACAATTACCGCCAGAACTACCTAAATCTGCAAAATATAGTTTATTTCGACTACTACATCTTCCCACAAGATGTTCCTTTCCAGTAACTAAGCAATATATGGACGATGACGTGTTTACATTACATACATGTTTTCAACATTTACCGATTCTCATATCCCTTTTAAGCTCTAAACGCGCTTTATATTATTAGCTACATGAAGCTTTTACGATCTACGTTAAATTTATTAAAGTTTTTACAACACATTTTATTATAACGATATAAATGTTGTACTAATGTGAACGTGTAAACAGAATGTTTTCACGGTTTACCTTAAGAAATTGTAATTATATTTCGGAAATACTAAAGATCTTATAAATAAACAAAGTGCCATAAGGCCATGGTGGCGCAGTAGTTAATTTCAATTGGTTCTGGGTTCCATTCCCACTCAGGGGAATAATTATATGGAAATTACTTTAATTGAACCGCTATGGTAAGAAGACAGTGTAGCGTTCAGTTCCGCCATTCCTGTCTCGATTTGCGTCTATCTCAAGACGATTGCGTGTCTCGATCTAAGTTCTCTCTAAATACCATACTATTCGGTCAAAAGACGTGAAGGTGCTATATACGAAGTTATAAAGTGACTATTAACGCAAGTTTTTTGAAGCCCCGAATTTATAATCTTGATTTAAGATACTACAGTTATTAGATTGGCGAAATGGGTGTAACGTTAGAAATAGCATCAAGCAATAATATCATGATATTTTTAATTTGTTTACATTACATACAATAAAATTCATGATAAGAAATGTTAGTCATAGATATATTAACATATAAAAATAGAGAGGTCATTAACCTACGTCAATATTTAGCTCTAAATGTATGTACATACGAAACTAGAGCCAAATTTTAAAACGTACCGAATTGCGAGTACGAATTTGAGTCATTGTGGTTTGACGGTGGCGAAACTCAGCGCCATGTTTAAATTTCCCAGTAAAAATGAAAATATTTTGAGTATAATCTTTTCTTCGAGTGTAGTTGGAACCCATAACCGTCATATTTACACCTAGACATTGTTCCACTGCTCAACGATGGCCAGAATACTCACAGTTTTCCTTAGTAGCATGTATACAGACAAATTGCAGAATATTTTTTGTAATGTACCCATGTATATTTGCTAAAAGATGTCGATGTGCCGCTTGGCCGCACGCCAAAATGAATGACACTCGTATTAGATTCATTCAGCAAATTAGATTATCGGTAACGAGATTAGACGAACAATACGAAATAAGCTTTTAGATTGAATTTCTTTATGAGAAATTAAATAATATTTTCCAATGGCAGTCACAAAATGTTAAAACAAAAAAGGGGATTTCAATATGATGTTTTATTACTTTTTTTTATATTTTCAGCCAAGCAGCTGGATTTGTCTTATTTTAGGTCAAACGTCACTATTATTTATTAGGTCTAAATAAAAATAAACAGATGATTTAAAACGTGCATATTTTAAATTAACCTGTTCTTATTATTTAGATTTTAACCGAGTATCGGAAATGTCGGGAAATCATAAGCAATATGAAAAACAATTTTTAATCTTCAAAAATTATAAATTAGAACGGAAAAGCATGAGTAAAAAGTCAACATTCGCATTATTCCCGTCACTCTCATTAGTCATAATTACCAAGCATTGTTAGGCTCTATACACATTATGCGCTAAATCGAGAAAACTACATTGTATATGAATGACTAATTGTTTGATGTGAGCTTTATTCTGAGCTATTTCAATTCTAAGTCAACAAAACAGTGGGAAAATGGAGTGTGACATAATTTTACCGTTTATATTTAGGTATATAAATGTAATAGTTTTTTAAATTTCATAAGCTTCAATTAGTTTAATTGATATTCAGCACGGAAATTGTCGATTAATTTGTAAATAAATATAATTTACAATATGTCAACTAAAAATAGTCAGCAGCGTACAATACTACAATAATTCGTTAAATAAAAATCGATTTCTTAAACTAAGGACTTGTTCAGAGATTTAATTCTGTTGCGTAAGTGCTTATACAGTATTTTTGCGTCACAGGAATTTATTTCATTGTTTATCTAAATAGTTTTAGGTAGAAAAAATGTTCACGGACGAAAAATTAGACTGATATATAATGTACAAATAATTCATTAATAATATACGAGTAAGACGTAAATATATTTTATTGAAATTATATATTTTCGAAGAAGAACAGCAGAGTATACGCAACCTCACTCTATCAAACCATATGTACACTATAACATGTAACTAGAAATAAACAGATAATAAAACACACAAATTTAAATAATTTACGTCAAATGTCATTCGCGAAACTGTTAATTAAACATCGTGCATTTCTCATTAGATCTGTCTGCGAATTTAATATTTTGCATCCTACCAGAGTTCAACGGAATATAACTAAAAATATCCCGTGAACACTCATAATTTTTGACCACTTTGATTATTTACGTTTTGTTTTTTATTATAATTATTTTATTAGAACAATATTTATTACGTTAAGGTTAGATTAAATAATTTAACACATTTATTACAACACAACACTATTTACACTTTAACATAATAAATCGATTAAAATATCCAATAATTATATTCAATAAACGATTATCACATCACTAAACAGCTTTTTTTTACTTTTTTAATTCAAAATATTCATTTCGGCACAATAATTTCGTATGCGTCAGTCAGCGCGGGCCGACGCGTTGCGACGCTCGCGTCGACTGGGCGCCGTTTCAGACGTCTGCCAAAGAATCCATGACTGAAAAGTTATATTTATATAGTCTACAAGCCGCATGTTGGTCCTTTACTTATCTATATTTTTTGGGAAATCAGTCAATTAATTGCAATTTTTTATTTTGGATTTTTATATTTTGTTTTGTAGCTGAATTTAAAAATGGAGACATGAATGGACAAATATATACAAATCATTTAAAAAATATGTAGTATATGTCTTATGTAAATATAGCAAGATTAATTAGACATTATATTAAATTATTATTATTAAATTGAGTCGTTTTTTATTGTTAATTTTCTTTACACAAATGTAAAATACATATATAATATGTATGCAAACGTATATTACACGTATAATACTCGGCTTATATACGTCAAACATAAATTACCACTCCTAAGTAAATGAACCTCTTTTTTCTCATATTTCCAAGCCCTTAGCAACTTCAATCTACATAAATGGACTTCTCAACGTCAAGTTATTAAAGCTATGAATAAATATCGTACCTGCTCCAGCATAGTTCTGGTAATGATTTACACGGTCAATTACAGTTAACCTGATTCTGTTTGTGAAATCGACCTATTACTGCCTTGGTAATTTCAATTAAGAAGATTTATTAAGATTAATAAAAGATTTATGATAAGTTTTGTAATGAAAAATAATGAATATCTTATCCTTCATTTTTTTTAATTGATTTACAAATTATTTGCCGTATGTAATTATTATGTTTATAAGAAATTTAATTAAATGTTATTTTTCAGTTACTTAAAAATAATATATTAATATATTTTTTGTATTTTAATAACTAAAAAAATCAAAAGTTCTCTCTATCGTACATGCTTTAGCCCGACACTGACAGGTACAGAACACACGGACTTAAATACTATTAACTTTTCTAGGGGTAGAAATTAAAACCACATCTTATAAGCTAAGTATACTGTATGGCTTCATTATTTTCAGCTTCATGCTTCTTCTAGCACAGCAAAGTAGACAGAGAGAGATTAGTGTCAAGATACTTCGACTTTGATTGCGTGTGGAAATGCAGAATTCAACACAGCGCTTTGTCTTGTTGATCAGAGCGGGAAATAAAAAAAAATAAATGAATATCTAGGATCTATATGGAAATAGAACCCACAACCAATCACCACTACAGTCAGATATTGTTCCCTTGCGCCAGAATGTTCAGATGTTTTTTATTTAAAAAAAATATATTTCTAACACAAACTACCGCAATTAAAAGGAAAACCTGAAAACATAAAAACCTAAAATCCAGCCTGAGTCCTCACAAAATAAAAAGAAAACGTATTAAAGCCGTTTAAGTTCAACATAGATGCGACAGACGGATAACGGTGTTAAACATTGGGGTGGTTCTTTTTGTTTATTTTTCTCTCGGAAATTAAAAACTACCCCTAGCTCGTCTGTCTGGTGTTAGGATGAAGGTTACACATACGTTTTGATCTAGCCTTTTTTTTTAATGGAAGAACGCTGTCTCTCTTGATCTTTGCACTAGACTTTTGGTGCTATTTCATTCGTTTCTATTTTAAGGTAGATTAGAATGCAAATATGTGAATGTATTTGTTTTTTTTTTAGTCTTTGTTGTTATTGTGGTTCAGTTAAGATATGTTGGAGTAAAGGCGATGGTTGTGTGTTCAAATTAAATATGTAAAATTGAGTATCAGATATACAAATGCCACTTTTTTATGTTCATATATTGTAAAGTACAGTACGTTATCCTATATGCAGTAAACACATGTAAATAATGTTTGTAATTAGAAAACGGAGAGATTTATCACTAGGTTCTTTAACTGTAAATGTGGAGATTAAAAAAAACCTATCCTAATAAATCTTAACATTATAATCTTAGTGTCAACATAATTTGTTTAAAATGCAAAACAGATTACCTTGCTTTACTTTATCCAAACGAGGTACTTATTTTAAAACCACAAGCACTCAATATGCAAGCATATCGTTTAGATCGTTACGCTAACGGGATATAAATCCATTATTAAGCTTGCCGCATACTGCAGTCTAATATAAGTATGAATTGGGATTCGTAGTTCATAAAAACCTTTATTTCTTTGAAAGGTTACTGCAGGCGTCTGCAAATAGTAATAATCGCTGCAATTTAGCTCTTATCCCTACGTAATAGGGTATTAAAGTGTGTAAACATAAATCTAGACTTTCCAGACTTCAATTTGATTCGACTTTCTCACTTGGGTAGCATTACAATTTGTAGGCAATGTGACCTGGTTCAGCTTAGGTCACCTATATGACGATTTAAGTTATTTTTAGATTATGAATAAGAAAATTATGAAAAACGTGAGTAAAAATTTTGAAAATACCCACGACGGTTTAATTGTAATTGAAAAAGGATAAAATAACTAGAAATCCCCCGCCTAAAAGAATATATGTAACGAGATGATAGGGACGACTTCGTCGGAGCTGCCATTACTTTAAGTTTGCTAACTTCTCCTAGGTTTTCATGCTGTTAAAACAGGTTTAGGAAAAAATTAAAATATTAATATGAATTTACAGTTTTGATAACTGGTATTCCTTTTAAAAACTTTAAGAACGAAATCTATACTGTTAGCTACTATATTTAAAATAGAGGTTGCAACTGGCAGCCCCCGACGAAGTTGTCCCCATCATCTCGTTACATATATTCTTTTAGGCGGGGGATTTCTAGTTATTTTATCCTTTTTCAATTACAATTAAACCGTCGTGGGTATTTTCAAAATTTTTAATTTTGTTTTTTATTTTAAACTTTTTAAAGTGTATAGATACACATTATATATTTGTAGTGTTTGTATTAGGCTATATCTATAGTATAGATATAAACACTGTCTCGAGCTTACGGTGTGGCGGGGCGCGCGTAGTCATTATCGCGCGAGCCACCGGCGAGAGCGGACGCGGCGCCTGCGCACATCGTAGGTTGACGAGCCAGTGCATAAGGGAGTACACAACAAGTGGCGACGAGGTTAAAGGTCCGTCAAACAATTTTACTATAAATTAATAAAAAAAAAAAAGAAGAAAATGTAGGGTAATCAATTTAAGCAATGGTTTTTAGCAAACTTGTTTTGTTGTTTACTTCAAAGTAACACTATTAGTTAAATCATTTACCAAAGTAATAATCATTCTTAACAAAATTAAAATAAATATCGATAAACGAGTTAATTATTAGAAATGTTTTATGTCGATAGATTGTTTGCTGAAATATATATCATAATTTAAAATAAATGTAGGTAATATGGTAAAGTTTGAATTGTTAGTAATGTTTTAATTTTATTGTTTAATACTCGTTGAAGTTTAATAAGCTACGTAAATATAATTCCTCAATGTATAGGTAATCGATCGATGAGTTATATTTATCTAGAGAGGACAACCATTTGTTATTAAAGAATAAAATGATAATCTCATTGTCGGTTATAGTGATGTTAGTAAATTATGCATTTTTGTTTTTATATTTATACATGCCTTATATTTATTTGTTTTTTGTAGTAAATATATTATAAAACAAATACTCCTATACTATGGTGAGCTATTTAATTTGTAGTTTACATAATATTTTATCAAGATTATTCGGAAACAGTATCATTACAATATAATTCTAATATAAAAGTTTATTAAATACTTTTAAACTAATTTAAAGTGTTATTAAATACTTTTAAACATATTTAAAGTGTTATTAAATACTTTTAAACATATTTAAAGTGTTATTACACTAAGGAATGTTTTTTTTAAATTTATTAAATTAAAATATGGTTGTAATACAAACAGATATATTGTTAAGTGACTTTATAGTTGTAAAGGAGTTATTTTGATTGATCCTACTTATTTGGTTTTTGTATAGTATAAATCCTTAATAAATTGTGAATATTTGGTACAAAAGTACCTCCATTAAATTGGAAATACTTGGTACAAATGTACCCCCATTAAATTGGAAATGTTTGGTACAAATGTACCCCCATTAAATTGGAAATATTTGGTACAAATGTACCCCCATTAAATTGGAAATATTTGGTACAAATGTACCCCCATTAAATTGGAAATATTTGGTACAAATGTACCCCCATTAAATTGGAAATATTTGGTACAAATGTACCCCCATTAAATTGGAAATATTTGGTACAAATGTACCCCCATTAAATTGGAAATAATTGGTACTAAGGTACCTGAATTCGATTATTTTCTGTTTATTTCAGGACGCCCCAACTACTCATCATAATGTCTACCAACCTACCATCATTAGAAAGACTTGATTTAGAGGGCGATAATGGATCATTAGGACAGCGATGGGAAAAGTGGAAACGGTCTTTAAACATTTACTTAGAGGCAACGGATATAACGACACCAGTAAAGAAAAGAGCGACACTATTATTGCTTGGTGGACCAAGCCTACAAGAAATATTCTATAACCTACCAGGGGCTAACGCGGAACCGAATAATAATAATAATGTTTTCGAAATAGCGATACAGAAGCTTAATGATTATTTTACTCCGAAACAGAGCAAGGTTTACGAAAGACATGTCTTCCGCCTGATTAGGCAAGAAGAGGGAGAGAAATTTGAAAAGTTTATTGTAAGGTTGAGGAACCAGGCGGAAAAATGTCAATTTGATAAACCTGAAGAGCATTTGATAGACCAAGTTACAGAGAAATGTATATCGACAGATTTAAGGAAGAAGATATTAACAATAGGTGACAGTATAACATTAGATAAGATAATAACGGAAGCTAATACACTTGAAGTTGTTAATAGACAATTAGAAGAATATGGACAGCAAAATAAGAACAATGACGTTAACGCCCTTACTTTTACCGGAGGAAATAAAAATACTTCGAGATTTAACTTTCAAAAATTCAAGAATATTCCAGACAAAGCGTGTGGCAGGTGTGGTAACTATAAACACTCCTCAGATGCGAAAAACTGCCCAGCGATAAGGAAAAGTTGTCATTTTTGCGGTAAATTAGGTCATTTTCGACAATATTGCAAGTCACAACTACAAAGGAAGAGGAAAATAGAAGAAAACGATACACAAAAAGAAGGAAGACTATCGAAACAATGGAAGAAACAAAAAGAAATTAATAATGTGACGGAAGAAGGAAAAGTTGACTACGTTTTTAATATCAACAACAATGCGGAAATAGAATGTGATGTTGGTGGTATAAAAACAAGGATGTTAATCGATTCGGGGTCAAAGTATAATCTAATTACAGATCAGACATGGACAATGTTAAAAGAGAAAGGAGTGACATGCTTAAGCCAAAACAAAAATCCTGAGAAAACTCTTTTGGCATACGGCAGTAAAACTCCGTTAAATATTTTAGGGTCATTCAAGACAACGATTAAGGTAAATAATCGCGAGGAGACCGCACATCTCTATGTTATTGCAAATGGATCCAGAAACTTGCTAGGTAAAGATAGTGCTATAAATCTCGGTGTATTGAAGCTAGGTGTCGACATCAATCAAATAATAAATGAGCCGTTTCCAAAATTTAAAGACATATTGATCCAGATACCAATTGACGACTCACAAAAACCTGTTTCTCAGCCGTATCGGCGAATACCTATACCAATAGAAGAAAAGATTGAAATGAAAATCAAGGACTTATTAGAAAGTGACATAATAGAAGAGGTTCATGAACCATCGAGATGGATCTCTCCCATAGTTCCCATATTAAAAGATAATGGAGAATTGCGTTTATGTGTAGATATGAGGCGTGCCAATATGGCTATTATGCGTGAGAACCATCCATTACCTTCTATGGATCATCTTTTGCCAAAGATTAGAAAAGCTAAATACTTTACTAAGCTAGATATTAAGAACGCGTTCCACCAACTGGAACTCCATCCAGACTCGAGACACATCACAACTTTCATCAGTTCCAAAGGTCTTTACCGATATAAGCGCCTTATGTTCGGTATTACCTGTGCACCAGAGATATTTCAAAAAATACTGGAAAAAATGCTTCTAAAATGTGATGGTGCTATAAACTTCATCGACGATATTCTGATTTATGGTCGGACAGAGCAAGAACACGATTTGCGTCTTCAAGAAGTGTTGCAAGTACTAAGAGAAAATAATGTTCTCCTTAACAATGACAAATGTTTATATAAGGTCAAGAAGGTCAGTTTTTTGGGTCATGAATTAACCTCGGACGGTATCAGGCCATTACATAAGTATATAGAGAGTGTAGCTCATTTTAGGGTTCCGAAAACCGTAGAAGAGTTGCAAAGTTTTTTAGGTCTTGTAAATTTCATTAATAAATGGATTCCTAATATGGCTACGATAACTGAACCATTAAAACGGCTATTGAGGCAGAAGTTTGGTAAAAATGCAAACATAGAAGAGTATTGGACAGTTGAACAGGATCATGCTTTTAACGCGTTAAAAGACACGTTAGCGAATATTCAGACACTTGGTTACTACGATGTTAATGATAAAACTCAAGTCATAGCCGATGCTAGCCCGGTCGGACTAGGTGCAGTCTTGGTACAAATTGACTCTAAAGGTCCTAGGATTATTGCTTATGGGAACCGTACATTGACAGATTGTGAACGAAGATATAGTCAAACTGAAAAAGAGGCTCTTGCCTTGGTTTGGGCTATAGAACACTTCAATGTGTTTTTGTTTGGTAAAGAGTTTGACCTCATCACGGATCATAAGCCATTGGAAGTTTTATTTGGAGCAAAATCAAAACCATGCGCTAGAATAGAGCGATGGGTGTTAAGACTTCAAGCTTACCGATATAATATTAAATATAAGCCGGGTAAGTTGAATATAGCAGATTCTTTATCACGTTTATGCAAATATGCAAATTACCGGAAGACTGAAAGTGATGAGCATGTTAGTCAAATCGTGGAAAATGCAAGACCTCGTGCAGTTTCCATGGCTGAGATTAAAATGCACTCAGAGACGGATACAGAAATACTAAAGGTAAAAAAAGGTATTTACGAGAATGAATGGGACGAGAGTATAAAAGGGTATAAAATATTTGGAAGTGAATTATGTTTCTTTGAAAATATTCTTTTAAGAGGTAACAAGCTAGTCATACCATCTATGCTTCGGAGAAGTGTTTTAGACGCTGCGCATGAGGGGCATCCAGGGATTGTGGCAATGAAGGGCCGTTTAAGATGCAAAGTATGGTGGCCGAGAATAGATAAAGATGCGGAAAACTTAGTGAGGAGTTGTAAGAGTTGCACGTTAGTTAGTTTACCAAATCCACCTGCACCCATGAAGCGTCGCGAACTACCGGAAGCGCCTTGGGTAGACATAGCCATGGACCTACTCGGTCCATTACCAAGTGGTGACTATCTTTTAGTGGTAGTCGATTATTACAGCCGCTATAAGGAAGTGAAAATCACTAAAATCATTACTAGCGCTGTTATAATTAGATTATTGAAAGAAATATTTAGCCGATTAGGCTATCCTTCATCTATCACAGCCGACAACGGACGACAGTTTGTTAGTGAAGAATTTAAAACATTTTGCAAAGATTGCAACATACTGTTATTTCATATTATCCCTTACTGGCCTCAGCAAAATGGTGAAGTTGAAAGGCAAAATCGGGACATATTGAAGCGCTTAAAGATTGGGAAACTCGAAAAAAAAGACTTACAAGAATGTCTAAATGAATATCTCATGATGTATAATTCAACACCTCATTCTGTGACTGGAAAAACACCTACAGAATTATTTTTCAAAAGATTAAACAGAGATAAGATTCCAACGTTTCAAGACATAGGTAGTAAAATTGATGATACAGAGATCAGGGACAAGGACAAGGAACGAAAGGAAAAAGGAAAGGATTACAGTGATAAGACGAGGAATGCTCGGGATACAGATTTAAATGAAGGAGACAAGGTGTATGTTAAAGAATTTAATAAAACAAATAAACTTACTTTAAATTATAATCCTACACCACACGTTGTGGAGAATATGAAGAATGGAGACGTAACAATCAGAAATGAAGAAACTGGACAAACACTTAGAAGGAATATATTACATTTAAAGAGAATAGAAGGGCATGAGAATGAATGGAAAGCTGTAGGTGAAGATCAGGAAGATGAAACTGTTAACTCTGGGGTAAATGAAAGACAGTAAATTGCTGGGATTCAAAATGATTTAATTATGATTTATAGATACTTCTAGTATGATTAACTAAATCAAAAAGTCATGATTCAAATATGTATACTTACTAAGTTCATATTAATAAAGTTTTTGATAAGAAAGGGATGTAGTGTTTGTATATGGCTATATCTATAGTATAGATATAAACACTGTCTCGAGCTTATGGTGTGGAGGGGCGCGCGTTGTCATTATCGCGTGAGCCACCGGCGAGAGCGGACGCGGCGCCTGCGCACATCGTAGGTTGACGAGCCAGTGCATAAGGGAGTACACAACAATCTTCATTCAAATAGACTTTATATTAATCTTCATGCAAATCCAAAAAAAATTATAAGCCCAATGCTTTCTGGTTATCAAATGCCTATTGCAGCGCCTGGCAGATTGTCACCGCAACATTTTTAGGAAACTTAAGTTTAACCAAATCAGTGAAAATCACAAAACCCACTAGTAGTTTTGATTTGGAACAAATTAATTTATACTGGAGCGCCCCGTGGTAGTTTGTGATATGGCATATAAAAACACGCAACAATTAAACATGAACTTATCACAGAAAACCGCATCTAAATAGGTTTCACACAAAAATACAAGCAAATGCTTACTGCTGCGCCCCCTGGTGAGGTGTCACCACGACACATATGCGAGAACACGCGCTAATTGAGCCTGATCCTATCGTTGAAAACTGCATCAAATTCAGACTCGTAGTTTTAACTTTGCACCATCAAATGTTTAATGAAGCGCCCCCTGGTGAGTTCTTAACGTAAAAAAAAACTAAAAACATACACCAAGTAAAGGTAAATCTAATACTGAAAACTCTGTCCAACCGGACACTAGTCCGGTTGGACAGAGTTGCAGTAAATATTTGTTTGTAATATTTAATGTAAAACCACAACTACTAAGTTGTGGTTTTACATTAAATATTACAAACAAATATTTACTGCAGCGCCCCCTGGTGAGTTAACACGATAAAGCATATCCAAGAACATGCACTAATTAAACTTGAGCTTATCACTGAAACTGCATCCAAATCGAATTCGTCATTTTAGCTTTGCACAAACAATATTTTACTGCAGCGCCCCCTGGTGACTTGTCACCGTAATATAAATTTAAAAACATGTACTAAACAAAGCGGAATCTAATACTGAAAACTCTTTCCAATCGTACTAGTCGTTTTTGTTATACACAAAAAATGGAAGCAGCTACTTACTGCAGCGCCCCCTAGAGAGTTGACACATACTTGAAAATATGCACTAAGTAAACATACATGACACATATATGAAAATATGCACTAAGTAAACTTGAATCTTTCATTGAAAACTGCATTCAAATCGGACTCGTAGTTTTAGTTTTGCACAAACAAATGTACTTACTGCAGCGCCCCCTGGTGAGTGATCACCGTAACACATATATGAAAAGATGCACCAATTAAACCTGAACCTATCGTTGAAAGTTTCATCTAAATCGGACTAGTAGTTTTTACTCTACATAAACAAATGTTTACTGCAGCGCCCCCTGGTGAATTTTCACCGTAACGTAAAAACAAAACTTTTAAAATATGTACGAAGTAAAGCTTAATCTAGTTCTGAAAACTCTAGCCAATCGGATAAGTAATTTCGGTTTTAGACAAAGAAATATAAGAAAAATTTTGGTTTTACACAAAAAAACTCAAACAAATGCTTATTACAGCGCCCCCTGATGAGTGGTCACCATAACACATATATGGAAAGACGCACCAATTAAGCCTGAACCCATCCTTGAAAGTTTCATCTAAATTGGACTAGTAGTTTTTGCTCTGCATAAACAAATGTTTAGTGCAGCGCCCCCTGGTGAGTTTTCCCCGTAACAAAAAAAGAAAAATCTTAAAATATGCACCAAGCAAAGATAAATCTTTTTATGAAAACTCTTTTGAATCGGAGCAGTAGTTTCGGTTTTAGACAAATAAATACAAAAAAAGTACAAACAAATGCTTACTGCAGCGCCCCCTGGCGGTTTGACACGATAAAACATATCCAAGAACATCCACCAATTAAGCCTGAATCTACCACTGAAAATCTATTGAAATCAGACTATTATTTTTTGAGATAATTGAAAACATTCGTTTTCACGTAAAATGCTTACTGCAGCGCCCCCTGGTGAGTTAAGGCAATAAGACATACATAAGAACATACGCCAATTGAACCTTAACCTATCATAGAAAACCGTATCAAAATCGGACTTATAGTTTTGGAAATAATTGACATAGTAATTTGCACAAACACACAAACAAACAAACAAACAAACAAACAAACAAACAAACAAACAAACAAACAAACAAACAAACAAACAAACAAACAAACAACAACCTCTCACCCCAAACACATATACAGTCGCCGTTCCGTCGCGGGTAAAAAACGTGAGTAAATGGAGCTTTTTGGTATAGAAAAGAAGGCTCGTTTGGTTTTGGAGCGCGGCATTTCGAAGCTTTTAACAGAGTCTAAATATTTACTGAAAACATCATGTATGTGGCTGAAATGTTATTAAGTTAAAGGTTGATTTAGAGCCGGTCTTACATGAGATGTTTTTTCATCCTTCTATATAAATGCTTTTAAACCCTTATAAATATGGTATGTGATACTTAAATATTAAACAAATACCCGGAATTCATCCACTTAAAGCTTACCCTTCACGCACCAACGGAAGTTTTGCGGTTACATTTAATATCCTGCCATTACTTTATTCCTTTTACAAAATGCATGTAAATATGTTATTTTTATATTCAAATGTACAAAAATGTTAAATGTTAAATACTATATGTACGAGTATATTTACGTATTACTGTTTGTATTTATTGAGTGATAAGACTATCCTAGCCCAGTGTGACAGCATCTGACTGTAATGCAAAGTTGTGGGTCCGATTCCTATTCGGGTAAATGATTTTATTAGTTATTTTCATTTCTCCACTCTAGTATCTCTGACAAAGTACATTTACACAGATAAATTTATGTATTTTTATTTTATTTTTTTCATTTTTTAATATATTTTTTTATTTACAACCACAACAAATTTCAATATACAGTAGGTACAAGAACTTATGATAAGCAATATTGCAACAAAATAAGATATAACATAGCCAGTAACAGTAATATAATTGTTCAACACACAAGTCTCAATTTCGGACGAAAAGGTGAGAAAAGGTGAAATTTTCACTCACTACCCTACTATAAGTTAAAAAACGTTAATCTGAAAAAAATGTATGGAAGTAAGATGAAAAGTCCAGTGGATTTAGAATGCTGGTGGATGATAATGCCTGTAGGTTCATAATGTAAATAAGTAAAAATTTTAAATTGCAGGAAATACAAACAGGTAACATTTTTTTAATTTTAGCTTCTTATGTACATAAGTGTTCGGGCAAAAATGCACTTTATATACAAAATAAGAAATAAGAAAGTATATATTAAACGAAAATTTCTCCAAAATTTCCTAAAAACTGATCATAGAATAGTAGACGTACTTTATTCATTTCTGGAGTCTGTTTCGTCTATTACAAGGCGATCCATTGAATGTTCTAACGGCACTGCACGATCATAACATTAATTAGGTACTTTATTAGTGCATCCATTCATGCTGCCTCGGAATGAAATTGAAGTCGTTGCCAGAGTCAAAGACCTTCTACTTAGATTCTTGCTTCTACTATCTTTCTATTGAACTATAATTAATATAAATTCACCAGAATTAATGCTTTTTAGCATTTAGTTTATAATATTTCTATTAATATAAGTTTTATACCATATTTTAGAAGTGTATAAAAAATTAAACATAGTGAGTCTAGAACCCGCGCCTTTTTGAAACTGTCCAACCACTCTGAGCGCTAAGCAGATCTATCAAGCTATGTCGAATTTGGTATTTTACGTTAACAACTTAAGTTTGATAAAAAGTAATTATTTCTTAGATGAAACTGCCAGTTATCGGCAATTGACGTTCTTTTTTAAACACTATGTTAGTGTATTTTTGAAAATTGTCCAAAACAAATATTGAAACATATACTTTAATAAAAATAATTGCTTTACTCATTTTGTAACGATTTACTAATCGTGTTTATATATAAATATCAATGAAACATAATCAATTTTATACTCCTAAATTTACATGCTTGGCAAGGCTCGACAAGCTTCCAAAAATACACTCGTATTGCTGCTTGGTTTAGCTTATGAGAGTTTGCTAAAAGCTTGCGGCAAGCGCTTGCGACGTACGTACACATATGCGCTTGGAACTAATGAAGGCTTCTTAAGTAAAAAGCAACTAATAAAAACCAATAGACCAATATTAAGTACACTATAATATTTTAAAGTACTAAACCTTAAAAAAGATTTGATTTTCGAATGAATTTCAATTCAAAATTGTTATGAAACTAGATAAGCTGCGGCAGATGACTAGATGCACAGCTATTTAATAGTACCTGCACTCCATTATACGGACTTTTAGTAAATGGAATCAGTGAGTGGTATTTTTTTCACACAATTATGGCCTTTCATACAAGGTGTTAAGATTTACTATAGCATGTATAGGAAGCTCTAGTGTTATCTGATTGCATTTGTTTTATCAACAAGCGCACGTGCGGCTGCACTGATGCCAGACTACACTTTTAAGCGTTTTAAATCACTGTTGGTATTATTTGGTTCGTATGTTACGATGTGATGATAAATTTGAATTTTTAATTTTCAATCATTTTTAACTTTTTAGATATGTGGGCCGTTGTGGCGCAGTGGGATAGCGTCTGTGGTGTGAGTTTGATTCCCATGCGGAATAATTATTCGGTCTAACACAAAAATATATAATGTCTCGATTACGGGCGGAAACTTTGTATCGCCTCTTGTTACTGAGTTCACTCTGACGTATATAGGAAACGGAAAGATAATTAAAAAGTTATTAAATGCTGCTAGAAATTGATTGATTTTTTTAAATTTAAGACAAAATAGTTTTATTCGTAAATATTTCAATTTGATAATAAAATTGACTACAGAATTTATGAAATATCTAACTTTTAGAAAACTAGAAGTTATTTTTGTTCCATTGTTCTTACATATTTATATCTTAGAGAAAAAAATATAATAATTAACATATCCGCTTTAAAATCAAGTTGTATGAAGCACAGCTGTTTACTCTGCAGGGTCATTTTTATAGAGTACTATATCGTACCGTAGTAATTATCGGATCACATGTGGCAGCATTTATGAGGACATTTATTTAGGGTACAAGCGTATGTTTTACCCCTTAAAAAATGAAAATATATATATACTTTTACACTTACGCTTTTTGATGTCGTTTTGACGTGCTTTTTTGTAAATAAGGCAGAGACAAACAGAGACATTTAATTTTTAGTAGCTTCACGTAAGAAAATCATGCAGAGATATTTTGAATTTTGACCTATTTCTTTTCAAGCACTTTCGTGTCTGGAATCACAGAACAATATTTTCTTAGTATAATTCTAATAGGATGACATGGATGACGAGAAACTAATTTTACGCATGTCCTTTTGTTCTTAAAGTAACTTGTTGTTTTTATACCCGCGACGGAACGGCGACTGTATATGTGTTTGGGGTGAGAGGTTGTTTGTTTGTTTGTTTATTTGTTTGTGTGTTTGTGCAAATTACTGTTTCAATTATTTCCAAAACTATAAGTCCGATTTTGATACGGTTTTCTATGATAGGTTTAGGTTCGATCGGCGTATGTTCTTAGATATGTCTTATTGCCTTAACTCACCAGGGGGCGCTGCAATAAGCATTTTACGTGAAAACGAATGTTTTCAATTATCTCAAAAAATAGTAGTCTAATTTCGATAGATTTTCAGTGATAGATTCAGGTTTAATTGGTGAATGTTCTTAGATATGTTTTACCGTATCAAGCCACCAGGGGGCGCTGCAGTAAGCATTTGTTTGTACTTTTTTTGTATTTATTTGTCTAAAACCGAAACTACTGCTGCGATTAAAAAGAGTTTTCATAAAAAGATTTATCTTTGCTTGGTGCATATTTTAAGATTTTTCTTTTTTTGTTACGGGGAAAACTCACCAGGGGGCGCTGCACTAAACATTTGTTTATGCAGAGCAAAAACTACTAGTCCAATTTAGATGAAACTTTCAAGGATGGATTCAAGCTTAATTGGTGCATCTTTTCATATATGTGTTATGGTGACCACTCATCAGGGGGCGTTGTAGTAAGCATTTGTTTGTATTTTTTTGTGTAAAACTAAAATTTTTCTTGTATTTATTTGTCTAAAACCGAAATTACTTATCCGATTGGCTAGAGTTTTCAGAACTAGATTAAGCTTTGCTTCGTGCATATTTTAAGATTTTTGTTTTTTCGTTACGGTGAAAATTCACCAGGGGGCGCTGCAGTAAACATTTGTTTATGTAGAATAAAAACTACTAGTCCGATTTAGATGAAACTTTCAATGATAGGTTCAAGTTTAATTGGTGCATCTTTTCATATATGTGTTATGGTGATCACTCACCAGGGGGCGCTGCAGTAAGTACATTTGTTTGTGCAAAACTAAAACTACGAATCCGATTTGAATGCAGTTTTCAATGATAGATTCAAGTTTACTTAGTGCATATTTTCATATATGTGTCATGTATGTTTACTTAGTGCATATGTGTCAACTCTCTAGGGGGCGCTGCAGTAAGTAGCTGCTTCCATTTTTTTATAACAAAAACGAATAGAACGATTGGAAAAAGTTTTCAGTATTAGATTCCGCTTTGCTTAGTACATGTTTTTAAATTTATATTACGGTCACAAGTCACCAGGGGGCGCTGCAGTAAAATATTGTTTGTGCAAAGCTAAAATGACGAATTCGATTTGGATGCAGTTTCAGTGATAAGCTCAAGTTTAATTAGTGCATGTTCTTGGATATGCTTTATCGTGTTAACTCACCAGGAGGCGCTACAGTAAACATTTGTTTGTAATATTTAATGTAACTCAATTAGCGCGTGTTCTCGTATATGTGACGTGGTGTGACACCTCACCAGGGGGCGCTGTAGTAAGCATTTGCGTGTATTTTTGTGTGAAACCTATTTAGATGCGGTTTTCTGTGATAGGTTCAGGTTTAATTGTTGCGTGTTTTTATATGCCATATCACAAACTACCACGGGGCGCTTCAGTATAAATTAGTTTGTTCAAAATAAATCAAAACTACTAGTGGGTTTTGTGATTTTCACTGATTTGGTTAGACTTAAGTTTCCTAAAAATGTTACGGTGACAATCTGCCAGGCGCTGCAATAGGCATTTGATAACCAGAATGCATTGGGCTTATAATTTCTTTTGGATTTGCATGAAGATTAATATAAAGTATTTCGAAATTATGTAATAATATATAATGTGTATCTATTCACTTTAAAAAGTTTAAAATAAAAAACAAAATTAAAAATTTTGAAAAAAACCCACGACGGTTTAACTGTAATTGAAAAAGGATAAAATAACTAGAAATCCCCCGCCTAAAAAAATATATGTAACGAGATGATGGGGACAACTTCGTCGGGGACTGCCAGTTGCAACCTCTATTTTAATTATAGTAGCTAACAGTATAGATTTCGTTCTTAAAGGTTTTAAAAGGAATACCAGTTATCAAAACTGTAAATTCATATTAATATTTTAGTTTTTTCCTAAACCTGTTTTAACAGCATGAAAACCTAGGAGAAGTTAGCAAACTTAAAGTAATGGCAGCTCCGACGAAGTCGTCCACATCATCTCGTTACATATATTCTTTTAGGCGGGGGATTTCTAGTTATTTTATCCTTTTTCAATTACAGTTAAACCGTCGTGGGTTTTTTCAAAATTTTTAATTTTGTTTTTTATTAATATTTAAACAACTAGCGACCCGCCCGCGGCTTCGCGCGTAATATTGCAACCCTCGGGGGTGGATTTTTAAAAAAAAAGTAGCCTATGTTTAAGCTTAGTTTATCAACTATATTTATACCAAAATTCATTGCAATCGGTCAAGCGGTTTAGATTTTTCATATAAACTTTCATCCCCTATTTCAACCCTTTAGCGGTTGATTTTTGAAAAAATAAGTAGCCTATGTTAGACCCAGTAACTTTTACTACTTTCATTCTAAATTTCATCTAAATCGGACTGGTAGATTAGCCGAGAAAGCATGACGGACAAACACACAGACTTTCGCATTTATAATATAAGTATGGATTGTCTTACGTTACTTAACCAAATAGTACTCTAGTATCCTAAAAAAGTAAAAACAGTATCTTCCTCAAATGAAGACATTATGTAGGTGCTAAGTACAGATAGACAGACAGAAATTTGGTCAGATATAACATATCAATTTATCATTACCAAATATCATTTCTTATTTCATTCTCTAAATTTATATATTCATATTTAAGAAAAAAATATTAATTTTTGACTCATTATTCATATATAAATATTCATAAAATATAAGTAAAGTGATTACATCCTTCACGTGAGCTTTAAAACCGTGAATCCCAAAGTTTTAATTGCAATTTAAGTCCGGAATTACTTCGTCCACAACCTATCCCTACGGAATAATCAGACGTACACATGTCGTAATCAAATAAACTTTTAGATTAATATGTTAAGTGACATACCTATTGTTCCTTAGAATATAACTGGAGATTTCTTGTGCAATAATTAAATTTATCTTTCTAAAGGAAAAAAAACGGCTCGTCGCGTATATAATCATTTCTTTATAATTTTCAATATTAAAAATTTCAACTGATATCGATACTGTATTTCTTCACACATTATCTATATGCAACACTTATTTAACTAAATAAATATTTTAAAACCATAAAAATCATATACTATTGCGAAACTGTTTGAAAATCTGTCAAGAAATGTATTTTTTTTTTCAGCTTCACGCTGTATCCCGCACACAGCAGGGTGGCAGAGGGAACTTAATGTTAAGACACTCCGCTCCCCACTTTCCGCCAAATTCTGAGGCATTGCGTGTTTATTGGCGGGACATAACGCCGCGCTTTGCGTCTAATACCAGAGCGAAGGAAATGGAAATATTAAATATTTCCCTTCGAGTGGGAGTCGAACCGACAACCAGTCGTTTACAGTCACGCATTTGTGCCACTGCGCCACAACTGGCCCGGAAAGAAATGTATTAATATTTATATTATGTATATAATACAAAATTATATCTTTCTTATTTCATGGATAAAGTAGTGTCTTAACAGTTGTAAAAGATGTATAAAAAATACAAAAAGTGAGTAAGTAGTACTAGGTATACTATACTATACTATATTTAGTAAAATCCTTTGCAATACAAAGTTCGTTACATTAGTGACTCAATGATTGTACGTTTATTTTCCTTTTGAGCGCTGAGTTCATTGTGTTACTTGTTGCTAAGTTTAGATATAACGTTTTTCTTTGAAGTGAGAATGCACTAAATATAGGCGGATACTACAGGATTTACTATTAGCTGCACTCAAACGGTACTATTACTAATAATTGTATTTTTAGATATAAATGGAAAGCCTTTTTTTATTATTATTTTACCTTTACGCTGTATCCCGCATACAGCAGGGTAGGCAGAGGGGCCTAGTGTTAAGACACTTCGTTCCCCACTTTCCGCCAAATTCGGAGGCATTGCGTGTTAAGTGGCGGAATTTAACGCCGCGCTTTGCCTCGACACCAGAGCGAAGAAAATGGAAATATTAAATATTTCCACTCCTCGAGTGGGAATCTAACCCACAACCAGTCGTTTGAAGTCACACGTCTGATTCACTGCGCCACGATTGGCCCCTGTACTGATGACTTTTTTATTTGTTTGTTAATTATTTTTTTTGTTACACAAAAAATACTATTGAATTTTAAATTAATATTTATGCATACTTAACTAATATTAATTGCAATAAGCTCACTAATAATTTAATTTATCTACCCGTATTTGGTTGTGGGTTCGTTCACCATTCAGTGAAATGATTATATTGCAATTTTCTCTGCTCTGATAACTAAAGCAAAGGGCAGTGTTAAATTTCGCGATGTTAAGTTCAACATAAGTCAACATGGAGTGTCTTAGCTCTAGGTTGTCTCTGTCTACCCTGCTTTGCGGAAAAGTCGAATTAAAGCTGCTAAAAAAGCTTTACATGTCTTAAGCTTTATATCAGCTTGTACTAACTAGCCGCGGAACTTGTTAAATATGAATTATATATTACAAAAATATTATTTATCAACATTATCTAATATGTAGTGTTAGATTTTTTTTAGTTTCACGCTGTATCCCGCATATAGCAGGGTAGGCAGAGGGAACCTAGTGTTAAGACACTCCGTTCCCCACTTTCCGCCAAATTCGGAGGTATTGCGTGTTAAGTGGCCGAACTTAATTCCGCGCTTTGCCTCGATACCAGAGCGAAGAAAAGAAAGAAGAAGAAAATGGAAATATTAAATATTTCCACTCCTCGAGTGGGAATCGAACCTACAACCACTCGCTTTACAGGTACACTCTGTGCCTCTGTGCCACGACTGGCCCCTAATATAATGTAATGTTAGATATTATTTATTTAACATTAAATTAAAAAATACAATACGAAAATTAATTCCACGCTCTAATTAACAAGGTATTGAAACGATTTGCTAATACAAATCGTTGACAGCAACATAAATGACATGATAGCTTCCTGTCCATCCGTGAGACAATACATGCGACATGACAATACGCGCCCGGGCCACGGCATAATCTCGCTCAATACCGTGTCGACCTTAATACATCAATTAATAAAAGGTTTTTTATTAATTTATGTTTCAACATAAGCGGTTATGCTTCAATTCGGAGTCAATCTCTTCTTTTTGAAGAATATATTTTAAAATGAAAATATAAAGCTAGGTTACTGTAAGTTAAGATTTTTATTTTCCTAAAATGAATAGTTAAAATTTTTATTTTCCTAAAATTTAAGAAAAAAAAATTAAAAATCGATTTTTAAGATTCTTAATTTCTTAAGCTTAATATTTCAAAATTAGTTTTTGGAATCGATGCATCGTGGTTGATATTTCAAGATAATATAATTATATAGATATAATACATACGCGATAAAACAATATAGGTATAATACATACGCGTTTATAAATTATATATATTTAAGTAAATACTATTGAATTTTTGTTAGTTATTTTGCTATTAATAATATAAAAATACTAACCTATTTAAATTAAGATTCATCACCATATTTTCTTTGGCATTACTGCTATATCCTGAAACAAAGAAAGCAAGTATTAAAATATGTGTAAATCTTAAAAAAATACCCGTATAGCAAGGTCGGCTGAGAGATCCTAATGTTCAGACACTCCACTCTCTATTTTCCCTCGGAAAACAAGATATAACGTTGCGTCGAAATTCTTATACGCTTTATTACAACTTATTTTTTGTTCGTAGAATAATCTTTGGATACCAGAAATTTTACAAAAATCCCTCTACAGAGATGCTAACAACAAAAAATAATTTGTAATAAAGCATATAAGAATTTCGACGCAGTGTGTAGTAGAACGTGTGGCTCAGTGGAAAGTGAAAGCGCCTGGACGGTATCAGGCAGCGCGGGTTCGAATCCCGCTGTATTCAAATTTTTATACGTTTTCTAAATGCCTTTTTCAATTTTCCTAAGTGTGGAATAACACTTTAAAAATGTTTAAAAGTATTTAATAAATAGCATTCTCTCTTGCCAAACGATTGTTCGTAGAATAATCTTTGGATAGCAGAAATTTGTAAATATCTCTCTACAGAGATGCTAACAACAAAAAATAAGATATAACGTCTTTAGTGGCGGAGCTAAGTCATTCATTCATTGTCTTATTACAGCTCATTATCAGGAAACATTGTCTCCTTCTGAGGAAAAATGAATCATGAATATCCTATTAATTTAAATATGTTTTAAAGACAGGGATGAAAAGTCTAATATTAGTTATGAATCTAAATTGAACAGACGATGTGCTATGATTCACTCTCTGTTCAATTATTTTTTAACACAGCTAAATAATATACACAAAATTATAACATTTCTAGGCGGCTTTAAGCAGCTTTAGCCGTGTAAATCTTTTCCAGATTTACTGCATTGCTGCAGATTTACATTGATCTTATGCAATTTAGAGCAGCTGCATTAAATTTTCTACGAAATAAGAGCTAGATAAATAGTTTATAGTTTACTTCCGGATTCAGTGAACCTTAATAGTTAATACAAATATTTACAACGTTTTCGTTTTTTACATATATAGATATTACATAGCGTGAGTTTAAAGTTTTTTACGACTAGAACAGGGGAAGAAGTGTATTTGGAGATGGAATTCTTGTGTGACTTTAAACATCTTATATTGATTGAATGATTTATATTCATTTCTCCGCTGCTGTCCGAGGCAAAGCGCGGGGTTAAGTTCCACCACTTAACACGCAACGTCTCGTTAGAAAAGCGTGAAGCTGAAATTTATATGCTTGATAGGAATAAATAATGAAAATCGAATTTTCGATACGAGTAAATAATGAAAATCGATAATCGAAAATATAATTTATTATTAAAAATACATGTAGGTACTTCAAATACAGTCGAGTAAATTTAAAATCCAGTTGAGTAACATCCAAAAACCGCTGTACAGAGATTTATGAGTCATAAATCATTGGATTATCTTTAATTCATTCTCATTACGGGTCATTCCTTTTTAAGGGCACGATTGTGATCGTAATTGGTGCTTTGGTTGTAAAACCGTATATGGAGCAAGACAATATTTAAATGTCTATTTGTTATTCTGAAGCAGTTCTAATACATTTCTAATACGTTTGACTTAACCAGTTGAGTGAAAGGAAGCTTTATTTTTTAACATTCCTTTTTAAGCTTTACTTGCATTTATAATGTAAGAAAATTATAAAAAATCGTGTATTTAACATCGCCATAATACAGGTCATCTTAGGCGTGTCCCTGAAAATGCGATTTGTTTCGGGTTCTATTCCCATCCAGAGGAAAGATTATGATTAAGTTATTTTCATATCCCTGCTCTAGTAATGTTAAGCCCAATATTTCGGTTTCGGGCGGAAAGTGAAGAACGTAGTGTTTAGAGAATACTCTCTAACTATCTTGCTATGCGGATAAGAGCTTTAAGCTGCTATTATTTGAAATAAGCTTTAGATACAAACAATAAAACTTATAAGGAACATGCTATAATACTTTTTTGTACTGGTCATTCTGACAAGAACTTTATGTAAATGCTATTAAATATTCATTATTGAATTCGGACACATGTGCAGTTTTTAAGCAAATGAAACGGCAAGTAATGAGTTAACATACCTATCACGTATTGTTAGACAGATATAAGTACATTTGAAGCAAATAAAAACAGCTTTTACTAGAAATTATCTTATTGAGTAATCATATACAACTATAGAAAATTAAGCTATACAACTACGATTTTACGTAATCATTCAAATTTTACGTTTATATCTCTCCTTACCGAATAAATCTAACGTAACGCACGAAGCTATTAACACAGCTTTTAAGTTTTGTACCAGATTTCCTAGTACGGCGAATCGTAACGAATCGTTCATAGTTGTCTTACGTGAGCAGCATAAGAATAGTGTCGTGCGTGATGGCGGAAGCGAGTGTGACCAATCTTCCATTATATATTTATATATTTTACATGGTTAATTATATACATTACCACTGTGACGCAGCTGGCACTTATGTGACTAGGCTAGACTAGGACTGAATTTTTATCAGATTTAAGAGAAATAAGCTTCACGCTTAGTGTTAGACACTCCGTTTTTCGCTTCCCGCTCAAAATGAGATGTTGCGTGGTAAGTTGCGGAACATAACGTCACGCTTCGTCTTAAGTACCAGAACGGAGAGACAAAAATAATAAATCGAAATTTATAAAATTAGGACGAAATGCCGGTTTAACACAAACTTTCATTGGATTTTGCCTTGAATCTTAAATTTTGTTAAAAAATAAATTTTACACTTTTTGGCCTTGTGAAAATAATTAACATATTTTTAAATGAGGAGTGCCTTTCAACAAACAATTCATAGTTTTATCTATAAATGGAATTTTAGAATCACAATCCCCTAAACCGTTCCTTCATTTACTTTACTTCGTTGAAATAATAATAATATTTTGTATTATTATATTTACTTCAAAGCTGACCAAACTTAAGAATTTTGATTAAAAGTGCCGGTTTAATTATACGACCGAAGGCATTGGATTCTGTCTTAACAAACTTTTATATTTATGAAAAATAGAGCTTTTAAATCTCAGAATTCGTGCCTCTGCTTCTTTTATGTCTCGTGAAGATAATGAACATATTTAGTGTTATATCTGTGTTACCTAAGACAAAGCTCGGCGTTGTACTCTACAGCTCAACACACAGTATCTCAATTTCGGGAAGAGTGGAGGAGGGAGTGTCTTGACACCAGGTTCTCTGACTACCCTGCTTTGGGGAAAAAACCTGAAGTTAATAAGAAATACATCAAAGAAGAATAAACTTACGAATTTCAAGTAAAAGCGACAACGTGATAACCTGGGCGCAAGATAAGTGGAGGAAGGACAATGAACCTGTTTTAAGATTGAAAAGGAAACTTGAAGTATTACAAGGTTTTTTTGGTAATGGGTAATTTGACTTATACAATATTTTTATCAATTACAATATTTTTCCACACTTTTTTACTTAACATTATGTGTATTTTGTGTATTTATTTTATAGCACATAACTCTATTCAGATCATTTAGCTCATAACTCTGTCTACCTATGCAGGGATTAAGCGCTTTTCAGCTTCACGCTTTTTCTCACATAGCAAGATAAGCAGAGAGAACTCGTGTGTCAAGACACTCCGTTCTCCATTTTTCTCCCGAATATTTCGAAAATATCTCGAATATTTTATGTCAAGTGGTGGCCTCGTCGCGATACTTTTTCTTAGATACGAGATCGGTGAAATAAAAACAATAATTTAAATAACATAATTACTCCCCCCAGAGTAGGATTAGAATTCATTCCCACGTTTCATATTGTTTCATATTATAAGTTCTTCATTATTCTACCTATTACATATTATATGCAATCTCTTTCTCATGTAAAAATTCAAGTACATTACATTTATTTTATAGTAGTTGATCTAGTTCAAAACTGGACGTATATACGTAGGTACCTACCTACCTATATGTAAATCGTGAGATCGTTGAACCTCCCTAAAAGATTACCGCAGCTTGTAAACAAACAGAGGAACGGCCGTTATAGTAAATCTATCTAAAAAGTCTGCTATGCTACTGACATTACATGAAGTGCTGGGAATGAAACAAGGCAAAATATTTAATATATGTAGGTCTTACATTAATCGTTGATAGTAATTAATTCATCGCAGCACAGTAGGACATCGCCTGTAAATGTGATTGGTTTTGGCTTCTATTCCCACTCGGTGAGATTATTATATTTAAATCGTTGTCACTACTCTGCTCTGGAAGAGCTAAGCACAGCATTGACTTCTGCCACTCAACACGAATGTCTTCATTTCGTGCAGGCAGTGGAAAATGGAGTGATTGTACGCTAGGTGACTGACTGACTACCCTGCTATGAGGTAAGAAGTGTGGAGCAGAAAAGTATACTGAATTTTCATTTTTTCTTTTTTTTTAACTTCATGCTGTATCTCGTACACAGCAGGGTAGACAGAGACAACCTAGTGTTAAGACTCTGTTCCCCATTTTTCGCCGAATTCGGAGGCATTGCGTGTCAAGTGGCGGAATTTAACACCGCGCTTTGCCTCTAATACCAGACCGAAGGAAATATAAATATTAAATATTTTCACTCTCCGAGTGGGAATCAAATCCACAACCAGTCGTTTACAGTCACTCGTTCGTGCCGTAACCCAACTAAACTACATCCAGATACATTTTGTATACTTACAAGATGGCACTAAGCTAAAGAAAAACGTAAAATCTGCAGTTTCACTGTTTATTATATTTGAACAAAATAAATTTACATCGCAAATAACGTAAAGAACGAAAACGAGTCAGTCACGTTTGATTTGATGACAAAATCGATTTAATTGTGCAAAACTATATTGTTTTTTTTAACTAACCTTCAAATACTTTTGTTATAAGCAGATCGATTATTTAATAAATTGCTTTTGATGTTTTTATACAATTGCTAAATAAATGTTCAATAAATATAACTATAAATTAGTTATATTTTTCTGTATTTGTAAATAAGATAATTGTGTAAGTGGTAAGAGAGGCAGGGGAGACCTCGGTTGACCTTCAGGAACAGTATCGATGATACTGGAGGAAGGTCACGTAAAAGGCATGAGGGCCCCCCCCTAGGAGGGCGTGTATTAAGAGGTTGATAGAATGAAGAGAGAAGAGTGGACGAGGCGAAAAGGCATTGGCGCTCCGTTCTTTCTGACTAACCCCCTAGGGATTAAGCGTAAAGCTGAAAATAATATTATTTTTTCTATGTTTCACTGTATTTCTTTATGTTAATATAATTATAAAATTAACGAAAGTGTCAACACTTTCATTAGATAAATCATTAAGAATTAATAGGATAAAATATTCCTGTTGTTCTCTGATATATCGAAAGTCAAACTCAAATTGAGATTTACAATTAATAATACACAACATAAAAAAAAACAACGTTTTATTTATATAGTGACACAGGACTGACTTTAAAGAAGAGAATAAGGTGAAAGTATAGAAGAAGAAGAAGAAGAGAATAAGGTATTTATAATGAAAATATATGTATATATATTAACGTTACCCTATTTGACTTATAAAATACACCATTAGGTTATGCTAACCAAATTGTAATGTGTTTAAATGACGGAAAGTGGACAGCTAATAGACTCAATTACATTGAATAAGATTTTTTCAGTTTCTATGTCAAGAACAGTAACACGGAAATAAATAACAATAACTAGTATCTTTTATATGAATAATTATGAGGTGAGGGTCACCAGCGTAATTTATTATATTTTTATTTCTTTCTATTTATCGATTACAGCCATGCCTTAAAACACATCTCCTTATTATTTCTGTTACTTTAATTTGAGTTTTTAAAATATTTTTACTGATTGTACCGTTTTATATGTCGTGATAATGTACATTGTACAAAATTGTTATTTAAAATTAAATATTCAGTTAATTATACCCAGAATTGAAAATATATATTAGCTTCATGGTTTTTCCGGGAAAGAAGTCATAGATAATCTAATGTCAAGACATTTCGTTCTCCACATGCCGCCTGAAACTGAGACGGACATGTTAATTGGGGGAACTCATAGTCACACTTTGTCTTGTCACTAGAGCAGAGTAATAAAAATAGTTTACATATAATTATTTCACCGAGTCGGAATCGAACTCACAATCTTCCCTTCTACGCCGCTAGTCAGACGCGGTCACCTAGCGTCACAATAATCTTATAAAGAATAAAACCACTTTATTTATTCAAAATCTAAAACATGTAATCAACGTTAATTATGTATATGCTTATTAAGTTAATTATAAAGCAATTTAAAATTGAAAATTCATCTAGTCCCCCGCTTACTCTTAATATCCTGCCCTTTCAACTTCTGATAGCAAATTAACGATAAGTTCTGCAGTTCCGACAATAGTAATGATCAGTTCTAGTTAGCAAATATACGTGCATTTCGTTAAAATGAATTTAGCTGCCATCATTTGTTTTCAAACTATTTTAATATGTGCTAAGGGTGGTCTTATTAAAAACCTGCTAGGTACTGTCACTGACGAAGTGCATAAAATCAGCCATGGAGTTGTGGAAAATGTCGTGAATACTATTGACGGAGCGACCAACATTGTTATAGGCGATGTAAGTAATATATTGCACATTGGTAAAGCTACTCCAAGAACTCCTTATTATTTACCACCCCAGAAACCTCTTACAAATTGGAACAGACCACAATATAATAACAATTTAGATAGCACCGGGACTCAAGTAACAGCTTTCGTTACACCAAAAACAAGCAACGTCAAACATATTGAAACTATACCTGAAAAGGAATTAGAGGGTTACACTTCAAATGATATGAACGTGATAAAAGAACTTGAATACAATAGAAGTAATGCAATGGGATCAGAAAATAATAATTATGTTCTTGAAAATTTAAAAGAAAATGAAAATTACTCCAGTGATTATAATTATGGAGAAGGTGTTATTTCACCAAGAATAAGTAGAAGCATCGGTATAAATAGTGAGGGCGAAGAAAATATCAGTGTCGAATATACAAACCTTTATAATGAATTAAATCAATTAGATGATTTTGATAATACATTGACGCCTAATAAAAACATTAAAATTAAAAATGTAACTGACAATAATGAATCTGCAAAAGTGACGTGTGCTGAAGGAGTTGATGCTACGTCTACTACAACAGAAGAGATACCTAAAATTAATTCCAGATATGTTTTTTTTGGTGGATGCCTAGAAGGCTACGCAAAGGCTTTAGATGGATCGTGCCAGGAAATTATATATAATTAATTTGTACAAAACAAGAAAATTTTTATAAATATATATTAAAATAATCATTGTAATAATGTAGATTAAATTGTAAAAAAATATAGTTTACTTTTTTATAATTATTATTATTTTAGCGTCACGCTATACAATAATATATAGGTAATTTACTTTAATTATATATAGTTACGTTTTACTCAATTTAGGTAAACTATGGTATGTATCAAAATCAAAGTCAAATAATTTTATTCAAAATAAGAAGATAATATATATATAAGAAGTTATCTATATAATAATAATAATAATAATAATAGACCCGCAGGGCAGGTTGTGGCGAGCTGTTAGGGAGATCTCCAGAGGGGAATTGATATTTATCCCCCGTCTCTGGCTTGCCTTCGTTGGCTGGCAGAGTGGAGCGCAAGAGCTATATGCTCGGAAGGGTGGAAGTGCTCAATCTGCGTAATAGCGGGGAAACCCGCTCTCGAGCTTGCTCGTGATGGTGAAACCGGTGCACACCTCTCGACACCCTTAGCCGACCACGCCGGTGTTGCGCCCGAGGCATTACGCCGCTTTGTGGGGGCCCATCTAGTGGGAGGCGAGTCACCGTCCGTCAACCACTCAATTTGTGATAATTGAAATGGCGGACGTCCGGTAGTCTCACTCAATAGCCTAGTACTCAGTCCATCCAAACTCCATTCCATAGTCCCAATTTAGTTTTTCATATTTTTCATAGTTCCTACGCATTAGCCGGTGACCATCTCTGGGCAATTTACTGTGGTTACTCAGAGATGGATCCTGGCTGATGCGTCACAGTAAAACAATTTATTATCTCTAAGGGGCCTCTACGTGTTGGACCTGTGTCCCCACGCAAGCCTTCCAAAGGACCGGGTTCTTTTGAACCCGAGTTATCCTAAAGGAGATACATAATAATAATAATATCTATATACGCTATAGTTCACCTAAGTCCTAAATGGAATAAAAAAAATGGAAAAAAATAAAAAAAAATATTTTACTGTTTTCATATAATAATAGTTTTGCCAAGAAAAGACATGTTTAATTTGTATGTAAACACATTATCAATATTACTTTTTCTTGATTCTGATAAACATCTAAACTCATTATAAAGTGACACAAAAGGTTATCAAAATACTGCGAAATATTATCATAGTAGTAAATTTTATTGTAATATGTATGTTTAAATAATAACATATTACTATAAACAATCAATATTTATTTAAATAAATATTGATTGTTTATTCAAATCGATCAAATAATAATATATTAAATAATAAGTTAATTTTTTTACCGGCCCGCTATATGTCGCTTTCAAACCACAGATTGGCTGAAATAAATATTTTAGAGAGAATCCACCTTTGTTAACCCTTAAGCCCTACACCTATTTTACCATCCTATTTTCCTACAGGGGGTGCTCGAGTACCCCAAAGTTAAAATATTATTATTTTTGGAAAATGAAATACGATTGAAATATTTTATAATCATCTTTATTGCTTAGGTAATTGAGATCACAAATCAACTTATAAAATTAATAACATTTATTAAATTGAACATTTTTGGCACACTTTTATTTGGTGCTCCAAGCAAATAGGGATTTGGCACTTATTGCACCTGGTCTTGCATTTTCGGTCTTTATTCCTGGGACACATTCCACATCGTCCTTGTTTTTGATGATCAGGCATAGCACTTGGTGCTGGCACATCTTTTTTCAGGATACCTGCAATGACCTCCTTTACATCCCTCCTCAAACTTGGGATTTGTAAACGATTTTTCAAGTGCTTATATATTAGCCCCAGTCCCAATTCTTTAAGGAAAGTTCGTCGGAATCTTATGTCAGTCTTATTGTTATCGTTGGACAATTTGAAGAGAACCCAGGAGTTTATTCCAATGGCATTTAAAATACCATACAGAACTGCCTCATTACTGCCATCTGAAAAAAAATTACAATAATGAAATTTAACGAAACTAATTTGAATTTGAAACAAAAAATGCTTATCATTGTCAATTACTAGTGCAAATATTACTGGTTACATAGACTGCATAAATTACTCCAAAAATACTATTATTAAATTAAACAAATGTTCAAATAATAATAATAAAAAATAATAAAAAACTTACGATTTCCCTACACTGGGGTGACTAGGCACCCCACAACACAAGTACACACGTCTGCACGCAGCGGTGAACACCGCGCGACCGACAGGTCGGGAGCGGGTACCACTAAGAAAAAATACGCTGAAACGCAAACTTGTGTGATTATAATTAATTAGAGAAAAATCCAAAATAAAGTTCCGTGGGGTTCTCCAGCACCCCAGGTAGGGTTCCAGGGTTAACTCTTTTTGTAACCGTGTATTTTTTTTGATAATGAATAGTTTAAATATTTTATTTTAACACCCAAACGCATTTTAACCAATACTACTTTCTGCATCCGGTACTGTCCTCACTGTAGGCATTAGAAAGATAGATGTTTTTTGATCAATTTATTCCTTCATTTTGAATCAGGAGTATTTATTTTCCATCCTGTTCCATGACTGTGGGACTTTATTTGTCTTAACATAATAAATATTAACATTGTTGGTAGATTATATTTCAGATTATCAATTATTTGTGTTTTAAAGTAAATAATACGCTTTAAAATATTTCGTCTATAACCTGCTCATCTTCACAAGCACCATAACGTTTTACTTATGAAAATAATGTGTTATCATCAAAACCACATTTTCAAGCAAATCAAATCTGATATTTCTTTTTTTTAGCTTCACGCTGTATCCCGCACATAGCTGGGAAGGCAGAGGAAACCTAGTTTAATACACTCCGTTCCCCACTTTCCGCCGAATTCGGAGGCATTGCGTGTTAAGTGGCGGAACTTAACGCCGCGCTTTTCCTCTGATACCAGAGCGAAGGAAATGGAAATATTAAATATTTCCACTCTTCAAGTGGGAATCGAACCTACAACCAGTCTTTTATAGTCACACGGTCGTGCCCCTGCGCCACGACTGGTCCCAATTATTTTATATTATTTATTTTTTATCACACAAAAGTGATTCAAAATAGTAAGACAGTGGAGTAATAAAATTACATTGGTACAGGTCAGATCGAGGCCATCATGGCGCAGTGGGACAGCGTCTGACTGTAAGTGCGATAGTTGTGGGTTCGATTCCCACTGACACCCAGGACAAAGCGCGGCGTTAACATCCACCGCCCAATGTATAATGTCGCGAATTCGGACAGAAAGTGAAGAATGTAATGTCTTGACATTAGGTTTTCATTGCCTAACTGCGTGCACTACACGCAATGTCTAGATTTCAGGCAGTAATTGCACAACAAAATGTCTAGTTACTAAAGGCGCTCTCTGACTACCCTGCTAACCGGAAAAACGTAAGAAAAAAGATAAAAAAACAGTTCAAGCTAATAAAAGCGTATTAAAAATCGAAATTTTGTAAACAGTAGCGATCAGATGCTTATATTACTGAACAGGATGTACGAAACTAATGTGTCTACAGTGGTTCTTAATATCAAAGGAAATTGTGGTATACGCTTCGCAGATTCTATTACTAGCGGTTACGAGATACTCATACGTCTACTGTACGTATCTTGTATATTGAATTAAACATGAATTTAATTTAGTTTAAGTTATTAATTTAGGTTTTAGCGTAGAATACCTAATATATTGTACAAAATGTGATTTTATGAAAGCTAAGTTACGTGGTATTTCCGATAATATAAAAAAAAATATTGATTTACGTTTTAAAACTTTATAATAACTCCCGCAAGTATCTTTTAAGCCCACAATCATCGTTGAGCTTATAGCAAATGGGTAGGATGGCTTCAAAATAATAATTTGGAAGACTGACTTTTCTGTCTTAAATGCGATATAGGTGCATCTATAACGAGATAATTATTAGAATGAATTGATTGATATATAATTGACGTGTACCAGCAATATGTTATTGAATTTTTCAATAATTTCATATTTCCATTTTCTTCACTCTGGTGTCGAGGCATAGCGCGGCGTTCAGTCCCGTCACTTAACAAGCAATGACTCCGAATTTGACGGAAAGTTGGGAACGAATTGTCTTAACACTAGGTTCCTTCTGCCTACCCTGTTGTGTGCGGGATACAGCGTGAAGCTAAAAAAAAGTTCACATGTTTTTAAAAATATTCATAAAAATATATTCACACTGGTTAAGTTTACTTAAGCAGTATTTGTGTAGTACATTTAAACACAAAAAAGAATAAAAAATATATAATTATGTAATTTTATATCATCTGATATAATCGATTGCGTGTTACCCATATCAAGAATTTATTAGAACAATGCCTTTAAAGTTCCAAGAGCAAGCGTGAATCTAGATTAGCCCATTTTTATCATTGCCCTTCTATGTTCCCACATATTTAATATAAGCGTGGGATTCGTGTTCCTGAGAAAATATTGACCGTTAGAGACTTATGTAAATTAATTTGAAGTTTTTGTATTTTTTAAAGGGTTTAATTGTAAGTGTTAAAATTAATTTTATACTACATTCATTTTATTTATATATTTTTTCGAACAAGAGTCCGTTGTGGTACAGTGAATCAACGTCTGACTGTGAGTGGTAGTAAGTTTGATCAATACCCGTGCTCTCGAAGACCAATCCTGTTTTTATCATCATGTACATTTTCAAATTTGTGTGAAAATTAGCTAATGGAGTGTCGACGTCAGTCCTCCCTACTATCCTCGTAAATAAAATATATTTTCTTTTGCAAGTCCAGTGAAAGGAAATTATTATTAGGTTAAATATAAAAAAACAATCATAAAATTTTGTTACATATTACATAATATATTAATTATATAAAACGTAATTTTCTAAACGTAAAAGTAACGGTTCCACTTATCTAGAAAGACATCAAAACTGATTGAATTTTAAGCACGACCGAGTTCCACTAAGATTAGTTATAGTAACTTGAGTTTAATTTGAATAGGAACGTACTTGTATAACAAACTTACAGAGCGTCGCAAAGTTGAAAAGTTGACTGATTAACCTAATTTCCAATGTTGACGCCTTGTATTTGTATTTGAGGTGTATGAACCCGGCACCCAACATTCATTTCGCCTCTAATAACGGCAAGTATAGATATCGAATCATTTTATAACGATTTTTTTTTTAACAAAACGTTATCGTAGTGTTGTAGCTCAGCGTAAAAATGATTATATTTTTTTAGTTTCACGCTGTATCCTGCACACATATCAAGGTAGGCAGAAGGAACCTAGTGTTAAGACACTCCGTTCCCCACTTTATGATTATATTTAATTTTATGATTATATTTAATTATATTTACGCTGTAGTAGTCAGACAGGACCTAGTCAAGACACTGCGTCCTTCACTGATGCCCGAAATCGAAACATTTAACGTGCTGTGTGTGGTGGAATTCAAGGCCGTGCTATGTCTTAGGGAACAGAACGAAGAAATGAAAATTTAAATAAAGTTATTCCCCCGAGTGGGAATCAAAACCACAACCAACGCTTTTATAGTCAGACGCTGTTCCACTGCGCCACGACGCCCTTATTAAAATATTTATAGTTATTTTAAAAAATATATTGTTTCAAAAAAGGTTGTTGACATGTTTTCTACATACGAGTAGTTTTCTTTACAAAAGTAGGATTTAAATTGGATTGTTCATTAGAAAATATTATAACATATCATTGAAAAACGAGAGCATTTACAACTAAAGTATTAAGTGCTAATATATTCAAACACAATTAATTTTAATATATGCAATAACTTGTTTTCTACGAGTTACAGCCCGCTACTTCGTTCCCGTGGGCTATATATATTACAACGAAAAATACCGTATTTCCGTTTCCGTGAGACTTTCAAGACATCCTCTCTCTACACTCCCTAAAGAACGAACATGCGAAATGCCATCTTTCTAAGGCCAGCAGTTTTAGCTACGCGTTGCTTTTTATCCGGTTGGTAAAGGAAAATGTTATATACATAAATATACTTATACATAACCACAGCACAGAACGCATACCGCCTGGTAATTCGCTAATTCGATTAGGCCAATCTAGTGCCCTAATTACAACAAATTCTGCTTCATTGAACTACTTGAATGACTTTGCTATTGTATTGGTCCAGACAACACTGTGAGTTCAAATACCTTAGATGAATATCATTAATTTAATAGACATGTGTGTATTCAATTGTTTACTTAATTGATGGCATAGTTATTAATATTGTTTGGTTCATTTTGTATGTTATATGTATAGAGGTTTAATTAAATGTTGTAATTTTTTGTAGAAGTGATTTTTTTTTGAATAAGTGTCACTTTATTCCCCGTTTTCCATCTGAATTCAAGACATCTCATATTGTGTGGCGGACTTCAACACCGGCTTTGTTTAGTTCATCAAAGCGGAGAATTCGCCCCATTGAATCCCTTATATGCTTTCTAAAGAGTGGGTCTTAAGTTTCTAAAGATTGAAAGAATTAATTAAGTTCATAATAAAATATGCTTAAGATATTCTATACGAAGTATTACAGGTTAAGTACATATGTTGATAATTATATAAAATTCAATTAACAATAACAATTGTATATAAAATTTGTAAAATTTGTAAAGTTGTCTTTATAACATAATGAGGTAGGTACTAGAATTTTCCGCGAAGCATGTGCGTTAACATAATACTTCTCAAACAATCAAGTTTTTGATAATTTGTACTTTGATCAGCATTGTTTAGTTTAGATTAAGACTATTATTTCTTAGAAATATTCTCACAGATTTTCCTCGTGACACAAGTAGGTGTCTATCGCATGAAGTCATATCTCGTATTTATGTAGTCATACCACGTTACCTATAATTCTCAAGATATTAACGATTATATTGCCTATAATCTTTGCATATAATAATGTAAGTGTGATCGCTGTCTGTACATGGAAAATATATGAGAAAAAATATCATTGGTGGCATTTGACATTATCACCCGTAGGGGGACGGATTAAGAATACAATTCCCCTCCGCCGCTGGGTAGCGTCCGGTAAAAGGCGGGTAAACCAGTAGCTTGGTGGTAGGACATTCGTTCTACGACTGGCACGCGACGCGACATTCGTTCTATTCATGACTATCATGTCAAAGACGAACCGCCAAATATCCGATGAGGTGTTCCGGTTCGATGGAATGTAAGCCAGCTCTCCCTATTCCCACCATCCCCGTCCTATCTCACTCCTTCCCTTCTTAATCTTCAAGGTCGCCAACGCATCCACAACTCCTGTGGCGTTGTGGATACCCATGGGCGAAGGTAACAACTTACCATCAGGTGGTTTTTCTGCTCGTTTGCCTCCTTTACTCAATAAAAAAAATATCAATGTAATAAGACAGTTTTTTTTCTTTTCATCTTCTTACATCGTCGTGTATTTGTAAAAATTTACATAACACAAAAAGGCTTCACGCTATATCCCGCACACAGCAGGGTAGGCAGAGGGAACCTAGTGTTAAGACACTCCGTTCCCCACTTTCCGCCGAATTCGGAGGCTTGCGTGTTAAGTGGCGGAACTTAACGCCGCGCTTTACCTCGACACCAGAGCGAAGAAAATGGAAATATAATTTCCACTCCTCGAGTGGGAATCGAACCCACAACCAGTCGTTTACAGTCACACTCTTGTGCCACTGGGCCACGACTGGCCACTTGTAACTTGTAAAAATCTCAGAAGCTAATTAACCAATTTAGATGCAATTTTGTCTATTACGTTCTTAAACTTTCTTTTAACATTTATTGTTAATTTTTTTTAAATCGATTCTATATTCAATTTATTAAATAAAAAAGTTTTAACCAAATTATATTTTGAAGGAAGTGATTTAAGTGAGAACGCGAGCCGCCGATAAAACATACAATTTACGGAGGCAAAACCACGAGTGGGTCGCTAGTAATATATATATAATGTCCTTAATATTTGCATAATATTGTCTCGTTGGTAACTGAGTATATTGAATTGTTTGTTTTGTATAGTCATATAGTAAAGTTTGTTTCTCTAAGTATAGAAACACTGCTTATGAAATTTGTTTTATTTGACAAACTAATATAAGAAAAGCTAATATTAGCTACCTCCATTTTTACTCAAAGTACACTTGATAAATTTTTGATTAATTATAAAACTCTTAGTTCTAATATATAAAAATAAATTAAGATGGCCATAAAAGACAGAAATGAAACGGTCACGTCCTCGTCCATAGCGGTCATGCCCTTTTCCCGCCAACAAATTTTATGTAATACTCGCTTAGGTAATTTAAAACATCATTTTAGTTTTGAGTAGTATGTAATTTAAGATTTGTAACCAAAAAACAATTAAGGAAAAAAAGGATACGAGACCGAGTGTCTGTAGAGTTTCAGTATTTAATAAAAAAGATACAGATATATATATATATATATATATATATATATATATATATATATAGATATATATATATATATATATATATATATATATATATATATATATATATATATATATATATATATATATATATATATATATATATATATATATGTATAAAAATAATTACGTAAAATAATATTTGCTTTTTGTACATAAAAAATAAGACAATGCATGTCATAAATAACAATGCATAAATTCTAATCTATAGGGATAGAATGAAGTTTGAAATGATATCACACGGAATATATCTAGTTTGACGTTGTTGACGCCACCAGAGCGAAGAAAATGAAATATTAAATATTTCGATTCCTCAAGTGGGAAGTGATCCCATAACCAGTCCTGTTTACAGCCATACTTTGTGGTCTTGCGCCACGACTCACCTCAACGATGGACGTTGAACGTGGCCGTTAATTTGAATCACCAAAAAATTTAATAAAATATAACGGACCAAACACTGTAAATATACCTACTCTAATCTCACTACTATAACAACTACTATACAATTTTTATGCTAGATAAATTATTAGAGAATATTATTTAAGACTAGATTTAACACTGAAATTTATTATTTTTATTTATTTTTCTAAAGCGTATAGCTCAATAAATATATTTTTTATTAATTTAGAATTTAAGTACACGAAATCACACATATATTGTCTTCATAATTTTATCGAGTTTCTAGTCGATCGCAAGCTATCACTATCACTAATTGTGGGAACCGTCTGCTCTAATTTAAGTTGAACATGATTTATAATTAGTTGCCCAAAGTTCAAGACTAAATTATGTTGAATTGATAGTGCGTGTTTAATGTTTACATTGTTAGTGTAACTTTGATTGAAGATTTGTCTTCATATTAACTAAAACAAACTTATGAAAATTTACAAGAAATAACATTTGAGGAAGGATTTTGTTTTTTGTTATTAATATGTTGGATTTTGAACTCATTTACTTTAGATAAATGATAATAATTAAACGTAAGAGAAATTATTAAAACAAATATATATGATCTCAAGTAATAAAATGTCATTTTTATAGCAGCTTTTAAAGTAATTAGAGGAAACGTAGTATCGAGACACTCCGTTCTTTACTTTCCGTCTGAAATCGAGACTTTGCTGTCCTGTCAAAGCGTGGCAATGAAAAAAATAAATAAATAGCTAATCATTATCTCAAATGGAATCGACAACCATTTGCATTTGCAGTCATACAAGAGCCTTAATATTTTTCTAGTCGCCTAGATCTTATATACCAGTAATTTTACCTAAAATATTGTTGTTTAACAAACACAATGTTTGCAAAATAATTGCACACGCTGCACTGCTTAAATTAGCTCTCTTTTAAAGAGAATCTCCGACTTTAATTATACTAATGACTTAATATATTCATCTAAGTTAAGGCATCTTAAGTAAAACAAGAAGAAACTGCAAAGTCAAGAAGCTGTTGAAGCGTTACGACAAGAACCTTATCTCACGTTCATCTTGCAAGTTATATAAGTATATTAAACTCGTAAAACCAGACAGCACGTGCATGTAATTTTGTTACATCAAATTATTTATATGTTTTCGTATTTTTTTTGTATTGCGTAATTTTTAATCACTCTGTGTTTTTGATTATCATTAGTTTTTTATTTATGGATTGACACATCTTGCTACATAGTGAAAATAAACCTAGCAACTTGCCCCTCCTGACTTTTCCCTTACTGATATTTAACTGCGTATTGCACGGAACATGACATTGAGTATTATTAGTAATATTTGAGATAGTATTATATTGGGGACATTGAGTATTATTAGTAATATTTGAGTATTATATTTGAGTATTATAGTGGGGAACGGAGTGTCTTAACCCTAGGTTCCCTCTGCCTACCCTGCTGTGTGCGGGATACAGCGTGAAGCTAAAAAAAAAGTGAGTGAGTTGAGTATTCTAAGTAGATACTGACTAGATAACCAGATATTTGAAATATGAAGAGTTTACTCGAGTGGGAGATAACTTACAACCAAAATTCCTTTAGCAACGTGCAACTGCGTATATATGGTATCATTTTCAAGTACCTCCATGATTTTTAACTTTCATCGTACACACATATTTATATATTAAATTAAATTTATAGGGACTCTTGTGCCTACACTTGGATCGCAATTACGGGGCACATTTCTGTCATTGAATGCCAGAAATGTCTTCTGTAAGGGAACAACTTTCGACTTTTTTTATGACAAGTTTGTAAATTGCCAAAGTTAAAGTTTGGGCAGCGATTATTTTACGCATCAACATTCTAGCCGTATTGGATTTTAAATTATCTAAAATAACTTAGTCATATGTTTAACTCTTAATATAGAACGGTCCAAACCTTTAATCAGTTTTAGATATCGTACTGAGAAGTTCAATGTCCTCAATATTTTTTTGTTCAAAAACTAACTATTTTGTATAACTACAATTTCATCAGAATAATCCGTTATTATACTTATCATTTTTATAGTCTTTTGCCATTGTTTGAAAATATATACAAAAAAATACCAGTATTTTTACCGCTTAAGTTTTATCTCATCTCTAAACTGTTTGACATCATTATAACACTAACTTCCGGCGGATACTTAAAGCTGAGCTTCAACTTGGCTCCAACGAAAATAGCGGTACCGAAAATATGAACACAAATGGAAATATTTGAGTGTGTTGATATTAATGACGTTTTAAAGGATATTTTTTGTCATCTTGATATTCTTCTAAGGTATAGAAGAATATATCTAAGAAAAGAATCTATTCTATACTGACAATAATGTTTTCCCTTGTACCCACAAGGAATAAATAACAATGTTGTTAGTATATTGAAGAATATCACACAGTATATTTGTGGCCAGTCATGGCCCAGTGGCACAAGCGTGTGACTGTAAACGACTAGTTGTGGGTTCGATTCCCACTCGAGGAGTGGAAATATTTAATATTTCCATTTTCTTCGCTCTGGTGTCGAGGTAAAGCGCGGCGTTAAGTTCCGCCACTTAACACGCAATGCCTCCGAATTCGGCGGAAAGTGGGGAATGGAGTGTCTTAATACTAGGTTCCCTCTGCCTACCCTTCTGTGTGCGGGATACAGCGTGAAGCTAAAAAGAATATCACACAGTATATTTTGTGCTTTCAAGCTATTGAAGATTGTTTATGCGTAAAATTGGTTGAAAAAAAAATATAATATTGTTATTAGAAAGCTGATAATGACATGGAAAATGATTCAGAAACTAACATAATACATTTTTTTGTGCTGTATGTTTTATCCCGCAGACATGTAGAACCTCACTACGTTCTAGGTCCAAGACACTGTTCTGCACCTTATTAAAGTGGGAAAATAAATATCATGTATATGTAAACGTTCCCAAGAGTGGGAATCGTACCCACATCCATCGAGTTTACAGTTGGATCCACTGCTTATGACTAACAGTGATATACTGTTTCTAATTTTTATAAGGATGACAAAGAATTAAAAAAGAAAAAACAATTTTTAGCCATATAAAAAATATTTATTAATAAATCTAAGGGAAATATGACGCAGTATCATAAAAATTCCAACCTTAACACGTACGCGGTAGGAGTATGTGGCTACGTCAATTACGGAGGCACAGATATGAATATCGTCCAATTAATTGCTTCAATTGAGCACCCTTGAATTAATAATTCATTTTTATTAAATATATGGAAGCAAATTGAATTGATTTATGTATATGCCAATAGTTTGCTGTACGCTTTAATATTTTTGTTTTGTTCATATGATTTTTTTTAATTCTTTACGTTTATGCTTTTGAAAACAACGTGGCTCAGTGGGACAGCGTCTGACTGTAAACGCAACTGGTTGTAGTTTCGATTCTAACTCAGGAGAATAATTGCACTTAAGTCATTTTCATTTATCTGTACTGGTATCTTAGACAAAGAGCTACTCAACACGTTAGATTTCAGTCGGAAAGTCTATGGATTTAGTGATATGGTATCACTAAATCCTCTCTGGCTACCCGAACTTGTGGGATAAAAATGTTTTGTCTTCCAATGCTCGTAGGGAATAGGCTATTTTCTATTTTTCAGCTTTTCAATAAAAACAGAAAATACAAAAAGAATTAAGAATTTAAAATTGTATCTTTAATTAATGTAGAGGTAACAAAAGTTAAAATGTATTATGTAACTGAATATTTAAAACAAATAAGCATTTGTTCGTTTATTATTGATATTTAGTAAGACAAATACCTCGCTCAAATTACAGTCTGGAAAATCTTTGCTTATAATTTGATTGTATGGAAATAATCAGACAAAGCTAACTATAAATTATATTGTTGGTATGTTTTGGTTACGCTTATACATAATCTAAACATGTAAATATACCTAACTTATACAACTGACCGGAAATGAAAGACTGGTATATAAGAATAAATACTATTGAATTAATATTATTATTATTTATCAATTTAGCGCAGGCTAATCTCAGAAACGGTTTCACCGTTTAAATGAAATTTTCAATTTGTTAGACTAAATTGCTATAAAATAACAGTTTTAATCAAAAAAATGTTGTAATCAATTAGCTGAAAATTGAATTTACGCAGGCGAAGCCGCGAGCAGATCCCTAGTCTTGGTTTATATTTCAATAACTTGACCTTAGCTTAGTAACTGTGACGGGCGACGACTGGGGTCATAAGACTGGACTCGCGTTAAAGAATCGTTCTATTGCTCACAGGGTGTGACGGCCCGTGTGAACCCGCCATGGGAATCTACCCAACGTAATTATATTTATAAGACCTTTTTGTTGGTATGCAGGAAGGCTTTGGAATGCTTTTTCTAGCCATAATGGATGTTGTGAGATATTAATAATTACGTATATGGCATGAAAATGTAGATTCATATAAATGATATGAGATAAGTAATTAGGAGTGATTAAATAGTGAATAAGTTAATCTTAAATTGTAATAGATATGTAATAGAGATGGGCGATATGGCTGTTTTGATATTCAATTATTCAGCATTCAATTTATCTTATTCCTCAAGAGAGGCGGCTGTTTGTTATTAGTTATTAGCATATTTTGGATTATGAAAGTAAATTGTGGTAGATAAATAAACTTACATTTTTAACAAAGTAGGTTTTACTTTGCCAGTCTTAAACAATATACTTTCGACATAGAGTAGTAATTAATTTCACAGTTTGAAGCTCTTTCCTGAATAGGATCTGGAATGGCGTAGAAACTAGTGTCGAGTCTTCGCGGAAAGCGAAGACTTTCTGCCCGAATTCAACATATTGTTTGTTGAATGGCGGAAGGCATCGTCGTCATTAGTTTCAATAGAACTGGTACTGGTAGAATAAATTAAAAATGTGTGTAGTCCCCGAGTGAAAAATCATTATAAACAGAAGATATGGACGGCTATGTAGATATCTACGCTAATATTATAAAGAGGTAAAAGTGTTTGAGAGTTTGTGTATTTGAGGTAGGTAATCTTTGAAACCACTGATCCGTTTTCAAAAGTTCTTTCACTGTTAAAAAGCTACATTAACCCTGATTTTAGGCATATATTTGTTTTGCAATAATTAGGTTTTGTGCCAGATCAGTTAACTCTTATAAGGCAAACCGAGAAACAACTGCTGTGTGCGGGATACAGTGTGAAGCTATAAAAAAAAAAAGAGAAACAATCGTTATCGAAAATCTTTTGGTGCTTACGCTGGTATTCATATAATACTATAAAATATAAATCTCCATAAAATATATAGTTTGTCATTTAAGCGGGAAAACAAACTGCTGAAAATATGATATACTGTAGTTTACGCGAAGCTGCAAGTAAAATATATAACTACGTTGACATATTAAGATAACTTTATTTACACCTTTTATTTGTACTAGAATACATTAATTAAATAAATAGCCTTTACGTGCATTCATCTTGCAGCAGCTGCGCAACGCGTTCTTAAAATTATGGGCAGATGTTTTAGAGCACATGCTTTCTTTTTGCATCGAAAATGCCATTTTGGAATAAAATTTGCTGATCAAAATTTTAAAAATAATTGTTTGCACGTGCCATATATGAGTTAGTGCCGATGATTGATAGTTTTCTCAACTGTTCGATTTTTTGTGTAGACTTAAACATGTTCTTCTTATAAAATAACTAGCGGCCCGCTCGCGACTTCGCCGCGTGAACTGCTTAATTGTTTCGTTATATTGAAACCCTCGGGGGTGGATTTTTGATAAATAAAATAGCCTATGTTTAGTCTTTTACTATCAACTATATCTACGTCATAATTAATTAGAATCGGTCAAGCGGTGTAGATTTTTAATATAAACTTTCATCCTCTATTTCAACCCTTTAGAAGTTGATTTTTGAAAAAATAAGTAGCATATGTTTATTATTTGACACAGTAATTTTCACTACTTTCATTCTAAACTTCATCCAAATTGGGCCGGTAGATTAGCCGTAAAAGCGTGACAGACAAACAGACAGACATTCGCATTTATAATATAAATATGGGTACAAGAGTAGGTATTTTAAGTAAGTTTATTACCTCATTTAAAATTTTAAAATATTTCATCTGCAGGTGTTTAAGAGATAAAAAAGATGTCATTTACTTTTATGGAAATGAAAACAGGTGAAAGCTACTTTAAAATTTCTTACTTATTTGAAGCTGCAAGTAAAATATGACTTGTTCTAGTTTATTTGGAATAAATTTACAAAACAGCTGTTACGTTGTAATTACTTACTCTGAATTAATTTAATATTTAAATTTATTATAACTTTCTTATTTTATAACTGAGAGTTTGTTGATTCATACTTGACTTCGATTTCGAGTAATATAAAGAGGAAGACTTTTACTTGAGCGATCCAGCATACAGACACATAATAAAAATCTAAATAATATATATAACATCAAAACATTTTCATTATTAGTATACACTTTATAAGTTAAACAATTAAACTATTAGCTTAGATGCAAAAAGGCAATATTGAAAGCAGTGCAGTTTCATAACGCAGAAAGCACTGCGTTCTGTTGAAGAACTTTTTTAGATCTATCAATTAATGTAGGACAAATTGATTTTAACAAAGACGTAAAGCATTTAATTAAACCACACCGGATAATTCTCTCGAACCCAAAACAATTGTTTATTGCCCAACAACAACAAGTCACGCTGACGTCGATTATAAATCAATATAAAAACTGTTCCGTTACTAACCAAGTGACGGAAAGACAACGCACAAATGAAACTACTAAGCGATGAGCTTGAAGCTTGACAATTTGAATATTTCTTGGGCAATGAAAGGAAGCACAAAAATATTTCCCGAAATTCTTACAACTAAAAAAAAGGAGTTTTAATGCACAAAAATATCTCAAGATAGCAGAAACATGGAGAGATATACAGCATGGCAGGTGTAAGTGAAGATGATATAGTAAAAATTAAGAAGAACGTATTTATCAAGAGCACAGAACGAGTATTTTCGGTTTGCACTGTTTAGGCACGGCGAATAAAAGAAAGGTATGAGAAATGTAAGAAATATGAAACTAAGGTGAGCGGTAAGTAGATGGTCTCCTCTACTCTCTCTTATCGCTCACCTTCGCTCACCACACTCCGTCGCAGTTCCCGTGGCATTAGCCGGTCGAGGAAGCGCACCGTGAGATTTTAGTGGATACACGGTCCCCTATCCTACGGGTATTCGTAACGAATTATCTCGCATATAAAAACAACTTTAATTGACTTTCAAAAACAGTGCGTATAATATGGGAGAAAGGTCACTAAAAATGATAACACATGTGGACCACTAGGAAGGCGAGTATTAAGAGTTTAATATTAGACGAGGTGAAAGAAGTATGCGGAGTCTGCACCGTTTGGCACTCCATTTTCTCTGGTTACTCCGCTAGGTGTAAACGTGACACTCAAAGGAACATAGCAAATGAAATAGTACATCAAGGGTCACAGCTCCACACAAACAACGTTACGGGCAACAACTAGTAGATATATTACAAAATACGTGTCGTGAGTATATTTTAGACGAATAACAAATTTAATACAATTCCGACGAGCACGACTGTAAGCTATACCGTCACCGTGAAATCGTAATACCCCTTACAACATCTTTCTTATGATATCGGCGCGCGAGGCTTAATGTGCAAAAAGTTATATCACGTGTCTATAACGAATTGGGAACTACGATCATGATCGTAGTAATGTAATCTTTGTCATATATAAAATAGATTATTATAAAACTTTTTTTACTTATTCCTCTAGTATGAACAGTAGGTTCTGTCCTTCACATGTGCGTAGCAAATATCCCGTATCTTCGATAAAAAAGTACATTTGAAAATGTAAATGTATTTTGCAACTGAAAAATGCCATGGTGTACATACACAAAGAGTTGTGATTGCTTTATAAACTAAATTTCAAAAGTTTCAACAACATTGAGTAAATAGAGAGAATATTTAAGAGCAAAAAAAAAAATTAAAAATTAGTTATTATATAAATATTAAAAATTAAAAATTAGTAGTAAGCAGTTGCTCGTACCAAACACGGTAAAATTTTTATACCCGCTTTAAGCTACATATATGAAAATAACCGAATATAATAAATATATATAATAATAAATATATATATGACTCTTTTAATCAAATAAGTAATTTCTTATTTAAAAAGTCTTGTAAAATCAAACCTTTATATATAAATATATGCCAGATCAAAATCCAAATAAATACACCAATATCCTTTTATATTACGGATACCTTCGAAAAGTCGGGCACTGTCTATGTGTAGATAGATGAATGGAGTTAAAACCTGTAATAGCCATCGGCGGTATAACTTCTACAATAAGTAAACTCTATAGAGGTTTTAAACTCTGTCTGGCTGAAAGCTACCTAACTTTTTTATGCGAAACAGCGCGAATAGAATAATTAGCGCGTCTGGAGCACGAATATAAAAAATCTGTTTGATAAAAAAATAGCCCGGTCTTTACAGAAAAATGTACTGGTAAATGTGCAAACTTTTCTCCACTTTATAAATGCAAACAATCCTACGTTCCATGGCATTTTATTGTGAAACATTACATTTAGTTAATTGTGGCTTTAATATTCATACGAATTCGCACATTTGCACCGCGAGATTCTTTTTTTTTTTGCTTTATTTTGTGTTCTGAAACCGCTGTTTCATGTGTTTTTTGTGACATTAAAACATGTTGCGGTAAAAGGGTGTGGCTGTAATTCTAGTTATGTTATAATGATTTTCTGTATGTACTGTTTAATGTAGTGTAACTGATTACAGGGGCATTTTGATTCTTTTCCATGTTTACTCTAACCTCTTCTCCTTCTCTTACTTTATCTGTGTTTCAGATATATGTATGTACAAAGTAGATGGTTCGGTTATTTTAACAACCAGCACCTACTTGTAGAATGTCAATGAAAACTTAAGTAATTCTAATACACCTCTTATAGTAAATCGTTTCTGCAATAGAAAAATTCAAAATAATTGATATATTTTTTAACATTACCCTTTTTGCCGCTTAACTGGTTAGTAGAGCTTGATATCAGGACAATACATTTTAGTTGTACTATATATTTATACTGTTCTGTGTAATATTATACAGCTTGACGCTTTTTCTCGCAAAGTAGTCAGAGACAATCTAGTGTCTTCATTCTCTATTTTCCACCCAGAACAACATATTGCCCGTTGTATAGCGGAAATCAATGGCGCAATCTCTAGATATCAAAATATGATATAATCATTTCCCTAAATGAGAATCGAAACTAAAGCTATTGCGTTTATAGTCAGACGGTCTGATCATATAAATAAATAATAAGTTTGTGTATACATTATTATATAATGTACATTAACAATAACTAACATCTAACAGTAAAAATGTCAGCAGCTATTACATTTTAAAATTCTTGAGTGTAATTTAGCTGTAATATGACGATGGTATCAAGTTGGGTGTGCCTGCACTAAAACATTTTTATTACGGTGACATCACGCGATCTTTCATTTACTGGGATAGTGGGGGCTTGATCTTTGATATCTAATCCGAAGATGAAATATTGACTTCAGGATATATTATATTTTTCTTTCTAAAAATATATCTATCTTTTCAAATCTAAAACTGGAATAGAGAAAATTGTGTAAAGAACTAAATTATTGTTGTTACTACTCTAAGCAGTATGAATAAAATCAACTGCTATTTACTATAGTTTTTTTACTTATTCTACGTACATTTATTAAATCACGTGCAAATTATGTAAAATATGCATAATATGTCAGCTCATTAATAGTTACACTTAAACACGTCAATTGCCACACTGTCATAAAATAATATATGAGCTTGTATCGTTTTATTATCAGTTAAACTACATATTACAACTTAGATGAACGATTGTAAATATAAAAGTGTAAATATAAAAAATATTAAAAATGTTTACTAAAACTTTAATAATAACACCATATATGTAGTTACATGTCCGTGATCTAATGACAGTTAGAATATCAATTGTAATTATAACAAAATCAGTATATTTACTTTATTTTCGAAACCTTTGAATGATTTATTAAAAAAAAACATATTGATTTTATTTTATTTTATTAATATTGGCCACTATAAAATTGGCTACTTTGTAGGTTACATATTACTAATAAAATTCCTCCATCATAAGTCATAACAAAAATGTATGCACATGGGTTATTATTTTATCATAATTTATTACTATATTTATTAAGGTTTAATGCTGAGGTGATATTTATATGACCATACAGAAAAAAGGTAAATTAAAAACATTTTTTCAATCGAAACTAACTTTGGGACCTACTTTCAAAACTTTGAAAGATATTTTTTTTAATGTTGTACACCTACGTAACAAAAAAATAACATTTGTAATTTCTCTTGTAAAATGCCATTAAGTTAATGATACATAAAAATATTTATGACTTTAGTCATATTATTTTAGTATGAAACGAACAATGTACACATGAGAGACAATGAAACATTGTTGCAAATGGATGGATAGCTGCAAACTTGCTATTTACTTATTTAGGAGGTGCTAATTAATTTTGAGTGCTGGTGCATCCTTACATTTCCTGAATACTAGCATACCTTCGCTATATCGATGGCTAATATAAGTTTTATGTTTATTTATATTTTATTATTGACCCTTCTCTATATCTAGTTATGTTTTACTCCTTACCGTAGTTAAGTTACAGGAAAAAATAATAATGTTTTGTGAATAAATAAATATTTTGTTATCAATATATATAGACCACGTGTCCGTAGTGTGTAGGCGAAGAAAAATTACATATATTTGTTTATAGACAGTGCCTGACTTTTCCAAGATATCAAAATAATTGTTAATACTGAGATACTGGTGTGTGTTGTTGGGCTTTGAGTGTAAGTGTACTACTACTGGTAAGTATGTATTAATATGGTGTATACACACCGTACCTAGAGAATAATCTCTCGTAATGATGTAGCTCTGAATCAGGGGCTGATCCAGCCCTCAAAAATGGTTGTGGTCACCTTAAAATGAACACGAAGATAATTTCATTTGAAAAACTCGCACCAATTATTTTTTTCATATTTGGGAAGATACGGCGATAATAAAATGCGATAATAAAAGTAAGTAAGTGTAGTTGTATTAAGACCACCAAATACGAGTATGACGTTACAAGTAAGTTTGGAGCGTGGGCATGCCCACAGTGCCCCCATCGGTGGATCTGTGCTTGTTCTGAGTACAACTGTTTTAGTCCTGATGCAAGTGTACATTTATGCATGTGTACGTGTGTGTGCTTTAAGTGTGGTTATACTTATAATGCATGTGCTACCTCTATGTTTTTTTGTGTAGTCTAATGGTAGTGTCCTAGTAGGTACCAATGATTGGTGTTAGTGTCTAGTATGAGCGTGTCTTGATATTCGTTGAGTGCCTTTGTACTAAATTTTTGTATCATTACCTCCAACACTACATTAATCTTTTTCTCTTAACAAAATTTCAATAGTTTTTGAAACTATAAATGAATAACAATAACTTTTCTAATTAAAGAAACCTTTCTATTAGATAAATATTAGCGTAAGTTCAGTTTTCCATTACAGTTGTTAGCAAGAATAATATACTGTAATACGAATAACAGGTTTATGGTAATTATTTCCCTACACACCTATAGTACTAAATGGTATGCAACACCTTTACGTAATATCCAATTATAAAAGACAATATTTGTCTTATAAGTCTACAAATGAATACTTACATTAAATACGATAGTTTAAACCTTTCCAAGTACCTATATCTATTTAATTTTTCCGTTTACGATTTACAATGAAATTATTATAAATATTCGTACAATTTATTTTTTCATTAATATGTTGTTATTAGTTTGGTAAATGTTAACTTTTTATAAGACACAGTTCTGGTCCGCCTTGAGATTATTATATGCCACTAGTTTCCGCTTCGCAATTATATTTAGCCTCGTTCATATTTACCTAAATAACTAAAAAAGGAAGTAGGTATTTCAGAAGTGACATTTTTGCTTAGAATAATTATGTAAAATATTGAAAAACCCTATTAATATCTTATAGCGAAGTACCTCAAGAGTCTCGCTACAGAGTTGTTAGCAACAAAAGTTTCCGATTTCGATTGGATCTTTAGAAAAATTAAAGCGTAATACGACAGGAATGTAGGCATATTGAATAGAACGTCTTCTCGTATGCAAAAAAACGTAAGTTTAATTTCTGCCGGTCTAAATTTAAGCTTACGTCTTTGTAAGTATTATACATATTTGTAGCCTAAACGATTTTATGATAGATTTAAAGAAATTTCTAAAAAGGACCGTTTTTTACGTAGTTAAATAATCGTCATAGCAAAAGTTATTGGTTTTACATGCGTTTGCTAGAACGCAGCGTTTGAACGCTTAATTTTTCTCAACAAGGCAATCAATCAATTGCAAAGCACGACTTTTACTCCAGTCAATTTCCCACGAACTTTGTTCGTTCGTGCGTGAATCCAGTTAGTTCTATCGACGAACAAATTATTAATTACTTTCATTGAAATTTGGCAAAACTATATTTAATTAATCTTTTAAGAACAATTAATACAACATGAAGCATAACATAACCTTTTTGTTTGTTGCAAAATTCACTAAATAATTCGAATTTTTAAATAACTGAACACATACAAAAACATCGTTATTTGCAAGGCAGTTAGAGGTACTAATATGGAGCTATTTTTTTTCTTCAAAGAAATGTTTTATGTTAGGTCACGATATCGAAAATTGCACGAAAAAAAGAAAAAAGACATATTCTATCTCTACTTCAAAATGTTATACGCTTATTAAAACTTTTTTTTACATTCTTAAAGTTACACACTCAGAAAATTGGAAATTGAAATTATTTTTATTGTTGGCATCTATGGTAGAGAGATTTTTACAAATTTCTACTACCCAAAGATTATTTTCTAAGAAATAAACGTTTGGCATCAAAAAAAGCAATTCAATAAATAGTATTAGGTACTACTTGAATCTAGGAAATGGAAGCATTTCAAAAGTGAATAACACTTTAAAATAATAAAAATATTGTCGTTGCAGTTTTATAATCTTTGTTGGTGTGTAATAGTTGTAATAGTCAATTTTGAAATATGTGCTTGTAACAGTCGATTTTAAAATATGTGAAAACAAATTTCTAGTGATTTTTATCAAAAAACACTTATAGTTATGTATTTTTAATAAAAAGAAGTACAAATGCTACCTTTTATAAACAAAATTGAATAGGCTAGATTAAAGCTGACAAGATTGAGTATCTCATTCTTAGTAATGACCCTTGTGTATTTAACCATGGCCTTGATGATTGTGACTCACAAGTCACAGTCAAACTTCATACATCATGTCAACCCACGTCTCAAATATTGCAATTAACCTTTTAATGATACAAAAAAGTTATCTGATGTCATTAAAGCATGAAGATAAAATTTTAACAAGGAGCATTAAAATAACAATAATAATATAATTACTAAGATAACATTATTTAACTTATTTTTTTAAGTAGCTTCAGCTTTACTCTTTTTCCTGCATATTAGAGTAGAGAAGGAGAATTTAGTGACAAGACGTTTCGTTCTCCACTTTACGTCCAAATTCGTGACATTGTGTCGCGGGGCTGTTTTTAAAACAAGAAAGTCAAATGGAAGAATCTAGATACGTTGTCCAGCTAAGCTAGAAGAGAAACTAAATATTTCATTAAAAAAAAAATATCTCCATGAATGTGACAAAATATTGAACCATTGAAATCATAATTTAAATAAATTCAAATAATCTTATCAATTTGCGTCCACATGGGGTACAATCTATCTATACTAAATGCAAAAATCTGTCTGTTTGTTTGTCTGTTAAGCCTTCAGGGCCACACCGGCGCGAATTGAATTAAATTCGAAACGAAATACTTTGAGACACAAATACAGACATAGGCAACTTTTAAAAATAATCTGTTATGAAAGGGTCGAAATAGGAGATTTTATGAGAAAAATATAAATCGGTCAATTTAATCGAGAATGCAGGCCACCGAAAATACGATGTAGCTATTGTAATGTAGTTGACACGGGTGAAGCCGCAAGCGGGCGCTAGAGTTATTATTAAATTAACATAAAGGATTTAATTCCTCAAAAGCTTGAAATAAATTTAACAATTTCAGCTTTTAAGTGTAGAATTGTCCCCATCTACACACAATTTTTATAAGAGTTTGATAAACAAAGCATGTCTACATAATCACATCCTTTACGACCGTTGTAACCTTATGGGGTCTTTTGTGGGGTATATTTATTTAAATAAGAACACAAGACAAATTATTTATTTTATTTTTTCTAAGAAAGGCGTCCGTTATGATTTCAAAATTCTAAGAACACAATATAGGCAATCGTCGCTGTGGGTTCGACGCACTTTTTGTGTTGACTGTTTAAGACAATAGGCAGTATTTACGTACGTGTGACTTAACTGCTATACAGTTTTAATATACCTACTTGTAATTTTGTTCAAAATATACATGCTATTTTAACCCATATATAAAAACAAGGTTGTGACAAACATAATAATTAATTTTGATGCGCAGGTTTTTGTTATTTGCTTAAAAAGTTGTAAATTTTTAATGTTTTTATAAAACAATAAAACATCCCTGTGGGGTTACATCTATTTTTTTAGATTATTATATTTGTCCAAACTTAAAAAATACGAAAACACAAAAATAGTAATTAATTAATATTTAAAAAAACTAATTTGCATTGTGTAAATATAATTCGCCCATATATATTTTTTATTATTTATATTCACAATTCAATTTCATATGCATATGTCAAGTAATACATGCATAGAAAATCATTCATAGCACTAGTTTTAATTAAGTAATAGAAGTTCGTACCTAAGGCGAGGTCAATTTCCGAACGCACCCGCATAAGCTATAAATTTTAATAAAATACGTTTTCCATGTCACTGCTCAATTTAAATTGAAACCTAAAACTTTTCTAGTAAAGTCGATTTGAGTGTGTTAACTTTATTTATCCGTCTCTCCCCTTTTGGACAATCGACATGCAATTTTTCAATCAAACTCGCGTTTAGGTAAAGTTACGATGTTTTATTTATTAACTGATAAACTACCGGTTTGTTATCTGTTATATGTTTTGAGATTTTTATTATGAATGTACCAAAACAAAATTATATAATTCCACCAGTAGTCAATTATTCTTTTTGAAATAAAACTATTTTATCCTGCAGATTTTTATCAGGTTACAAGCCAACCGTACTTTCAACGTTTCTTAGAAGTATCACAATAAAATGTCAAAATTGAAGAAGACAGCTAATACATCATCATTATTTAATTTATAGTCTGTTCCAGTTAGTTATAAATTATAATCTTTAAGCTTCATACAGTAAAGTTAGAACACTAAAGTCATATTGGTCCGCCTACCCTCTCTATTATTGTATTTATTGACATTTATTTCTAAATCATCGTCAATAATAAGAACTTTTATTAATATAATAATATGTTAAGTTTGGTGTACTTACAATATTAAAATTATTAAATCTAGCCATCATTATGTATTGACTGTCATCTTTTTATTACTTTATGGTAAATGACTTCTTTACTTATTTTATTTTATTGAAATATTTACTCGTATTACATATGAATGGCGGAGCCCAAAGCCTTCAAGCAGCCAAGGAAGCGAAATATTTTTTTAAATATAAAATATCACAGTTACAATTTTAAATCTGTAACTACCGTGTTCTTTACACCACAACCTGCACTGATTGTTGTAGTTTGCTTAATTAATGTCTATATGCCTATATATACCTATAAATTATAATCATTCAAAACATAGGAATAAGCCTGTCACATGCAGACAGACAGATTGTCATCTATAAAGCAGGAGGACGTTACTAGGACGTTTAATATTTAAAAATAAAAAAATATTTTAGTTTCTTAAGATGTCCAATTGTAGGTTGTTCCTCTCCCTATTCTATTAACACCTTTGTTCCTTTCCTGAGTCTACGTCACACGGCAACTTGCCTTTAAGCAACAAAGTATTTTATAATACAGCTTTGAATTATTTAGTTTATAACTCACCATTTATAACATATCTCTGTCTATCATTCATAAGTTCCTTAGCAAGTTTTGGACACTCATTGTAAAGAACCGCGCACAGATCGCGCAACTTAACTCCACTTTGTTTACTAACAACTTCTATGAAATAATTACACTTGTCACTGTCAACTGCACTAGTTATCACTTCTAGATCGTGTACGCTGAATATACCCTTTTTTACAAGTACATCCAAAACATTTGTATCGCATAATTCTCGTAATAATGTCGCTTTGTGTTGTGCGAGGCCGGCACAAACATCCGCCGTGGCAGCCATCGTTCGACTAACGTGCCTGCCGTAAGAAAAAAACGCTTACCATTGAATACGTCCATTCAGTAGAGAACAGATGCAAGCTTATAGCTTAGTTAAGTAGTTTAATTTGCTTTTAAATATTTGAACTTTGTGATAATGAATTAGGGACTACTTTTGATTGTAGTGTATGCGACCACTTGAAAGTAAACAGTCGACAATTAATGTAACTTTTGTAAATGTAGTTGAAGTAATATTTGCAGTTCTAAGCTCGAGTAATCTTGTAAATGGATACAAAACAGATGTTTTGGTTTGTTTTAACTATTTTAATTACTATTTCAATTATATTAAATATATTAAATAGGTAGCAGTTAGAGGCACTAAAACGTAAAGAACTCGGAAATCCAAACCCGCTATCTCTATTTGAAATATAACTACAGAACTACTATGGTTTAAAATTAAGTTTTAATACGGAGTATAAAATGTAAAATAAGCATTATTATTTTTTAAATTAATACTAAAGCAATTAATTTACTAATCTAATTTAGTAATAAGTCATAGCTATCAATCAAAACTAAAAACATGTTACGATTTACGAAGTTAAGATTTCGGCTTGAGCTTCAGTTCACAATGAAGTTGGTCATAAAACGTCATTAAATGTCAATGTGGAAAACAAGAATGGCGTCTGCACTCCGCCCTGAAGTTAGTTATTGTTGTACCTCAAAATGAAAAGATAACCTATTAAATAAAAATATTAAAAGTTTTATTCAATTTTTGTCATAATAAGTATAAAACTATATTGTTAAAACACTTTTATATAAAATGACACGAAAAACAAGAAAAGCTGCTCGTGGTAAGTTCTAATTTTATATTTTTGTCTTATTGCTATGTTGTTATAATTGTCTGTTTTGATTTGTTTTTTACTTTCTTATGATTTATTTTCATCAATTGTGAAGGCAGAGAAATATAAATACTACGTTTATTATATGTTTAATATTAAAATACAATAGTTTTGAGGTTAATAATTATACCTTTACTGCTACGTGTATTTGAAAAATATGTTATACATACTATTAAATGTACTAAAAGATATATTTAATAAATAATGCTTGCTTACAGCTTTTTTGCAGTCTTGTTTTATTAATGTACTACAGTTTTTGGTACACTTATTTTGAGTAAATATCATTTGTTTAAAAACAAAACATTAATGTTGTAGATACAGACTCTGGATCAGATTCTGACAGTGCATCTAGTGCAAGTCGCAGTAAAAGCCCAAGCCCTGCACCCTCTGGCAAAGAAGGCAGTCAATCAAGGTAATTTACTTAGTATTGTCAACTGATCATTGTATGCAGATTATGTCTTGTGCTTGTTGAATACAATTTAACTTAAGTTCTTAAAATAATATCTTTGCAGTTTAATTATATATATATACAAATATATCTATGTTATTATAATGTTAAGATCTGTAAATGTTGTGAGAAAAATTAGGGATTTCATATAACTTAATTTCATATAACTTTTACATAATAAAATATATAATAGCTTCACGCTATATCCCGCACACAGCAGGGTAGGCAGAGGGAACCTAGTGTTAAGACACTCCGTTCCCCACTTTCCGCCGAATTCGGAGGCTTTGCGTGTTAAGTGGCGGAACTTAACGCCGCGCTTTACCTCGACACCAGAGCGAAGAAAATGGAAATATAATTTCCACTCCTCGAGTGGGAATCGAACCCACAACCAGTCGTTTACAGTCACACTCTTGTGCCACTGGGCCACGACTGGCCACTTTACTTTTACATATTATTTGCAATATTGACAGAAATAAATTGTTATATTGAAAGTTATTGCTAATACTATTTTAGGTCACCGTCAAGAAGTCCAGCGAAATCAGGCAGCGAGTCTCCCAAGTCAAATAGATCAGGGCGCTCTAGAAAATCATCAAATGCATCCAATGCCTCTCGGAGCAAATCAAATTCTCCTGCTGCCTCAAACAGATCTGGCTCAGCTCAAAGTAACAAGTCGGGGTCTTCGAGCCCCAAATCTCGTGCTTCAGGAAGTCCAAGGCAATCAAAGTCTAGGTCAAGGTCTAGGTCACGCAGTGCATCTGGAAGTGGGAGATCTCGTTCTGGCAGTGCCAGATCTCGTTCAGGTAGTCCTAAATCTGGGGCTCAGAGCCCTAAATCCCGGTCTCAAAGTCCAAAATCTAGATCACAAAGCCCTAAATCTAGATCACAATCACATTCCCCAAAGTCACAGAGAGCCAAAAGTAGGTCTAGATCAGGCAGTGGCAGCCCTAAGAGTAGGAAATCTAGATCAAGGTCTGGGAGTGCCTCTTCAAGGTCTAAAAGTCCAGTAGCAAGACGAGATGTGGACAGTCGGTCAAATTCCCCAAACCTCATGATTGATGATGAACAGGCAAAGGAGAAGTCAAGAAGTAGATCTAGGTAATCTTTAAAATCATACTTTAAATATATTATAAGAAATACTAATTTTCCCTCTATTTTTTAAAAACTTTTTAATTACTGTATTTCAAAAAATATTATTGTATTTTTTTGTTTTTATTGTATTTCTTTTTTAGGTCTGGCTCAAGACAAGCTAAATCTAGATCAAAAAGTAAATCTAAATCAAAAAGTAGATCTCGGTCCCGGTCAAAAAGTTCAAATGTTTCAGATGCTGAAGGTAACTCAAATTTATTCTCTTATTAATATTTTCTTATATTAAAGTTGTAAATCATTGAATTATCTCTATTTATAGTATTTTACAAATTTGATTAATTAATTGAGGCCACTGCGGTATAGTGGGACTGTGTCTGACTATACATGGTTAGTTATGGGTTCTATCCACACTCAGATGAATGAACATATGTATTTGAATTATTCTCATTTTCTACCCTACATTCAATGTTAGGTGAAAAGTGGCGAATGTAGTGTTTTAACATTAAGTTCTCTCTGCCTAATTTTTTTCTAGGAGAAAAAGTGAGACACTGACAAAAAAAATATTTACAGTCTGTTTTAACAAATAGTGTAAAGTGTGTCACTACTTATTCACTGCAAAAATACAATTAAGTAAAATATAATAAATTCTAATTAAAATGTAAACCTATAATAGTTAAAAACTGTAAAGTTTCGTCCATCATTTTTGTTATGAAGTACGAAATTTGTCATAAGTGAAGTTTATATAAGAGGTCGATATTTCTGTAATAATGACACCAGAGCGAAGAAAATGGAAATATTAAATATTTCCACTCTTCGAGTGGGAATCGAACCCACAACCAGTCGTTTACAGTCACACGCTTGTGCCGCTGGGCCATGACTGGCCACATTTAATATTATTGAAATTAAACATATTTGTTTTTTAAAATGTTGTTATTAATTGATATTCTAGGTGAAAAAAGGAAACGGGCAGTTCTCTCAGATTCAGACAGTGATGTAGGAGCAAAAGGATCTAAAAAACGTAATAAAGATACTGACAGTGGTTCAGACACAACCAGCAAACCTAAGAAGAAATCTAAGAAAATTGTTGATTCTGATGACGAAAATCAAGAGAAGACTGATACTGGTATAAAAATTGATCATAATTTAATTATATTTAGGTATAGAAATATATTTAAATTTTATTAATTTTAAACTTTACTTTTGCGTCAACTAAATACACTTTAAATGTGTATATTTGTATTAAAATTAATGTTTCCCGCCAGTACAAAAGAAGATAAAACATTTTAAAACTTGTTAACATAATTTTTGGGAATAGAACATTTGAGGGTCTTACTCCGTAACATATTTGCGAAATTTAAACAACATTTATTAATAATCTTGTGTTCTTTTAGCTTCCAGCTTTACGGCAGAGGAAATCTAAGTGTTAAGACACTCCGTTCAACACTTTCCGCCGAATTCGGGGGTATTACGTTCAAATTCAAATTCAAAAGGAAATTAAATATTTCTTCTCCTCGAATGGTAATCGAACCCACAACTAGTAGCTTTACAATCACATTTTGTGCCTCTTCGCCACGACGCCAAAGTTAATTATCCTTCATAAGGGGCGTATTAAAAATGCACGACTCACTTAATATACATAGAATATGTTTTAATATTTCCAGTGACAGCCGACGCATTGTTCGGAGACGCGTCTGACATAAGCACAGATAATGAAGGCGAAAAGCGTTCTGAGCGTTCTCGGTCTCGCTCACGCTCGCGCTCGCGGTCTCGCTCACGGAGTCGGGCGCGCTCGGATGATGAGCGACGCTCCGGGGATGAAGCGAGAGCTAGTGGTGATGAGGTGAGCGGTTTGAGCGTAATTGTATTTAATAATAGGCTTAAAATGTAAGAAAATAGAGTAACGAAACCAAAATAAAAGATAGGTAGCCTATGTTAGATCTTAGGTCTTTATTTCTATTCCGACTTCCATCCAAATCGGGTTGGTGATTTAACTGTGAAAACATAACAGACAGACACTTTTGCAACTTTATAAAAATCATTTTATTTCACTTGACAAAGATACTCTAAATCATATCATTTGTCATGATATACTTTAGAATAACTATGTATGGCAAGTATGGCATTTAATTAAATACATAAAAATAATTTAAGGATAAAAATATCTTTAAATCAAAAATCTTTTTAAACGGAGTTTGATCCAAAGTTTTATCCTTTAAATATCCTTTTGTAGTGCATGCTTCACGCTTTTTCCCGTATAGCGATTTGCGGGTGATCCACTTTCTGCCCAAAATTGAGGAATGGCGTGTTGAGTGGCGGAACTCAACGCCGCGCCATTTCTTTGGTACCAGAACGAAGTAATGAAAATTTAAATATAATGATTCTCCGAGTGAGATTTGAACCCACAGCTGTTACTTTACAGTCAGACGCTATATCACTGCGCCACGACGATTTCTACTATTTTTTAATAAGGGCCGTTCAAATATTACGTAAAGAGATTTATTACAATTATTTACCCCACCATCCCCCTTGTCAGCAAAAGTAAGCAAAGCTCTTACCCCCCTTCCCCATGCTTACGTAATCATTTTTCAAGTAATGTATTCAATATTACACAATTCAATTAAACTTTAACTTTTACACAATCAGAGTCTCAGTTTTACTTAAAAAAACTTAATTTTGTACTGTATAAATGATTTTTTTCTAAAATCTCTATAGGAGGCAAGAGACAAACCCGAAGAAGAGGAAGAAGTAGAAATCCCAGAGACACGTATAGACGTGGACATGCCCAAAATATGGACGGAACTAGGCAAGGAGTTGCACTTCGTTAAGTTACCTAACTTCTTGTCAGTGGAGACGCGTCCCTATGATCCTAGTACGTATGAAGATGAGATTGATGAAGAAGAGACTTTGGATGAAGAAGGTCGGGCGAGGTGAGCTAATGTTAACTGTAGCTAACAAAAGACTAATAATTTTTTTAAATATATATGTATGATTCTATGGGTGGTTAGACTAACAATTGGCAAGACTTTCAATTTCTACCCAAATTCGATACATTTATATGGTGGGAGGTACCCAACGCCACAATAAGTGTCTGTTTTTGTATGTATCTATCTATCAACCAATCCACAAAACAATCTGAAAAACTATCCATCAACCGATCAATCTATCAACAATTGACCAAACATTCCACTAGTTAATCAATAATCTGCTAGCCAATCCACAACAATTCATTAGCTAATCAATCTACTAATAAATCCACCAACTAATCTGTAAAACAAAAAAACGATCAACCAATTTAAAACAATTTGTCAGCACAATTTTGAGCTACGATCTTTTGACCTATTACACCATGCATCTAAACCAGGGCTTCTTAAACTTTTGCCACTCACGACCCCATTTATGACTGCAAGTTTCTTGACGACCGCATTTATAATTGCGAGACGACTCCATACAAACAAAAGAAAAATATTTTTTTATTGATGATTTATTTATTAGGTAACAATATAGACATACATATGAAAAAATATCGTTTTAAAATTCGTTTTGAAACATACAAAATTAAAAATTACACTCCGCTCCATATTCCGCCAACTCTAGTGATGTTATAAAATGGTGTATATAAATATTTGACTTTAAAATCTCTCGACCCCTGAATTTTGCTACGCGACCCCATTTGGGGTACCCATAGTTTAAGAAGCCCTTATCTAAACCAACCAGTGGAATTAAAAAAAATAGTTTTAAGGGATAATAATTTATTTATTAGCCATTAACTTAATTTCAGATTTCAGTCGTTTTATTTATTTGTTCATTTATTTTAAATCAATGATTTATTTTATTAAATATACTTAAACATCTTTATAACAGATTAAAATTAAAAGTAGAGAACACAATACGTTGGCGGACGGTCTTCGACAAGGAGGGCAACGCGGTGAAGGAGTCCAACGCCCGCATGGTCAAGTGGTCGGACGGCAGCATGTCTTTACACCTCGGTTCTGAGATATTCGATGTTTATAAACAGCCTTTACATGTGAGTATTGGGATCTAAGGATTTCATTTTAAAGATTACTTCAAAATGAAATCCATATATTCCAAAGTTAATATATAATAATCTTTCAAAGTTAATAAAATGAGAAAATATTAATTAACATTGAAAGATTTTTTTTTTCATAATATTTCTATAAATATAATAGTAACGTGGAGATGAATTTCGCCAATCAACATAAAGTGCCCTCGGTTTTGGTCGGAAAGTGTAGAGTTGAGTGTCATGACACTAAATTCTCACTGACTACCTCCCTATGCGGGAGAAAGCGTCAAGAAATATGTACTAAATAAATCGCAGTATAATTTTATAGTGATATTAAAATGTCATAATCCGGTAAAAATATAAATGAATAATTTATCTAACGACTGATTATATACATTATTTTAGAAGTTAATTAAAAAAGCTAAATATATTATTTACGACAATTATTATTTTGTCTGACAATTATTATCTTAAATATATTATTTTCGATTTTTATTATTTTGTCTTCGTGATTTGAAACAGCCGCATGTATTGATGTTTAACTTTTTAGTTTATAACGATTGAACCGATTGATCGAACCTGTTATTATAAAGAGTTCATAAAGCGTACTAAGGCAGGGAGAACTTGATTTATCGAAGACATTTTGTTTTTCGCCTAAGTTGTTATATTCTTGTCTATTTTTTTTTATGGAATAAAGGAGGCAAACGAGCAGAAGGCCCACCTGGTGTTTAGTGGTTACCTTCGCCCATAGACATCCACAACATTAGAGTTATGGATGCGTTGCCAGCCTCGGGGATGTAGGACAGAAGGAGAGAGGTAGGATGGGAAGGGTGGGAATAGGGAGAGCTGGCTTACATGTCATCGAACCGGAACACATCATCAGATATTTGACGGTTCGTCTTTGACATGATTGACTGGCGCGAGCCAGTCGGAGAATGAATCTCCTACCATCAAGCTACTGGGTTACCCGCCTTTTATGGGACGCTACCCAGTGGCGAGGGGGAATTGTATTCTTAACCCGTCCCCCCACGGGCAAAGATCTATGACAATCCGGCACCTGGTATTGCGCCAGTATGACCTAAATTATTAAATATTAATAACAATAAATATTTAATTTCCAGGGCGATCACAACCACCTGTTTGTCAGACAAGGAACAGGTCTCCAAGGCCAAGCGGTCTTCCGTACAAAGTTATCCTTCAGGCCGCACTCAACAGACTCCTTCACTCATCGCAAGATGACCCTGTCCGTAGCAGATAGGTCTACGAAGACATCGGCTATAAAGATATTGTCGCAAGTTGGTAGTGATCCCGATGCAGATAGGAAGTATCAACTTAAGGTTTGTATTTGGTTTTGTATTTTTTTCATTAGTTGTATATTTTTAAGCTAAATATAATATAATATAATATAATAATCTTTATTGACTCCAAGAAATATACATTAGTCTTAACCTATAATATTATAATATTTTACATGATTTTACGTTGACATTGAGGTTAGTAAACACTAGCGTTTAAACTAGGCCGAGCCTGTATCTTAAACGCTAGACTCTTCCGATGTCACTATCTTATTCTTAAAAATAAACTACAAAAGTAATTACTGAATGAGGGTAAAAGTTAAAAAATTATACAAAACAACATCAGTGACATTCTTATTTCTACCTTCAAACTTATAATTTGATAGGTTAGACCACAATAACTTTGAACTAAACATAAGAATAAAATCTAATACTTTAATTTAAAGTGTAAAAGTAAATTAATATGAAAAAATATGTTTTTTTTTTTAATTTTTAATTTTTTTTTTATTTAGCTAAACAAGTGAAAGAAAATAAAATTTTAATACTTTAATAATGAAGTTCATAAAAGATTTGAAAATTTAGAATTTTTCTATGTTTAAATTATTATTTATTTTAGAGTAACAAACAGTTTTTCTAATTCCTCATAATTTTGTGTTTTTAACCAGGACAATAGTGTGCCTTTACATTTGGTTCTATTGAGTGGATAAAAATTTAACAATTTATTTATTTTATTATAAAGCATAGGACCGAGATAGCACTGGAATTTTTTTATATAGTCGGTTTTGTATGGAATGATAGGACAAGCGTTGTATTTTCGCCGAGTGAGTAATGTTGCAGGATTATATATTATTTTTTGATGCTGGAACATTATTGTATTTTTAATAAATAGTTGTCTTACTGTTAGTACATCACATTCGGAGTAGAGGTCGGCTGTTGGGTGCATATAAGATTTGAATGTCATTACTTTCAATAACGCTCGCTGTGCCCTTTCTAGTTTTATGAGGTGTGTCTTTTTAGCCCCACCCCAAGATGTAATACAGTAGGACAAAATTGACTCCACCAATGCAAGGTAGATTGATTTTATTAGTCTAAAATCAGTTATATGTCGTAAAGTTTTGAAAATATAAATAAGTCGACGCGTTTTGTCTGACAACTGGTTGATTTGTGGGGACCATGACAATTTTTCGTCTAATACAACACCTAAATACTTTAAAGTTTTTACACGATCTATAAAACTACAATCACAAGTGTTTATTTTAATATTTTGACAAGAATGAATACGGATTTTTAATACTTGCGGAAGTGTACGTTCGGTATTTGTAAATACAATAAATTTTGTCTTGCTAATATTAAGTGTAAGTAAATTTTGATTAAGCCAGTTTGCAATTGTTTCTAGTCCCGATTCGGCTTTTGATTTAGCATCTTCCCAAGTTTCTCCATTAAATATCAGTGCAGTGTCGTCAGCAAAAGTGAAAATTTTGCAGTTTTTAAGCTTTAATTTGCATAGATTATTGATATATATTAAAAACAAGGTTGGACCTAAAATACTGCCCTGTGGAACACCATGCGTTATCGGAGTATCCTTACTTGTGTAACCGTTTATAGTGACTCGTTGAGTCCGATTTCTCAAATAGTCAACAAATAAATCAAGTGTTTTACCCCTTATGCCAATTTCCTCCATCTTATTTATCAATATTGATATACAGACCGTGTCAAAAGCTTTTGACAAGTCTAAAAATACTCCAATACATTTGTTTTTGGTGTCAATATTAGTAGCTACGTAGTCAGTGAGATTAGATACAGCTTGGGCTGTTGATCTGCCAGGTCGGAAACCGTATTGGTTTTTTGAGAAGAAATTTATTTTGTCTAAATAAGATAAAAGACGCTTATTTATTATCTTTTCTATAATTTTTGATAAAGCAGGCAAAACCGAAATCGGACGATAATTATTAACACAATCTTTATTACCTGATTTAAAAACGGGGTGAATAATTGATGTTTTAAACACATTGGGAAAAGTTCCAGTTTCGAGGCATAAATTGGCGATGTGCGTTATGACAGGAATAAGAGTAGCTTTAGCCATTTTTAATACTTTGGTAGAGATACCGTCCCACCCTACAGCACTATCAGACTTTAAATTCATTAAAATAGATTCAACTTCCGACTCGGATGTTCCTAGCATTACCATTGAACTACTCGTAGCTGGTGTTATTGTGTCTTATATTCATAGGTAATCGTGTTATTATATTTTGGAATTTTATTTGCCAAATTTACGGCGACACTAGTGAAATATTTATTTACTGTGTCTACAGATTTTTGAGGTGTACTTTCTATTTTTAATAGATCTGTTGAGTTTGTTTTACCTTTATTTTTGTTTAGGACCTTATCAATAATTTCCCACGTCTTTTTTGAATTTTTAGAATATTTGTGTAGTTCATTCCTTTCATAATTTCGCTTTAATCGTTTTAGTAAATCATTACAGTAATTTTTATATCTATTATATGTAACATTAAGTATTATATTATTTGGGTCACTTTTACACCTTAAGTGCATTCGATCACGATTTTTGATACAACGAACTAAACCAGGTGTGATCCATGGTTTTATGCAGTATATTTTCCTAGGTGTTATAAGATTTAGAGTATTATTTAAAATAGAAGTTCTTAAAATATTAACAAGTTGATCCGCAGCCTAATATGAATTTCGGGAGTTTAAAATATCAGTATTATATTGAGACTTGACATCAATAATTGTTGCATCATAATTCACTCTTTTAAAAGTTCTTACTGATAATTTGACGATATCTTGTTTTAAGGGAATACACGTCAGAACGGGAGAATGATCTGTAAGAGGGGCTTCGAAAACATTTGTGAAGGCTGGGTTTTTTGATTTAATCATAACATGATCAATACAATTTTTAGCTCGAGTGGGGAAAGTGTGACCTGGTAATAAGCCATGACCTGCTAGCATATTTAGGTAGTCTGTGGAGCTTGAATCTTCGTTATTTAGCTTAATATCAATATTAATGTCACCCGTCAATATTATATTACTATATTTTCTGTATGTAGTTAGTAATCTATCCAGTGAAGCTATAAAATTTTCAAGATTTTTATGTGATGGTGATCTATAAATCCCTATAACAATAGCGTCATTCTTTATTTTGATAACTAAGCAAGTAGCGTCAGATAATATTATTTCCTCGACAGAACAGCTTAAACCCTGTCTTATGTAGGCTACGACACCATCGTTTTGGTTGTAATTATTTTTAGTGTAGTGGGTGCTGTAGTTTAATAAGCAAGGAAAATTTATAGTTTTAGAATTCCAAGTTTCGGTAAGAATATATAAGTCACACGGAATATCTATACGAGCCAGGAAAACTTCAAATTCTGAGATATTTTTGGTGATACTTCTAATATTTTGTGTCAAAATTTTTAGGCAATCGTTGGTTTTTATTTTGTTAGAATTTAGAAATGATTTGCAGGCTTCGGGGCAGCTTAAAAAGGATGTACCTGCGTTTACTTTATCAATGTTATTTAATAAGTTAGCTTTGTTTAAAAAATCGAATTTATTATAATGTCTTTAATGACTTTATGTGGAAGGCAATTATTTTTACTTTTGATTATAGTCACTGAAAACCAAGTGTATTGACACATTATTTTACAATAAATGTTGGAAACGTTACTTATATATTTCTTATTTGATATTTGGAAATAATGAATAGGTATAAAAATCCTTAAATAAACTTCCTTAACAACTATTATTTTTGATTTTAATGAAAGTGAACAGTGATTTAAATTACTTACTAGATATAGTCACTTTTGATTTTTAAGGTTACTCAATTGTGTCTCCGTCTTAATTTCAATATGTGGTGAATCCGATGTTTTGCGAAGATACACTCTTCCATTGTTGGTCCAGCAGTAATTAAAATCTTGTGTCTTGGCAAAGTCTCTAGCAAGGAAAAATAATCTTCGTCCCTTATTTGTAAGCGCTTCAGAAATAAAGACAGGTGTAGTCGGTCCACTCAATCCTATGATGTTTGAGTTAAGGCGTTGATTAGGGTGTTGCTTATTATAATTTTTTGCTGCTTGTATCACATCTTTTTTCATTATGACTGAAGTGAACTCAGCAGTGATTGTACCCTTGCTTGATTTCCCATTTATGCGAAAGACATCTTTGATAGTCATTTGTTCAACATTTAAATTTAGCACTTTACATGTGTTTTTCACAATATTGCATAAATCACTTTTTGTTTCAGTTTTTGTAGGAATAGGTACATTTCTCATTTCTATAGCAGTCAACTTTGAGGTTTTTTGCATATCTTCTATTTTCTCCTCAAGTGAAGCTATTTGGGAAAGAAATTGTTTGCGTTCAGTCTGGAGACCTTCGACCTTAGTTTTCATGTCTTCATATTGTGCATTTAGGAAATCTAGTGATTTTTCGATTTCTTCATTTGAGAGCTTAATCTGACTGTTCTGTTTCTTTATTTCCGAAATTTCTGACATAAGTTTATTTAGTAAAGTGTTTTGGGATTCTTTCCATTCATCAAGCATCATACGAATCTCATCTTTAAAAGAAATTAGTTCTTCATCACTCGATGGCCCCTTCCTCTTGTTTCTTTGGGAAACAAAAGCAGTTGTCGACGTGTTTGGAGGTATATTTGTTACATCTGTATCCGATTGCGTGTGGAGTAAGTTACTGCTAGAGGGCGATCTTGCAGGTCTCGGCATATTTCCACAACGTATTAAGTCCTAAGTTTTAGTGGTCGTAGTTTGTGACGAGTACACGTGATTAATGCACTTGCTTAGAGGCGCTTTTGTTTTATGTGCGCCTGGTACTTGAAACTTATTCACTTTATTACTATTTTATTTAAAAATATTTTTAAGAGTGTACACGTCTAATCACTTTCGCAGTCTGAGGGGAAGAGCGAATATATTTATTGTAGTGCGAGTGTAAGTGTGACAATATTATATACACAGTTTTAAATGCACATCATATATAAAGATAGATATAGATTTGAATGACCAAAAATAACTAAAAGTCCAGCAACAATTCTAACTCGTTGTCCACAAAATAATCTAACAAAGTTCTACTAACAAAAATAAAAAAATCTACCAAATAAACCATTTTAATAATTTACCCAAACAGTAACCATAAAAATCCATGAATCAGTCCACCAAATTACTCAATAAAGGATCCATGAATCTGACAAACATTTCCATCCACTTCTTTCACCTACTCTTGCGCTTCTCCACAACACATTGTGCAACCATACTATAAATCCATGCAATACAAAAAAAAAATACTTTATAACTCATTAAAAAACACATGATATTAAAACACCCTGCATAGTAAATCAAAATGTTTTCAAATTAAAATTCAAGCAATACCAAGTAATTTCCCTGAAATTGATATTAACAGAAAGAAGAAATGGAGCTCCGAGCAGCAATGCGGTCGCGCGCCTCCACCCGCCCCAAGCGCCGCGCCGGCGCCGCCAGCGGCCCGCGCGCCAGACACGACGACTCGGAGGACGAGGGCGGCGTGTCGCTAGCCGCTATAAAGAATAAATATAAGCAGGGGCAGAAAGGTATGCGTTTGTTTTTGATATATATGTACGTTTAAAATTAATATTAATACTCGATATCTAGCTCAGAACGCACTTTGCCCGCTCTTGCTTGTACTTTGATTCCAATAAGTCGGTTGCCTGGAAGAGATCGCTGATAAGGCCGCCTTTTCATACTATTAAGGATCTAGTTTAAGATCTGCATACTATGCGTAATTAATTTTAGTGTGAAATAAAGAGTTTTTATGTTATGTTATGTATATAGTACTCAACTCCGTGCAAAAGATTTTTTATACGTTTTCTAAAAAAAACTTTTTATACGTTTTTCAACTTCCTAGGTGTGTGACTAACACTTAAAAATGTTATGAAATGAATGGACTTTAATTAGTTTTAGATAAAGGATATTTGTGGAACTGTCTTTTCAGTGATGCACAAAAAGACTAAGTTAGCTGTCTTCTTAATTTATTTACACTTGATATTAATATGATTTTTGGTAAATTGATGAAAAAATACCTAAATTGATACGAATATGATTTTGTTCACATTTAATATTTATTATTTTAACCTAGAAAACCTTAACTACAAAATTTATAGGTCTTTTATGTGTCACGGTTAAACCATTATTTATACTCATATGGACTCAAGACTGACTATTTAATATTATTTTATATTTTATTACATGACATTAAAAAGTACTTAAAATACATTTACGAATTAATTGTGCTTTATTCTTTATCGAAACAATTTTTTTTAGAAAGGTTTTAATTTAATTTAAAATGTTGTTGTAGAAAGTCTAGTCTATTTTTATATTAAACCAAGCTTCTATTCTATGAATGTTACGAATTTAGTGTCTCTTTAAAAGTAAAATATTCGTATAACTTTATATCACTAAAAATTTATTTTCGTTATGATGAAGCATGAAAATTGAGGGGTTATTATTAAACATTTTAAACACATTTAGGAAATCAAAATCATTTTAGAAAAGATCTGGCTATGTTGTAAACATTTAGCAGTCAGAGCGCTTCGACAGTTTCCAACAGGCGCGGGTTCGAATCCCGTTACCTTCAATTTTTTGATACGTTCTCTATTTTTATGGAATAAAGGAGGCAAACGGGCTGAAGGCCCACCTGGTGTTAAGTGGTTACCTTCGCCCATAGACATCCACAACATTAAAGTTATGGATGCGTTGCCAGCCTTGGGAATGTAGGACAGAAGGAGGGAGGAAGGATGGGAATGGTGGGAATAGGGAGAGCTGGCTTACATGCCATCGAACCGGAACACATCATAAGATATTTGGCGGTTCGTCTTTGACATGATAGTGGTCGCGAGCCAGTCGGAGAACGAATCTCCTACCACCAAACTACTGGGTTACCCGCCTTTTACGGGACGCTACCCAGCGGCGGGGGGGAATTGTATTCTTAACCCGTCCCCCCACGTTCTCTATTTATCTTTTTTGTAAAATTAAGGGGTGTTTTCCGTTTTCATTACAGCAACAGCCGGTGCAGCGATATACTCATCAGAATCTGAAGGCTCAGACGTGGAGACGCGTAAGGCGCGCCGCCTCGACCGCGCCAAGTCCCTCAAAGCCCTCAAGGACTCGGACTCGGAGGGCAGCGACCCCCCCGCGCGCCGCGACTCCTCCCCCTCCCCCTCCGCGTCCGCCTCGCGCTCCCCCTCCGCCTCGAACAGTGAGTGAATTGATGAGTTGTATGTAATGTACGTTTATATATGGAATTGTTTTATTTTGTGTTTTATTTAGCCCCCCTTTTTCCCCAATTTCAAATTATTCTACCAAAATCAAAAATGAAAGATTGATGTGGAAGTAAAAGTTTTTTAATATTGGCGGCGCGCCAAGTTCCTCAAGGCACTCAAGGACTTCAGAGGTCAGTGACCCCCCGCGCGCCGCGACTCCTCCCCCTCCCCCTCCGCGTCCGCCTCGCGCTCCCCCTCCGCGTCGAACAGTGAGTGAATTGATAAGTTGTATGTAATGTAGGATTATATATGGAATTGTTTTATTTGTGTTTTATTTAATCCCCTTTTTTCCCTAAATTTAAATCATTCTACCAAAATCAAAAATGAAAGATTGGTGTGGAAGTAAAAGTTTTTTAATATTGGCGGCGCACCAAGTTTCTTAAGTCGTACAAGGACCGGGATCCCCCGAATCGGGATTCGGGGGTCAGTGACTCCCCGCGCGACGCGATTCCTCCCCCTCGTCCGCCTCCCCCTCCCCCTCCGCGTCGAACAGTGAGTGAGTTGTTGTATGTAATGGAGGTTTATATATGGAATTGTTTTATTTTGTGTTTTATTTAATCCCCTTTTTTCCCTAAATTTAAATCATTCTACCAAAATCAAAAATGAAAGATTGGTGTGGAAGTAAGTTTTTTAATATTGGCGGCGCGCCAAGTTTCTCAAGGCACTCAAGGACCCCGATTCAGAGGTCAGTGACCCCCCTACACGGCGTGACTGCTCCCTCTCCCCTCCACGTCGAATAGTGGGTGAATGTAATATATGTATTTTTTTTTAAATGTTTGTTTTATTTGAAAAATCCTTTTTTGAATTATGTATCTTACTTGAGTTGATTTAATGTCAATATCAAGATTAATATAAAAAGTATATTCTTAGTCTAGTCCTTAGTAGTATTCTAAGTCTAGTCTATTATTATTAACCGCCGGCGGCGTGCTAAGGCCTTAAGAGAGTGAAGGACAATGACCCCCCCGTGTGTTGAAAGTTCTCCCCCTCCCCCTCCTCGTCCGCCTTGCACCCCTCCTCCGCGTCGAATAGTAAGTGAATTGTATTGCTTATTACATAGAATTGTTTTTTATGTGTTTGTTTTATTTAAGCAATCCTTTTTTATGGTCATTCGTTATTAAGTTATGCATGAGTATATAGGCAGTTGACGTTGCCATACACTGACAAAACGTCATTTAGCATTTGATTCATTGATACGAAGAGAAAGATTAAGCTATAGGCATATAGTAGCTGACTTGATTTTCTAACACTAATACAAAAAGTATAAGTATTTTAATATTATCAACTAACGACGGCGTGCCAAGGCCTTAAAAGTGCTCAATGACTGAATTGTTGTTTATTATATGTAATTGTTTTTTACATGTTTGTTTTATTTAAGAAATCTTTTTTTTATATAAGTAGGCGCTTAGTTGAGTTGATTTAATGTTAATTTCAAGATTAATACAAAAAATGTTTTAATGTTCCTTCGCCAAGCCGTTAAGAGGTAGAAGGGCTCCCCCTTCTACCTTTCCTTCAATCGCGCGTCAAGACTCTTGCTTTTTATGGAATACAACGTTTTGATATGACTGCATGTCTAATTACCTAATGCCAAAAATATGTAAGTACTACTGTGGTATTTGTTTCTTTTTTACAGAATATTAAATTATTAAACATAACACAACATTAAACATAAAAAAAATAATTATGAAATATAATGCATAAATAAAAATAATGTGGTATTATTTATACATTACGAATGTTGGTTACTATAGAGAATAGAACATATAGTCAGTCATCTTCAGGCTGTACCAGTTACTTTAAAAAATAGAAATATTAAAATAAAAAAATATATAATCATTTGATAAAGCACTATTTATTTTTAAAAACACATTTGCTTCATACACTATTTTGCCCACTCCTATAATGTTCCAGACTCCCTCATCATATTTCGTCACATTTGGTATTCTGAAGCTGCAATATTGTCTAAAGTCTAGATTTCTATCATAAAATCTGTCGAATGTAGTTCTTGGGGCTACTATTTCACAAGTTTCGAGGTTTTCTATTGGTTGTGCAAAACGTAAGTTAAATGTTTCTCCGATATTTAGATGTGGTTTTGTAGGCTCTGTAGATATTGGTTCTGAAAGAATTATAATATTTTTTAGGTAGAAGCAAAAAGAAATCATGCTTAGCTTCATGTTTTTTCTTGCATAGCAGGGTTGTCGGAGAGAACCTAGTGTGGAGAACTACTGCGAACCCATCTTTGTAGGCACTATGGGTATTCCCACAACCTAAATTGCTTGTGACGTTATGTTTTTTGATTTTTTTTGATTCACTGCTTTACACTAGATTTCAGTATCACGTTATCACGTTAATAAAATGAAAAAAAAACTATTAGTGCGAGTTTTTCAATTGTAATCTCTGTGGTCATATTATGACTCGCACTAGGATCCGCCCCTCACCGAGACACTGTGCTTCATTTTTCGTCCGAGCTCGAGACATTATTTGTTAAGTGACTGAACTCAACGCCGGATTTTTGTCTTGGTACCAGAGCGGCAAAATGAAAATAATTAAATTATGATAAATGTTCCAAATTGAATCGAATCCATAACTAATCGTAATTACAGTCAACATGGCGCCATGACGGTCTCACTGTGGTTTGACTGCCTTAGCTACTACTATGTACGCTACGAATGCCTTAGCTACTACTATTAGGCTTAGTAGTTTAGAATAGGATAATTTTAGAAGCTTTGGATAGGATAGTTTTAGTAGTTTATTTAGTCTTTTTGTACATAATATGTATATTTATAAATGGAGCAAGTGAATCGTTAGTTACAGGTTCAATTTCACTAAAGCGAATACTTGTATTAAAAATATGCATTGATGTTTTCATTATTTACTTTGACGGTAATCGCGATTACCACTGCGAGGGATGATAAAAACATTTATTGCTCTACTCTGTGTTCCGTCACCTAGCATAAGATACAAGCACAATCTTAAATATATGTAATTACAAGTAAGCACATAACCTTTTAAAAGTAAAAAAAAATGTAATGAACATATTATACAGTAAAATTACCTATTATTTGTATACAAATCACTTGGAAAACTTCAATCCATTCACCATAATTGTTATAATATCCACTTATCACCCAATTACCGTGATCTTCATCAATTAGTGGACCTATTATAAAGTCTTTCGGCATCAATTTCTTTTCCGCAAAGTTACTTGAATTTGGACACCATTCGACATTTTGGTTAAATGTTTGATATTTATTTACCGTTATTATTTCAATTATTTTTCCTTCTATATATTTGTCTGAAGTATAGTTGTAAGATCGAGGGTCAAAAGTTTCGCTTAAGTTCAAACTAAGTTTCTTTGTATCACCATTAGGATTGGTCAAATAGTAAACAGTACGGCTGTTGATAACGGGAGCTGATATGATGATGACATTGTTCAATCTTGCTGATATCTCGAGTGATTCCAACTCGATCTTAGAGTTAGCTGTAATAATATAAATGTGCATTAAATATTATGTAGAAAATGAATATTTAAAATTATTAACCAGATTTCGAGGGGAAAGTGGAGGACGGAGTGTATGCTCTCTTTGACTACCCCGACTACATTCTACTAAGACAAATAACCTTAATTTAGTAGGTTTAGATACTTGTATTGATAAGAAACTGATTGATTAGGGTTTCAATACCATACTTAAATAAATTATACTTTACGATTGGTTTGTATTGTTTTTAAAAATAAGTCATTTTTTTAAATAATAAATAACTTGGTTAGTCAAATATGAAATACGGAGAGGAAAATGAATATATTGATAGTTTTATTGGTTATTGTCAAAAAAATAACTAGAGAATTTAGCACCTATTCACATCCCAATCCTTTTATCAAAAATTTAAAAAAAGCACGTATTTTTGGTACGGGACTTGGTTCAGTTTTTTAATTTTGTATTTGTGACAGGATATGTACATTTAAAAAAGCAAAATAACAATTTTCAATTTGCAATTTATACGCTACATGACTTGTTATCAACAACTACTGAATTAATTGCATTAGGCATGGTGTGTATTATTAAAGAGTAATCGAGCTTAAAATTTTAAATAAGTAAGAGCTTGTTAATATAGACCTGTAATTTATTATATTAAATCTGCTTCTCACATTTTCTCGTCTAACAGGGAAGTCATAATCGTCAGTCGAATAAAATCGTAAGTCATAATCGTTAATCGAATGCACGAGGCAAAGCGCGGCGTTAAGTTCCCACCCACTTAACACGCAATGCGTCCGAATGCGGAAATGAAACCTGGGTTAAAATGGAATAAAAGAGTGGGCATAAAAGAGTGGGTCAATACCCACTTTACAATTAACTTGTTGATTGCAAATTGTACAAATTTTAGATTGCCAGTAACTTTGCAATAAAAATAGATATTTCCTCAGTTATTTGAAAAGTGAATAATCTTATAATATATACTAAATGTTCCATTTTGAACGCGTTTTATGAGTCTCAGGCACAATTTGTCTTATCAGACCGACTGTATGTAAATTTGAAATGAAATTATTTCCTGAGTGATATGTAACTTTACTCTTCATTTTCCGTTTTCGTCAATTTATGCCAATAAAGAGATTGCGTGTGCAAAAGAGGTTGCTTGTTTCGTTTAAAACTTATAAAAAGCATATATAAATATAAATTATAGGTATAATATTAAAGAGTTTTCTTTGAATGCCTATAAAATAAACCATGTGCCACAACCTCTTAGCATACAACTGTGAACTATTTATAATTTGATTATAAAAATTAGCATCAAAAAAACTGAGTTTTATACCGAATTCGAGACAATGTGTCTTGAGTGGCGGGAGCAGCATTTTGTTTGTGGTATCAGAGTGGAGAAATGAAAATAATTTAAATATAATAATACCCCTAAGTACACACTATCAATCACGTTTACAGTCAGACTGATAGCCAGCCAGCCACCCACTGAGCCATGAGGGCCTCAAAATATGAGGACATCGTGGCAAAGTGATTGTGGGTTTGATCCTCATATGGGAGAATGGTTGAGTATATTCAAATTATTCTCATTTCCTGCCTCAAATATCACTATATCTCTATTTCTGACAAAAAATGGAGAATAAAGTGTATAGACACTAAGTTCTCTCTGACTGTCCTGCTATGCAGGAAAAAGCGTGAGTGTGCCCCATATTTATAATTACATGAATTTATATTTAGGAGTCAATCGTGGCGCAGTGGCAAGAAGTGTGACTGTAAAGCGACTGGTTGTGCGTTCGATTCCCACTCGAGGAGTGGACAAATTTAATATTTTCATTTTCTCCGCTCTAGTGTCTACACCAGAAGGTAAAGCGCGGCGTTAAATTCCGGCACTGTTAAGTGCCTTCCAATGCTTCCAGAATTCGGCGGAAAGTGGGAAACGGAGTGTCTTAACACTAGGTTCCCTCTGCCTACCCTGTTGTGCGCGGGTGTATCCCGCACACAGCGTGAAGCTAAAAAATATATTTAATAAAATATACTAACTTATAATTTCAGGCTCCTCATAATTTACGATCGCGCACACAATTTCTAACTGTATGACAATGATAACGTAACATAAAACACGCGTGAACATTTCAAGATTTCATTTCAACTGACAGAATAATTTAAGTTTTGTTTACTATTTTCAGTATATCTTCCCTCTCGTTTAATCTGTATCGGTATTGTACGTTTATCTTTTTTCGACTTAAAAATGATTGGTTGAATGTCGAACACGAATATGATTGATATAAGGGTTCAGGGGCTGAATAATTCAAATCTTTGTCCCTTTATTAAGAAAAAGATTCGAAAATAAAGTCGAAAAGAAAATAAATTGGTCATTATATTTTTCTCAATTGACGTTTATCCTGCAAGACACTCCGTTTTCAACATTCCGCCCAAATCCGGGAAAACGTGTATTAAGTGAATCTCAACGCCGCGCTTTGTTTTGGTCACTGGAGAAATGAAAATATGTAATTAAATTGTGATAATTCTTCTAAAGAGGAATCGAATTCACAACTAATCGTGATTACAGAGAACCGATTTGCTACTGTGCCACAAGGGACTCAAGTATTTTTTTTATTGAAGAAATATTTGCCAAAATAAAAAAATACACCATTTCACGAATAATATGGCAAGCAAAGAGACCATAGTGTCAAAGGACTCCGTTCTCCGTTCTCCTACCGAATATAATTTCTTACATGTTGAGTGTCATAATTTGATATGCTTTTTATGCATGTTCCACTTATACCAATATGTTGTTGTAAGTTATAATTATTGACGAAGCGATAACAAAGAAAGTCGTAAAAATAATTTATGAATGCAATAATTTATTTATGGCGCAATTTTGTTTAAACATATGTTTTTTTTTATTTATTTAATTTGATGTTGAAATGTATTCGAGGTTATAAAAGGTTGTTATAATTGTTATTGTATAAAGTTATTATGAAAACTAAACAATATAAATATGAGAGGCAAGTCGTGGCACAGGGACACAAAGTGTGATTGTAAATGTCACTGGTTACAGGTTCGACTTCCATTCCAGTAGGAATATTTAATGTTACCGTTTTCTAAGTACTATTTAGTATCTAAAGTTCTGTCCGTCTAAATCAGCTTATATTATATATATTTTTTTAGCTTCACACTTCATAACCCTGCTTTGTGTGAGATACAGCATCCCGCACACTACAACAGGGTAGGTAGCAGGAATCTAGAGTTAAGAGTCTTCGTTCCCCATTTTCCACCAAAATCGTAGGCATTGCTTGCTAAGTGGAATATAACCCCGTGATATGTCTTAGGTACCAGAGCGTAGAAATGTAAATAATATATAATTGTTCTCCTGAGAGGAAATCGAACTTACAACCATCGTGGTTATAATCAGTCGTTGTCACATTGCACCGCGGTGGCTTCAATTCTAAGCGTTTTTATTTGTCACGTTATGTCTATTAGTATTTCCCATTGGTTTCAGTCCAAAGATATCTGAGCGAGTATGTCCACAGATAAGCACTCGTCAAAGAATGCTCTTGTAAAATATGTATACCTGCCTATACTTATCGCAGAATGATGTCCGATAACACAATCTAACCTAAATAATCAATAACCCTTTAACAGATCGATATTAAGTATTCTTTAAATATATTTTTAAATATCTTTAGCACCATCGTAACGTTTGGGAAATATTAGATTTTATATTATTTATTTTTTTCGCATAGTCAGGGGTAATCAGTGGAACTTAATGTCATTATTCTCTATCCCATCACACTTTCTGCCAGAGATCAAGGCATTATGCAGTGAGTGGAGCAACTTAACGTCGCGTTTCGTCTTAGTTGAGAGAAATGTTTTTTTTTTAATATGATTTCATTCTCCCGAGTAGGAATAAAATTCACAACTAATCACGTTTGCAGTCAGACACATTTTCACTGTGCCACGTTGGCTTGAAAAAAGAAAACGTGAAGTTGTACATATATATTATATATGATTCTAATTGTGGTATGTTAAATATTAATGTTCTTCCTAATGACTTGTTCGTCTGGTCAGGTTCTGCGTCGTTTCATTCAGCCACGAAACACAAGAGGTTTTTTTTCGATAACCAGATGTCTTATGAATTTATTGTTTAAAACATTTGAAATAAATTATAATATAACATTATTATATAGTTAAATTTATTTGATACGCGATTAAAAGATTTATTTTTACTTGAAAGATGAATTTTGTCTTTTAAAATCAGCCATCAAATTTTTCAAAAGTAGCCATTTATTATGTCACTTCATCAAATTGTTTATTATTAACAGATTTTTTTCTATAATTCAACAGTAGCGGTTGCTTCAATCCATCTCGAGTACGATGAGACTCTAGTGTTAATATTAGGATAACGGCTGTTTCCGCAACCCTGACTCCAAGTGTAAACTCCTACCACGACGCCGTTGTGGAGCAGTGGGCTGCCTGCATCACCCTGAATAGAAATAATCTTGTTTGAAACTAATGTGTTTATAGAATGCATTTTCTTTTTAATTACTAGATTTGTAAACAAACAAAGAGTAGGTATAGGTACATATAGAATTTAAAAGTAGAGAAATTCCTTAACTTTCATCTATAAGCCATATCAATATATAGAAATGTTAAAATATTATATTAAAACTATTTACAGTAGGGGGAATATCATTTATTAAAAGAAAAAATAGCAACACAGTGACTTAAGATTTAAAAATTAATAATTAGTAATTTTAAAAATTAATAATTAATTATTAAATTGAGCAATTCTAGATTGGATGTAAAAGGGTAGATTTATCAGAAGTATTTTTTTTTAGCTTCACGCTATTTCCCCCACACAGCAAGGTAGGCAGAAGGAACCAGAGGGATGTAAAATATTACACATTATTAAGCTTCACGCTTTTTCTCGCATAGAATGGCAGAGAGAGCTCGGTGTCAAGACGCATTGTTCTCCACTCGAAATGAGCAACTGTGTAATACACGACTGAACTCAACGCTGCGCCATGTATTACGTACCAGAGCGAAGAAAGTAAAGAATGTAAATATAATTGTGGGAACTTGGGAATCGAACCCATTATCAATAACATTTTTAGACATACCCTGCCCCACTGCGTCACGATGGTCTCTAATTTATTAGTTATTTTAATTTATTCTACTCTTTATTTTATATGAAAAAAATTGAAGAAAATATTACCAGACACTGTCCCCTTACTCCTACATCTAGCCAACCAGCACACAGCATTTCGTTTGTCACGTCAAAGCCAACCTCGCTATAACGATTTCTGCATAGTTGTTGATCGTTAACCCAAATCTGCACATGCCGGAGTTCAGACGATGATGATGATGTAGCCTGAAAAATGTTGAAGAAATATTTAATTATATGGCCAGGTCTATGGTGTAAGTTTTAAAATGCTTATTTATGCGATTAATTTGATATATATTTTTTATTTTATGTAAATTATAATAATTTAATTACTAATATCTAGATTTGATCTAGTTGATACATATTTTTTTAATGGAACAAAGAGGCAACCGAGTAGAAGGACCACCTATTGATAAGTGGTTACATTCGTCCATGGACATCCACAACATTAGAAGGGTTGTGGATGCGTTGTAGGCCTCGATGGTGAAGGAGGGAAGGAGAGAGGAAAGCTTGGGACGGTGGGAATAGGGAGAGCTGGCTTACATGTCACCAAACCGGAACACGTCATCAGATGTTTGCAGGGTCATTTTTGACATGATAGTGGCCGCGTGCCAAGTTATTAGGTTTTTACGAGCGGAGGATAATTATATTCTTGAGCCGCCTTCTTTTCTTAATTGGTTTTAAAAAATAATTAAAATGATAAATACCGGTAAATTATTAATACTTACCGAAGTAGCACCCCATCCGATAGCCCAAACTTGTTCGTTAACGGGCATAGAATAGCTAGCACCAGCGATGTAAGCTGCTTGAACGGCGTTATTGTAGGCGAAGGCGACGGTCACTCTCAGTACAGCAATGTCACTGACTCGAGTAGCAGCTCGGTAATTCTCATTGACTACAATAAGTCTAATACGGTGGACCAACCCACGAGTGTTAGAGTTCGTCGACCCTACCCTAGCTCGCCAAGCTGACACTGGTTGTACTCTGGAGATTAAAATGATATTTTTTTATTTATTTTGATGTGGTCAAGGGATAAAATAAATTGTTTATTTTTATATAATAACTTAGTAATATTATACGAAATATTTTTTATTTATTCTTTTAGATTATGCAGATTATATAAATACGCTAAAATGTAATAAACTTAATTTAATCCTATTTTTCCCTTTAAGTAAAAACAAATTTTACTTATTGATTGTTCTTTATTTTAAAATAAGTTTTGTTAAATGTAAATGCCATTCATTTTATCTTTTTAAATGAAACTATATTATTCCGCCTAATCGTATATACTTTTGGTATTCGACAAGATAGTTAAAAATAGCCAAAACGAACACATTTTAAAATACTTTACATATAGATTCTACCTGTGAACACGGTACGCCACAATTTGCATTTCAATAGATGATAATAATTGGTCAATCGGGTAAACGTAATTTTGTTTATCTTAATTTTATCTTTATACATCTTAAGGCTTCTCTGACAATTTACAGCAATAACTTAATGACATATTATTCCATTTTCTACTTATCAACTATTTATGAAATATATCTATTACAAAAAAGTATAGTACCCGACAACTAATAATGCACATCGATGCTTAGAATGAAGCAGTCGGATAGCTTCGACGTAGTAGAGCGTTGTCTCTCTCGCTTAAAACAATAATAGTGAGGTATCTATTAAAAGCTGTTAAAACGACAATATAGTTGTCAACTTCATCATTTACCATCATTTCGAAATTTTTGTATTTTATCTAAATATATAGTTCGTTTCAGGCTTACATCATGGTTTTCAATAAGAACTTTACGGTTACCTTCTATTTTAGTAAACCGAAATCCCATCTGATTAAGTACTTTTCTCAATGTCTTTTCGGAGCCATTATTATTAATAGCCTCAGATAACTTAGCTTTTAATGATTTTATCGTTGGAAGTTCATGAAATCGTAAATGAAAGTCGTATACCATTCTTCGAACAACATCGTAATCAAAACCGTCCATATTTAAACAAAATTGTTTTTTTTGGTCTTCCTTTTTTTGGAGAGCTGAACTTAAATGAAGTTGAAGGTGCTTCAGCACTGATTTCGTTTAATATATTGTTTAAAGTTCGTCTGCAAATTCCAGTGGCATCTACAACTCGTTCTTGAACTTTATTAAAATAATTATTTACATCATTATTATTTTTAAATATGTTAGCCTCTGTTAGAAAATATTTATAAACATTATATATAATTTCACGTGACTGACCGTGCAAGGGTTTTCCTCTTTTTATTAAAGATGCCATTGTAAAAATAATAGTTTGGGGATAGTAACAACTCTATATATATATTTGAAACTGAAAGCGACCGTACTCTACCGTATCTGTACAAAGACTGACGAACCAGTGACAAACGTCACATACCATCTGAGTAACAGAGACAGCGCTCTACGAAACAGAAACTGGCTGGCTGTTTCGTTTTAAGCATCGATGTGCATTATTAGTTGCCGGGTACTATAACTAAATGTGGCCAGTCGTGGCCCAGTGGTACAAGCGTGTGACTGTAAACGACTGGTTGTGGGTTCGATTCCCACTCGAGGAGTGGAAATATTTAATATTTCCATTTTCTTCGCTCTAGTGTCGAGGTAAAGCGCGGCGTTAAGTTCCGCCACTTAACACGCAATGCCTCCGAATTCGGCGGAAAGTGGGGAACGGAGTGTCTTAACACTAGGTTCCTAGCTATAAAAAAAATATCTTTATACATCTTGATTTCTTCTCCGATAATTTTAATTAATAACTTAATGATATTTCATTTTCTATTTATCAACTATTAAAGGAATACATCTATTACAAAGTCGAAGATAGACTTCGGCGTTATTCGTAACAAAGCAAGATGCGGCAGATAGTATAGCTGTCCTTGAAATAATTGTGCCTCCACATACTTGGACGTAGGCGCTCTGTCCCTGGTTGCTCAGTAGGGAAGTCGCGAACGGGTATTCATTTATATCAACAACAAAACCGCCGGAAATTCTTGATGGATTTCCTAGGAATATTTAAAAAGGAAAATTTGAGTAATGGCCATTGTAGCGCGTTGGACAGCGTCTGATTCTAAACGCGATTGGGAGTAGGTTCGATTTCCAATCGGGGGAATTATTATAATTAAATAATTTTCATTTATCTGCCCTGATAAGAGTACACAGCGTGGAATTGAATTCCATTACTCTACACGCAATGTTGCGAATTTATAGGAAAATTCGAGTAGATGTTTTATTATCTTTCAGAAGCTAATAATTACGGATTTGTATGCATGTATCCTGCATTAACGTAAACACAGAGAGCCTAATAAACAAGATCCCTTTTTTTGCATATTTAAAGATACTACTTGTCAGGTGATGTTACATTTGACGCTGCGTTTGTAAATCACATTGTAATTATTTTAGGGGTAACTATGTTAAATCTGTTTATAAAGTTAAATTAGATGGTTATTACATCATTACAATATATGGTCATTACTTACGAAAATGCTGAATAAGCATATATGATAAAATATATATTTAAAGATAACATAGTAGATACATACAGTTGTATGACAAGCACAAAAATACAAAAAGGAGCAATATAGGCACCATTTACCCATTTTTGAGGTGTTATTTACATACACACTTACTCTCAATATCAATAATATACCCTTATCCGAAAACCTTGGATCCAGGATTATATTTTTTTCATAAATTATTTTTTTTAGAGTAGAGTAAGTGCAATCCTTCGATTGGTTTTTAACATATTCAACCATTACTCAAAAAATTGATTGCGAAATCAAGGTTTTGAAGTAGGATCGATTATTTATATTGGGCGTTAAACGCAGCAGAATTCGTACCTGCGACTGTTTAAAACTACCTATTTTCGACTAACAAACAATGAGCCTAATCCAATCAAGTAAAAAATCGTCAATTGTACATACCATTTACTATAGTTAAAAGTGCACATAACACCGGTAAAAAGGATAAAAATGACATTTTAAACTTTACTTAAAGAGGTTGAAATGTGACTGAAAACTATTTATCAATGTTATCTTAAATTATCGAAAATAAATTAACAATATCTAAATTAGTTGTGCACTCATAGTATTGATATCGACCTTTATCTGTAAGGATTATTATAATACATGTGCTTATATAAATTTACTGACAAACATATCTACTAAATATTTGGGTTTATCATTTTTAGTACGGTACAAATTATTATATAAAATTCCGGTTCTAGCTTGAGTTTCACGGTTTTACCCACACAACAGGGTGACTACCTCACCCATCATGTCTAACTAGACATAATGTCAAGACACATTACACTTCCACTTTTAGTCCAAAATCTTCTGATTTTGGACTGCAATTTCGATTGCAATTTTGCGGAAAGTTAAGAATTACTAAAATTTATCAAATTTTATTATATTTTTTCTCAACATAGACCCAAGATTTAAAGACAATTTGAATTTTGCACCAATTTGAATTCAATTTAAATGAATTTCAAAAATTAACCTACATGCAAATACACACTATTCTTATACTAAGCTGTATTCTAGGGGACATTTGTTTTTTAAATACACATTATTCATTCGTCTTGTAAATCGAACATCGGATACATCATCAATTTACATTTAGCTTGTAAAACAGTGAATATTTAAAAGGCAATTTTTATTTCAAGTATTTATTGATGATTTACACGAACAGAGTTTTCACTTCTAGACTGTAACAGGAATTCCCTTAAAAATTCATTGTTACCTCTATTTACAATCTCGGCCCCGCTTCAAACAAAACACCCATTCTGTCATTCACTGACAGTTCCATGTTCTTGTTTTTATAATAATCAACGGACAGCGTTAATATTTGTAATTTTGTAATACAAACTCATCATTACTATGAATAATTAAAATACATAAAGGCTCGCTAGGCTCGGCTTGGCTTTGGCTTTGGCTTGGCTTAGACTGGCATTGTGCCGAACAGCATATAGCAGGCTAGGCATATTGCGAGAAAAGCTGGCGTGCTGGCTCAGACTCGATAAATATGAAATAAAACCATTTTTTAATAAATTAAAATAATTGTGTTTAATAGTTCAAATAAATCATACCACAATGAATAGAATATAATAAATTAATATATATAAGAATATAATAAATACAGAAACCCATACAGCTTTATTGAATATTGAATGTTACAATTATTATTAATACATACATAGTTTAATGCATGGAGTTAGCCTGAAATATTTAAAGCGTTTTTCATACTAAAAAAATTGTAAATGTTATTCTTTACGCAGCGCCAGCAGAAGTATTCTTCAGTGCGGTTTCAGTATTACTTAGTTCAACAGGTTTTCGTCTAAAACTGTTTCTAATTTGACTTGCTCTTCTTTGTGTCCAGTCTCTAGATTTTTTAGTACCCAAAAGGGCAGATAACAGCAGTATGGTTACAATTACGACCGTGATGACGATCCACGCAGAAGGCAATAGGAAAACTATAAAAAAAATTAAAAAATATAATTTTAAATTATTATTCTTAAAAAAAGAAATATTTTTTCTCTAACCAACATCATGCTTTTTCCTTCATAGCAGAGTAACTATTAGGCTATACTAATTCAAAACGCGATATGCGTTAAGAATGGGGAACCCAACATCACTATTTTTCCACTGCCAAAGCAAGCAAATAAAATAATATAAATATAATCGTTCCCACTCGAAAGTTAACTTCGAAATTTTTCTTTTAATAATAAATGTAATAAAAATAAATATAAATGAGTAATAAAAATAATTTAAACATAATCATTGTCCCAAGTAGAAATTAGTCTTGACCCCAAGTTCTCTGGCTACCCTACTATTCGAGAAAAAGTGGAAAGCTCTAATAATTATTCCCTTGAGTGGAGATAGAACAAATAAGATAATCACTGCGTTTACAGTAGGACAGACCCACTACGCCACGATGGCTCTAATTTATTTTAAATCTTAAAATATAATGTAATGGATTTTTTAAACACAAGAGTATCCCTTACTTGTAATTGTTTGCCCTCCACAAGCCAACCGAGAAACTACAGATATTTCATTATCCTGTCCCTTAATCTTGGCTACAATGGTCCAAGGATGACGTTCCACATTTGAGGGGCGTTCGATAGATATACCACATATCCCTTGTGACAACACTGAGAGATTTGTATAATTATTTGGGAAATTTTCGAGCGTAAATCCTGAAAACAACAATTTATTTATCAAGTCACTAAAATTGTGGGAAATAAAAAGATTTATTTATAGAAATGTAATATAATTAGGAATTAATTAATTAATCTTTTACCAAATCCATCAATGCGAACAAAACGGCAGTAATCAAGTACTCTGTCGTTATAAACTTGTGTTTCTATGATAAGCTGTGAGTCTTCCACTCGCTGATTCAATGTCATGGGATCTACAAAAAATAAGTAATGTTAAAATGTTTAAAAACAGTTTTAATGTCTTATTTTTTAAATACACCCTATAACAAATAATTAAAATAAAAGTATAAGTATAAAAGTAAAGGTTATAAAAATAAAAGTAAAATTTATTTTTTCTTTGTGGTATAAATGATAATATACAAGTAGATATTACCATGGATTGTGACATTAATGCCTGCTCGTTTTTCCGGTATCGTCTGGTCAATTAAGCCAACGTGACAGCTCCAATCACCAGAATCTGCAGCTGCAAGTCTGTAGAACCGAATACCACACTCGCCAGCGTCAAAACCCGCCCCGACGTAAGTGCCTTGGTCGTGAGGGTTAGCTAGAAAAGTGAAATATAAATCAGCTTTAATACTGTTATGAACATTGTATTGTAAGACAAAGAGTACCACACGGTTTGTTTCATCTTTTGTTATTATTATATATCATTATACGTTGGAAAACTATGGACCCTCGAATGTTAATACAGAAAAACAATATTTCTAATAATTAACGTACAAGAATTACGAGGACAGGAAGTATAATTTACATGAACTTGAAAAGTGACATACATTGCTAATTAAAAACATATGGTCTTGGACCACCTACTCACCCTGGACCTTACTTAGTTATATAGATAATCTTATATATTTTTTTACTTAGAACAATAGACGTGATAGATATGAGAATTTTGGTATCGATATTATGTTAAATAAAATTACCTGGTCCAATATTAAAAACAGTGCCATTTGGACTTCGGAAGTAACAATATTGAATAGCGGAGTGTATTGAACATGACATAGAAACACTATTTCCAGCAACATCTGTGATCACATCCCTCGAGGCTCTCAGAAAAGGTTCTGTAATTATAGAAATGAAAAGTAAATTATTTAATTTAAATGCATTTAATTCTTTTTAATTATTGTTATATTTTGGCTACAGCTAATGATACATTACTAGGGGCGCAACCAGACCCTCAATTTCTACTCGCTGCGCTCGCAAAACTTCGGGTGCCGTTTACATTTTAAGCGAAGCGAAGAAATGAAAATCATTCACTTAAGTTCAATGGCAAATCAGTTTTTTGGTGATAATTCCCGAAAAACATCAAATTCTTTTCAATTTTTTTTTAAGAACCGTCTCTATATTGGCATTAGTGTATGCGCAAATTGTCATAAGAGTGCAAAAAAGTCTACAATACAGCACTCCGCTCGCTTCGCCCAATAAATAAAATTGGCATGTCTGTTGTAATATTAAAATATGTCTGTTTGTTCCAGCTAATCTCTGAACGACTTAACCGATTTTGACGGGATTTACACTGGCAGATAATTGATATATTAAAAAGTAACTTAGTCTTATTTTACAATTATTTATTTTTTTGTTGAATTCAAGGCGGCAAAGTAAGTAAGATTGTCGCACAGAAGTTTAGTGAAGCTATTTCCAGTAGAAGGTGTATAGAATTTGCGACCTTTTAAGAATAAAAAGATAAATCAGAATACTAATAATTGCAAAAATATATAATTAGTTGTTTTATTGTCTTCAAGAATAAAAGAGCTGGCTCATTTTTAAATTCTGCCAGAATATATCGCAATGCAATTTTAAAAATAATTAAAGTGTGTTGTTTTATTGAAAATATATTATCTAGCTTTTTTTTTCAGAGAAGACTTAGTGCCAAAACGCTCTGTCTTTCACTTCCCGCCCGAAATAGAGACATTGCATGTTGAGTGGCGTAGCTCAACGGCGCGCTTTATCTTAGAGACCAGAGCGAAGAAATGAAAATTTAAATATTCCACGAGTGGTAATCGAACCCACAACAATCACTTTACAGTCTATAGCTTATATTCTGAACAAACCTGTAATAATAGCAGCAGCTTCTTCGGGATCTCTAGTAACTCCAGGATATAAAACTTTCAAAAATCCATAATACATATCTCCTTCAGTATCTATGGCACAACGCCAGAGACCCAAATCTTTTACCTTAGGATCAGTTATAAGAAGTCCGCATTGATGGGTGTTTCCATCAGAGTTATAACTGAAAAAGTGTATAAAAAAATATTTACAACTTTAAATAAATGATAAAATGTTAAGAATTAAGCCGAGTTCGGTTACAATTCAGCTATTTTTTTTTGCAGATTTCCATTTTTTCTCGCATAGCGGGATAATCAGACAGAACCTAGTGTCAAGATACTTCGTCCTCCACTTTTCTTCCGAAAATTGGCAGAACTCAAAGTGGCAGAACTCTACGCCGCTCCTTGCCTTAAGTACGAGAGCGAAAAAATGAAAATAGTTTAATTTTAATCACTCTTCCGAGTGAGTATCGAACCCACAACCATTGTGTTTACATTCAGACCTTGTCCTACTGCGCCACAATAGTCTATTGCTAAATAAATATCAATTGTAACATTATAACTCAGATGTAGCGAAGAAACTTATTTGAAACGTTTTTAATCAAATATTTTGTACTGACAAATATGATGTAAAGACTTTCTTTAAAAAAATACATTACTTATACCTTTCTTCAGTATAGTAAGAATACCGATCCTCTTCAACCCCCTCATTGGCTAACAGGATACGACCAGATGTATGGCGGAATGCACATGAAGTGATGGCAATAGCAGTCAAGCTAGATACAGAACACTTTAAGGAGACTCTTGGTTTGTTTACCACAACCTCCGTTTGTACTACTGGTTTTGGGTCTGAAATAACAAAGATTATAAATAAAATAAAATGTGAATAATAAAAAGCAAAGTGAACATTATTTTAAATATAAACATTAAATTAAATTAAAATTTAACATAAATTTAATTTTAATTTCGTGTTTCCTATAACCGCAACTTTCATTTTAAATAATATGCTCATGTCCGCTACTCAGAGCCTACTACTACTATCAAAATAAATGTTTTCATCATATTTTTAGGACCAAAATCTCTATTTTTCCTAACAAAGAAAAATATCCTATTTATTTAACTTACAAAATAAATGATTGCAAATAAAATGATATTTTTTTAATGTTTTTAAAGTGCTATTACATATAATTAGGAAACACATGCACACACTTAGGAAATAGAAAATTTTTAGTCCCATTGCGTTTATCTTTTTACACGTTTACTTTTTTTTCTAGCCTTACGCTGTATCCCGCACACAACAGGGTAGGCAGAGGGAACCTAATGTTAAGACATCCCGTTCCCCACTTTCTGCCGAATTCGGAGGCATTGCGTTTTACGTTGCGGAACTTAACGCTGCGCTTAGCCTCGACACCAGAGCGAAGAAAATGGAAATATTATAGATTTCCAGTCCTCGAGTGGAAATCAAACCCACAACTATTCGCTGTACAGGCATACTTTGTCCCTCTGCGCCACGACTAGCTCCACGCTTACTAAAATACCTTTCAAATAAAATGATCACTTACCAGCTTTAACCACTTTAACGTTAAACGTAGAATCTTCAGTAGTGACTCTACCCGGTAATCCAACACGCATATTCCAAACCCCCTCATGTTTGGGCAACGCTCGATCTATGAAAAGTCGACATTTTCCGAAACCGTCGTAGTAAGCAAAATCATCTGGGCCTGTTATTCTGCAGTAAACAGCATCTTCCGCACCGAGAAATTTGGCGACTGGCTTATCTTTTGCCCATTCAAACTGTGAAGTCTGTTCAGGTAAATCAGCTAAAAATATAATAAAATATTTTCAAATATTAATTGTGATGTTATTGATATTTAATATAATATATTGAAATTTTAATATGAAGTTCTAGAAAGTTCTCTTCGACAATTTCAATTCAGGTTTTCCAGTAGTTTTTGGTTTCAATACACTGGCAAGTAGTTACTAGAAAAAAAAGACGAAGAACAAAAAGCACAATATACATTTAATAAAAGAATAAAATACGCTTAAAATCATAAGATAATTTAAACATATTAAAAAAATCATAAAAGTTGCATAGATTTCACACGCTTAAAAGTAACTATGGATCTCTTTGTTATATCATAAATCTTGTTTAGCTTTAATTTTTTTTATTTAAAAAACGCAATACCTACTTACTTTCGGTTTCACATACAGACAGATTAGAAATATAAAAAAGCACATTACTTTGAATGTGTATTTTGAATGTGTAATATAAGTAAACAGAACAACATCCAAAATTACGTTTAAATTATAAGTAATTTTAAGCAATTACATACCATTTATAACACAAAAAATCGCACAAATCACAGAAAATGCAAAATATAGCTTCATTGTAAATGTTTATAGAGGGATTTCAAAATATACTGAATGCTATATCACTTCGTTATCATCGACTATCATACAAATTAACAGTATCGAAATTATCGACCTCGATGTCGTTCCGCAAAAATTATACCAAGGAATGTTATTTATATATTTTTTTATCTAATGATAAAAAAATAAAACTCATTTGTTTATATGTTGGTTATTTGTTCCTTTATTCTTATTTATTAATTATCGTTCTATTTGTTAATATACTTAAATAAGTATGTTACCTTATGTACCTAATATGATCTTTTGTTTTAAGGATTATTACTCATTTTGAAATGAAATTATTTTTAACTAGATTAACCACGTATATTATTGGCATTCGAAAATACATTTTCTGAGTTGGGTTTTTCAAAAATATATTCTCGAATACCAAAAATATATACGATTAATTTAATCCGGTTAAAAATAGTTTAATTTCAAAAAGTATGTCATTATTGTTATATACCTACCTATATGTAAGTACTACTATCGTACATTATTTTAATATAGTAGGTAATATTATTATTTTTTTTATTACATATTTTAGTATATGTATATAATTCCTTAAAAAACAATTTTACGTCAAATCAGATTACATTTCTTGTAGTTGATCACACACAGAGCACAGAATCCAAAAAATCATTTAATTAGAAATTAAATTAAATGCACTTGAGGTAAAATAAAAACATATTTTAACAAATATTTTTATTAAAATTTGAACAAATCCCATACCAACGAATTAGATAATATAAATATAACAAAACATAGTTTTTTTAATCATTAATAATAATAGTTATAGTACATTTTATACATATCATACAATTGTTTAACTACAATGCCGCAAAATGAAGGAAATCCCTAAGAAGGCATGCCACTAGAAGTCTAGGAACTCGGGCTTAAATCTGGTTAATCCTACCATTTTATTTAGTAAAGACCAAAATAATCTTCAAAAACTATGTGTGACTAAACTTTTATAATAATTTAAAATATAATTGGTTTAAGCAGCCATTGCAGTGTTCTTCTCAGTCACGTTTTGTGGAACTGTTTTTCTCATGAAACTATTTCTAAGAGCACTCGCTCTATCATAAGTCCATTGCCTATTGTGTTTGGTGCTGAAAGCTGCTGATAGTAACATTAGAGTAAGACCCAACGAAATGAAGACTATCCAAGTGGTCGGCATGCGGTAATCTGCAAAAGATAAAATATTTTTGTAATATAAGATTACTTAGAGATTATCGATAATAGTTTATTTATATACGAAAAGAATAATCAATTTCCATCTTTTAGATGTGTTCTATATAAAAAATAAAACCGGACTATATTTTGAAGATCTTCGTTTATTTTAATGTTATTTAGCTATTATATATTTTTGGAGGAATTAATTCACTGATTTCATTCGTTCATTCATTCTTTATTTAAGAAACTTCCCGATCGACCCGTTGCAGGTTCATTTAAATGTAGAGCAGTCGAAAACCATAATCTTTGATGTTCATAAACACTAATAAGTATTACAACATTTTACTTACAAACAACAGACGGTGGTTGTCGAGGACCCTCAAGTGTAATTTGTGTGACACTAGATACCTCCATATCTTGTCCTCGTATCTTGGCTACGATGGTCCATGGATGGTTTTCCAGAATGGTAGGATTATTGATGGCAATACCACATTTGCCTTGCGATAGCTGTGATAGATCAATATAATTGTCTGGCATATTTTCAGTCGTGAAACCTGTAAATAGAAAACGATGCTTGAAGAAAGTCTCGTCTCGTTTAAAACGTAAATCATTAGTAGGTTATAACTAACGACGCAAAGTATTTTTTTTTTACATTTGTAATAGCTAACGATTTTACGTTCTACTCTTAAAAGAAATTATTAATATTGTTTTTTAATTTTCTTCCAAGGACTATCTAGTGAGACTAATCTGGCGCTTTAAATAATTTTTCACATAAAGTTTAATGTAAAGAAAAGATTTTACAAATTTATTTCTTACCTAATCCGTCAATGCGAACAAATCTGCAATAGTCAAGTAGTCTGTTCTCGTGTACTTGGGCTTCTACAATAAGCTGAGAGCCTTGCATACGCTGATCGGCTACCATTGGGTCTGAAAACATTGAAAATAAATTGTTTTAAGCTTTCTCTTATATTATTGGTCTCGAAATATGTCTTTTTATTATTAGTCTCAATATTAATTAAGCAAACGCACTAAGTATATGTTTTATTTCATTATACTAGACCTTTTTTTTTAGCTTCACGCTGTATCCCGCACACAGCAGGGTAGGCAGAGGGAACCTAGTATTAAGACACTCCGTTCCCCACGCACCGCCTAATTCGGAGGCGTAGCGTGTTAAGTGGCGGAACTTAACGCCGCTATACTAGACTTAATTACATAAACATGCCTATGTCTATTATAGTATATAATGGTTATTACTTGTATGTATCCATACTTATATTATAAATGGGAATGTCTGTGTGTTTGTCTGTCACGCTTTCACGGCTAATCTACAGGTCCGATTTGGATGAAATTTAGAATGAAAGTAGTAACAATAACTGGGTCTAACATAGGCTACTTATTTTTTCAAAAATCAACCTCTAAAGGGTTGAAATAGGGGATGAAAGTTTATATGAAAAATCTACACCGCTTGACCGATTGTAATGAAATTTGGCATAAATATAGTTAATAATCCAAGGTTAAACATAGGCTACTTTATTTTTCAAAAATCCACCCCCTAGGGTTGCGATATACCGCAACAGCTATGTAGTTTACGCGGCGAAGCCGCGAGCGGGCCGCTAGCGGGCCGCTAGTAAGATATACATTACATCATAATGGTAATACTATAGTTATTATAACAACAGGTATGTCTATAGAGCCATATATTTTTGTATTATTTCATATATCCTTAGTATATAATGGTTATTACTTAAATAATACATAAGTATTTTTATCAAATTCGTCTAAAAGATCATAATTTCAAAATAAGCTCGAAATTAATTTATATACGGTAAAGGTGAGCGCGATACATATAATACCGAAATCTTCTCATAATCTACTAAAAGATCTCGGTGAATGTAGAATTAATATCAGATTTTTTTAGATTTTGTTAAGTAGAGAGAAGTGTTCGGACAGTGGAAGCAAGTTAATGCGCATTTCAAAGTATTTAAATATAATAAATTTCAATTCCCCAAGTAGAAATCGAACCCACAACCAGTCGTGTTTACAGTCACACGTTGCGTCCTTGTAATAGTCGTGGTGACTGGCAGTTTCTTCTCTTTTTTTTTCAATTATATTTGCTTTGAAACAAAATAATTACCAGCTACATTAACGGTAATCGATGCACGTTGTTCGGGTTCCATCTGATCTGTAAAGCCTACATGACAGCTCCAAAGGCCGGAGTCAGTGGCTGCGAGACTTGGGAACCTGATGCCGCACTCGCCAGCGTCCAAACCGGAACCAATGTAAGTAGCTTGGTCGTGGGAGTTGCCTGGAAATTGAAAATAGTATTTAGTTCTATCTATCTTCCATATATAGCCGAGTAAACAAAGTAAGTCTTTTTTCTAATTTAGATATATTGCGTGTAGAGTGGTGGAATTTAATGCCACGTTTTATCTTACCGAATACGAGAAATGAAAAATAAAATATATAAAGAGAAATAAAAACATTTTTGTTAAAAATGTAAGTTGATTGTTTTTAATTTTTTTTTGTTAAGGATTTAGATATCAGCATAAAGTATCTACAAAGATGTGACCATAATACCATAAAGTAGATTTCTATAATTATAAATACATAAATAATATCACCACGCTCATCTTTATTTTTATATTAAATTTCAATTTGTATTCACTGTTTGTTTATTTTTTTTATCCCGCACACATCAGGGTAGGCAGAGGGAACCTAGTATTAAGAAACTCCATTTCCCACTTTGTTTATTGTTGTTTCTATGTATTTTAAATGTGATTTTCGATTGATTTTGATTTTTAAATTATCTTAATACAAAATAAGTACTATAAACATACCTGGTCTAACATTAAATACGGTGCCATTGCGAGCCCTAAAGTAACAGTAGCTGATGGCCGACTGCACGGAACACGACATGGACACGCTGTCACCAGCAATACTGGATATAACATCTCTAGATGCTCTTAGAGTGGGTTCTGGAATTACAAAATGAAAACTTTGTGAAAATACAGATTATAGCTGTATTCTAATATTTCTTATTTTTCAACTTCACCTACATGTATGTAATATTTATATAAAAAATAACTTTTTCCCCGTGAAGAAATCGAAAGGACTTGCTTTACAAGCAAATTCTTGTAATGAAGTTTTTTCTTCAACGATAGTAAAAGAAAACCTAGAGTCAGGATATTCGGTTCTCATTGATACATGTAACAATACATACACAAATTGATATATAATACTCGAAACTTAATATATAGTATGTATTTTGACACGAGTGCAAAATTTATATGCAAATCGGACGACGAGAAATTTGTCACAATATCGTTGCAAGATTTTCTTTCATAGATATCAGATCATTGTAAAAAATACTTTAATAAGTAAGGCTTATTACTCTATAGACGAGTATTTAAAGAATAAAAATGCGAGGAATGAATTTGATTAGAGTCCAATGCCGGTTTAGCTAGCCATTGTATCAAATAATAAAATTGTAATTTTTATATTTGAAATAGCAACTACTGAGTTTCTGGCTGGGTCTTCTCAGCAGAACTGCCTTCAGAGTCGGTGGTAGCTTATGTATATTCGACGATTTAAAAGTGTTTGTTGATATAAAAGTCTATTTGAAGGAAGATATTTTGACTTTTGTAAATTGATAGATGGATACAGGTGGTATCTTGACCAGAGCTATCTTCAATCACAAGCGTTAATTAAAAAAATGTTTGTAATCTAATCTGTCTTACCTGTTACGATAGCTGCAGCTACTTCAGGATCTCTCATAGCCCAAGGACATAATACTTTTAGGAAACCATAGTATACATTGTCCTCAGACTCCATAGCACAGCGCCAGAGACCCAAGTCTTCTATTTGTGGGTCAGTAATCAAAAGGCCACAGTCGTGAGCGTGAACATCGGACTGGTAACTGAAAATAAATTATTTAAAAAAGAGATTTTGTTTTAATTACATATTTTTCTTTTTGGTGACAATTTTAATTGTAATTTTAGAATTAATGGTAATTAAATGGTCAAAAAGTGCCCATAGACTTAGGTTGTGGAACGTTAAGTTAAGTGTTATGTTAATGTTAAGTGTTTGCTTTTCAAACTTTTTAAGCATTTAATAACATTAAATATGTACTTCGCTCAGCTCTTCCCGACATGCAAAGCAGCAAAGAGGCGGTTCCTATTTTAATTATTAAATTTAACATTTAAAATGCACGAGATTTGATATGTAATTGTTTCAGTGATGATCATGGTATAAAGCGCATAATTATTGTAAATATTGAAGATTTTCTAGATGAGTTCTTTGTTATTCTATTAAGATATAATAGTAAATTGAATCTTATATAAAATTATCAATAATTAAATAAAAAATAATATTTTATAGACCCTAAAGTGTCTATAAGATTATTATTTTTATAATATTGTTCCTATGATATATTTAAAATGTGAACTATAACGAATTAAAGCATCCGCTGTACTGTATCGCCATCTTTTAATAGCGTTGTATTAATGTTTTCCTAAGTGTTATTAAAATTATAATTTATTTTCACATTGAGAGGTTAACTATTTCTAATAAAAATTATAGCTATAACCAGAGTAGCTACAGTGAAACGATTAAAGTGAATGTATTATATTATAAGGTAAACTTCTCCGTGTTTTCTGGTTCGAAAAAGATATATTAAACATTTTCTCGGCTTCGTTTCTGAGATGTCTCTAGTGGATTGAACGTCGAATGAAAAATTCAGACCGAAGGGACTGATCATTAAATGGCCTCTTGTAAAAGACAAGTATAAAAATATATACAGTAATTTTGTCAATTGCAAGAAAATGGGTCAGTATAATTTTGTTTATAATAAACTTATTTACATTTAGTAAATAGTAAACAAAGATGACAGACAGGTCATGTGATACACCTATGTAGGTGTAGAACATGAATTACGTTTGTATGCTTTTTCTTATCACGGATTAGTCAGCTCTCAGCTATTTTAAGAACTGCTACAAACAGCTGTGTAAGGCTTTTTGATAAATATTGTATTAAAAATATCAAATTAGTCAAGCAGCTTTTAATATCTTGGATAAATATTAAATTAACCGAGATATTGAAAAAAAAAATATTTAGGCTATTAAGCCTAAATAAATAAGCATTTTTTTTACAGCTTTACGATATTTTCATAGCAGTTACACAGGGTAACTTAGTGTCAAGACACTCGTATGTCCACAATCCTCCCGAAATGGAGACGTCGTGCGTCGAGTGACGAAATTCAACGCCGCGCTTTGCTTTAAATACCAAAGCGGAGAAATGAAAATAATTAGGTAATGTCACTGAGTGAGAATCGAACTTAAAGAGATAGTCACAACTTTATATATTCTTCTTATCAAGGCGTCCATAGCCACATCCTTTATATATAATAGAAAAAAACGAAAATTAAAATGATTGACATATGTTCAGAAAATAGCGAAAGAAATACATAGTCTTAAACAAAAATAAATCCTTATACATAATCAATAATTAAATTTTATAACCTAATACTTATAGACTGCTATTACTTTTAAAACAACGTTTTTCTCATATCTGATATTTTTATTTTATATATTTACCTAGTCTTGTAGCTTCACGCTGTATCCTGCACACAGCAGGGTAGGCAGAGGAAACCCAATGTTAAGACACGCTGTTCCCTACTTTACGCCGATTTTTGGAAGCATTGCGTGCTAAGTGGCGGAACTTAACGCCGCGCTTTGCCTTGGTACCAGAGCGAACAAAATGGAAATATGGAATATTTCCACTCCTCGAGTGGGATTTTAACACACTACCAGTTGTTTGAAGTAACACGTCTGTGTCACTGCGCCACGACTGGCCTCTACATATATCTAGTCTATAATAAAATTCAATATCTCATAAGCACCGCCCGCAGTCATAATGTACATATGTACCGCCCTTTATCAACATTTGTGCAATAAGCAAACAATATTTAAATGGTACGATGCGATTTACTAATCACTGCGGCATTCTTTCGTCATAATCTTGATAAAATTCAGTTTTATCTTTTTGTTGACGTACACTTACCAATAATAACACAGAGGGAAGCTCGAAATAGGGATGAGCGTTAATGCACATTTTAAAATGTTATATTGAAGCCTAACATTGGGTAGCAAGTCCCAAACACTGTTCCTGCTTCTTTGAATTCAAGAGTGAATGCCAGGAATGCTAAGAAGTTTCTTATTTTAATATATGTATATAAAATGTAAGTGAGGCGCAGTGAAACAGCGTCTGTTTGTAATGTGATGGTTGTGGGTTCGATTCCCAAAGGGCGGAATAATTATATTGAAATATTCATTTCTTCACTCTGGTACCTAAGACAAAGCACGGCGTTAAGTTACGACACTTAACACGCATTGTCTTGATTTCGGGCGGAAAGTGGAGGACGGAGTGTCTTGACACTAAGTTCTCTTTGACTATCCCGGTTACTACTACGGTACTACCAAATATGTTTCTCACCCGACTCCAGCGCCATGGTAGGAGAATCTGTCCTCACCGACTCCCTCATTTGCCATTAAAATACGACCAGATGGATGACGGAATTTACATGAACTGATAACTTTTGAACTAGATACCGAGCAAGCTAATGCCACTGTTGGTTTGTTGGTCTCGACTTTTGTGGCTACTAATGGTTTTGCATCTGAAATATACATTTTAAATATTTAATAAGAATTTTTAATAAAATGTTTTTATACAATATTTTGGTAATGGCAGAAAGAGAAAATATACTGACAAGTATACTGTATTCTCTGTTTTCTGCCCAAATTCAAGGCGTATCTAACCAGAATGGAGAAATGAAGTTATTAAAGGACAGTCAGACGCTGACCCACTGTGCCATGATGGCCTTATTATGAAAATTACCGTAGCAAGATAATACATATAAATATTTAAATATTTATACATAATTTATTCTTTTTTATCATAAATGTGAAATATACATCTTAAAAAAAATATATTGCATCATGTTAAATTGAATAATCTCTTATTATACAAGAGCATGCTTACCAGCTTCAACCACTGTGACTCGGAATGTGATATTTTCAGTTAGAACTCGACCTGGTAAACCAACACTCATGCTCCAAGTACCGTCATGTTTTGGTAGCGCTCGGTCTATGAAAATTTGACACTTTCCAAATCCATCGTAGTAAACTGCGCTGTCGGGTCCAGTAGCTTTACAGTAAATAGCTTCTTCTGGACCAATTACTTCTGCTACTGGTCTGTCTCTAGTCCAAGTTTGACTTAATGCTGCTCCGGATATGGCAGCTTAGGAGAAGGAATTATAAAAAAATCAAAATATAAAATTTTCAGGTTCCTATTGATTTTTGTGGGATTTCTGTATTTGTAAAACTTTGTTTTAAGATCTTATTATACTTTTAGAATAAAAGAAAAAAATATTATTGATATTATTACAGAAGAAAAATATTCAATCGGAGCCGGCGAAGGAATATTCACTCACTACACTTGACTTTGCTGCAGTCTTACTCGTATAGTTGAAACTTTAGGATGCCATCGACATAATGTTAAAGTAAAATAAACCTAAACAAAAGTTATGAATAAGTAGGATAATACAATTTGTTAGCTTCTCGCTGGGCACACAGCAGGGAACTTAATATTAAGACACTTTCCGCCGAATGAAGTAGTCCAAAGAGCCAGTGAAATATTAAATATTTCAAGTCCTCTAATAGGAATTGACCCTATAACCTGCCACGTTTACAGTCGTACTCTGTACTTCGACAGGCCTCTTATAGATAAATTAATTATAATAATTTTGGTAGAAATTATAATAAACATCAAGCTTGTGCTTTTGCGTAAAAATATTTTTCAGACTTATTTATATTTACCATTAACTGTCACAAGGATTGGCGCTCTGTATATAATTCCATTTCCATACTCGATGGACCAATTGCCACCATTATTTGTTTGAATGTTTCTAACAATGAAACCGCACCTCTCTGCATATCGATCATCTTTTTCGTATTTTTCATACACATTTCCATCAGGAGACAGAAGTCGGCAAGTATCAAATGCGACTATAGCATTTTTTAAACGAACATATAAATCATTGCCTTCTACAACAGTTACTTCGCTAACTGAAGCATTAACAATTTCTGTAAATTAGGAAACACTCATTGTAAAAATTATCAAAAAGCAATAATTTATATAAATAAATTGACGTTTAATAATGCGTTTATCATATAAGCAGATGTTATCATCAGACGTGACTAGATACGCGTACGCTCAAATCATTATTAGGCTTAAAATATTCACAATCGGGTAATACCTTCGACGTGGATTGAAAATTTCAATCTTATTTGGTGTCTCTCTGAGAATCTATGTCCATCAGACACTAAAGTCCACTTTCCTATGTCTTCATCAGATTGAACAGTAACTGCTATAGAACAGATCTCATAGCTTTCTATTATTTCAATATTTGGTATATTTAGTTTATCCAAGTCAAACTGTTCCCCAGAAGGTGTTACTAAGGTACATTTTTGGTTTTTATAAAAGACATTATCTCCAATCGTAATCGTATGTCTGTTTCCAACTTTAGAATTAAAATTTAATTCATCTGCGTAGAATACTGATACTTCAGGAGTTGTTTCCGGCAGAGCTTCAGGTGTGACTTCTATTATGGTTTCGGTAGTAGTTTCTGAAATAAAAATGCCAATTTATGATAGGTGTTGTAGATGAAACTGATATATCTATAGCTCTTTCCTTATTTTTCTAGCTGAGTAACTTATTTATAATAATAATTGTAGCTACGTGCAATTGTAATTAAGTGTGACACTTAACAATGTCTTTGCTAATTTAAGCCTCATATATTATTGTTTTATCTATAGAAAGGCACTATGGTTTAAGTCGAAAATGTATGTCAAATTTGAAGGCACAATTTTAGCCAATATTTCTGTTTCAGTTGCCTATCACTAAAATTATATGAATGCCCATATTATTTCTATATTAATCTAACAACGGTATAATTAAGATAAAATAGTTTATCTTTGGGCTTTGTAATTATTCAATTCTACGATAATATTAGTTTTATTTAGTTAAAGTATTAAGTAACCTTCTTGCATTTAAATGTTATACAAATTGCAATTATAGCCATGTCTGCACCTTATCGCGCACCTCTTCCGTAGTTACAAACTTACATTAGCAATTAACAGAATACTAATTCCCCAATCGATTAATAATGCAACAAGTCAACATTTATAATTTTCTTTATGGCACTTTGGCACTACTTTAAATATAAAAAATATAGATATTTTTTTACACTTCTATTCAATTTTATATTTAAAAATTTCTAGAAAAATATATCTTAAAGTTACAAAATATAAAATTATTGTTAGTAAATCTAACCTTGTGGAGGATTTACCGTAAGACTGTATGAGTGCGATTGAACGGATCCTGTTTCGTACTCAGCGGTCAGTGTCCACAAGCCTGCATCGCTTTCGTCAATGTCAGTCACATTAGCTCTACATTTAATAAATTCGGTATCTGGTAATAATATGATTTTTTCATCTGAATTGTTAACGGGCTTGAACTCGATGACGCGCCCTCCTGGCGTCTCTAAGTAACATTTCGTTACTTCATTGTTTATTGTAAATACCGCTGTATATAATACATCTCCTACATCTAATGTCACTGATGTAGGCAAGGACTGACCAGTGGCTATACCTGAAAACGTTTATGATACACAATAATTTAATTAAAATTGAATCTGTTTCCTTTTTAGGATTTTAAAGTCTTAGCTACACACTTAGGAAATTAAAAACATTTTTAAAAAAAATATTAGCAATCAGAGCGCTTTGACGATATCATAGAGGGTTTGAATCCCGCTGCGTCCAATTTTTATGTTTTCTAAAAATGATTTTCAAATTGAATCTGTTTTATTTTTTTTTTTAGTTTCGCATATTTTTCTGACACTGACTTCCTATAAATAACTACAAGGCAGTTATTAATTTAGAAAAGATTTTTTAAGAAAATAAAACAACATTTTATTTAATCTTATAAAGCTGCTTATTATTTCAATAATTTTTGCTAAGGAAATATTTATAAAGTAAACGTATATTTTCACCAAATGGAATTTGAATGTATACCGCGATAAAAACATTTTGTAACTCAACTACATTTAATCATTAGTTATTTATTAATACAGTGACATTATTAATATTAAAACCCGTATAAAATTAACTTAATAGTGCAGTAATAATAGAGAACAATTTATTGTCACATATTTGCAATAATTTCAAGTTATTGTTTAGGAATGTGTCTTTCGTAATGCATTCTTGAATTTTGCTGTTAATAAACATCCTATCTAGAGTTTTATTTTATATGAATTATAAAAATGTGTGTTTATATAATATATCTGTTTTATTTTTCATTTTCTCGGATTTCCACACATACCAAGTAGAGCGAACCTGGCGTCAAAAGTTAGTAACCTATTTCCCGTACGAATCATGGCATATTGGGCGGCGGAATTAAATGCTGCGTTTCATCTTGGCACCAGAGTGAAAAAATAAAAATGATTCAAATAAAATAATTTCTCCCAGTTAGAGGCTGTCACACTGCGCCACGAAGGCTTCGCATTGTTGACTGTTCTCAGATTTATGTTTAAAGACATTTATTCCTCAAAATGATAATACAGTCACTTTTATGAGAATATTAATTAAAGTCCACTATTAAATATTATAACAGTGAATCCCTAGCACTTTGTACTCGCAATGTCTTTGAGAAAAAACAGAAATAAAGTAATCACGTAAATAAATACAAAATTATATGATATTCATTTTGAACGGGTAGAATATACTTTAAATATAAAATTGTAGTCACAATGAGTGACAGTATTTTTATTATAATAAAACTTGGGTATTTATGTTTAAAAAAAATTACAAGAAATTGTTGAGATAATCTAAAGTTAAAAAAGTTGGAGTATTATAACACTAAAAAGTTATATTTTTATAAGTATTTGGAATAATTTGATAAAACATGTTTATATAATTTACATTTAAAGACATTATGCAAGTTTAATCAATCAAACTTAGAGAAATAGGGCAGAAAGATGGCATTGTGGACATAGTGGTAAACTCCGTTCATGTTTAGTTTTTGGATTAGGATCGATTATGGTAGTTGGGCGTATAAGAAGACCGTTACTTAAATTAATATAAAAATTATCTAGACAGTAATCGAATTAACGATAATTGTATGTGTAGTTAGATTTATAAAATACGTCACATATGACGTCAAAGGTAAAGGTACAATAGAGTTTTCATCACATTGTCTAGCGCTTAGTCAGAAGTTACATATTGATTATAATTATTTTCTTCCTATGAAACCGAGGTACAGTGGCACAGTAAAGGACTAAGTGAAAGTTAGGAGTTGGGTCTCTTTATTGAGAGAGAGTTATAATTAAATGAGTTTTATTTTTTAGACAAGGTGGGGTGTTGAGCTCCGCCTCTTAACACGCAGTGTCTGGATTTAAGCGAAAAAAGTGAAGGACGGAATGTCTTGACACTAGGTTCTCTGACTACTATAGAAAATTTTAAGCTGCTGCTTTGTTTTATCGGTCTGATAAGACAAAACAAGGCGTTGGATTGGCTTGGCATATAAATCTTTCTGAAATACCTACTAGAATATCTCTATCTTCTTTATTATAAGCGAGGGGTAAAGAATCAGTCAATTTTAAAAATTCCTTGAATCTCAAGGTGGAACGGAAATAAAAACAGTTGATGCAAAATGTTATATCAGGTTTATCTTAGTAATGTCATCTTTCGTCTCCTGGTACGATATCTTGATTTCTTAAGTGGTTTTATCTCATTTTTTTTAGAATTTTTATATATTTATGCAAGGGATATGCTTACATATATTTATATACGAGATACGAGAGTTATAATAAAAAAGGATTTTTTTTAACAAAATGTAAGCAAAATGAACTATTGACACTCTAATGGATTTTCATTAAACGAGACATTCATTCAATTAAAATAAGTTTTCTTGGTGACGAAGCGACATGACCGTGAGTTCTGTCATTTTTATATTTTACATATAAAATGTTAAAGTTTATCTATTAATTTTTATATATATATCTAAAAAATCTTGAAAAAATTTTCTATGTAATGTATCTGTATATTTAGTTAGCTAAAATTAAATATATATAATAACCTAATAATAAGAACACATATATATTTTTCCTTATAGAATATTTAATAAAAGATATCTTCATTTTGAAATTGTTTTGCAAACGTGAAAAAAAACACATAATTATCCAGTAGCACGGATTCAAGGGCACAGAACAGCGCCGATAATTATTCTACACACGAACTCGTTTTACCGGTGGAAAGAAAGAGAAAAGGCTTTTACTAACAAAGAAGGAGGGAATATTCCAACAGATTACACATGAATTTACGAACTTACAAATAAAACCTTAACCTTAAGATGAATGTAAATAAAGATTGAATTTACAAGCATCTAATACACACTAAAACATAAATTAAATATAAAATCGGTTAATTTTCTATATTAATTATTTCGTAAATATATTATTTGTAAGTTTCTGTTTAAAAACACTATCACTGTCACTGTATAATTATAAAAAAAAACACACCTGTAAGCAAAATGGCGTACGCGATGAAGCAGAGCGACCGCATGTTGCCGCTTCACACACACAACTGCGCACGCGCAACTCAGTGGGAAAATGACCTCGCGTAGACAAACTATAAACCCTTATATCCTTGTAATTAATCAATACTGATCTTTAATATCAAAATCAAATGGCTTATCTTATCGATATAATATACATTCATCAATATTTCGTTAAACCGAAAGCTTGCTAAGGTAATGTTACGGTAAAACTGAATATGAGGTTGTTTGTAATAAGGCTTGTTATTAACACGGTTACTGCAGTTCTCGGGTTTCTATAGGTAACGCGTGATAACAGTCTAGTAATGTAAGCAAATAGTTTATCTCTGAGATAAAGTTTATCCTTATTTGCTAAATTATATTTTAGATCTTTTTATTTTAATTTAAATTAGGTTATGCTATGTGTGTATGGAAGCAACGTGGCTGTTAATCGTACTGTTTTCCTTATAAGAGTAACCGATTAAATGTTAAGTAATGTTAACAAAGTTAACTATTGTAATATTTATTATGTAATTTAGTGTATGATACATAGAACTTGAACTTTTTTAGTATTGCAGTTTCGGAATTATTCGTCTATATTCTCTATCTTTTCTGGCTCTTTTTGCACTCGAATATGTTTCGCAAAGACTATGTTGTAAAATTAAGAGAGAAATCCCAAGGGGAGTAAAACGTCAATATATCCCTATCCAAATATGTTGAGTAGGGATGAAGATTAGCTTTTTATAATTTGCACAATTTGAAATTTAAGTAGTGAATGCAATATAAGCATATACTCGTTTTTTCTTTGGTAAGGATACAACATAGGACAGATAAAAATCCGTTGAATGTCATAAATATCATGACTGCATGTTTTTATTTATTGTTTGATCACGTTTTGTTATAAACGTTTACTAAATAAAGTAATAAATTTGATATATTAGTAAAAAATGCGCAGTTATATTATAAGAATTCTCTCTATGTTCATTCAAAACGATTGATATTATATTTAGAACCATTATAGATTAGTAAAGGTTAAGGCAAAAGAGTGTCATTATGAGTCATTAATTTGTTTTAAGAGGATAAGTTTAGAAATATTTTTTTAAAGCTAAACATTGAATTATCTAAATTGTTCAGGCTTACAGCAGTATTATATTAATTTGAGAGTATATGCAGGTACAGATTTAATTTAATTAAAAAAATGTATTTCGTTGTTCTACGATATCCTTATTTACGGCCCCAGTGTAGGCTTATAAAGTCCCACTCTCTACTTAAGAGCTTCTCTCTCTACCTAACCAAATAGTTAGTTTTCGTAAAGAAAACATAAAAGGCAATAGCAGAAACCTAATCAAAATTAGTATAGCTTGAATAAGGGTATGGCAAAGCTAAACGAAATTAAACTTCGTTTTATAATAATTTTAAGAATTAAATGAATTGGCGTGTTAAGATTCTTTTATTTTAATTCAATTAGTTTAAAAATGCAACCTACTAAAGACTGTTAGTAGGTTACATTGCACATTCTTTCCACTCGAGTGATTTTATTAAAAATAGATACGACATTTTGCGTGCAAACAAACTGTGGCTTCTTTAACCTTAATAGTTTTAATGTTCTTGTAATATATGAAATGTAGGTTATGTGTATTTTTTTCTTCAATTATATATTCTTTTTATCTTCACGCTGTATCCCGCACACATCGGGGTAAGCAGAGGGAACATAGTGTTAAGACACTTCATTCCCCACTTTCTGCCGAATTCGGTAGCATTGCGTGTTAAGTGGCGGAACTTTTACAGTCACACGTTCGTGCCACTGCGCCACGACTGTCCCCACATTATAATTTCTTAAAATAATATCCAGTTATTACTTTTTTAATGTAATGTAACTAAATGTTGACTTTGAATAAAACTAAGTAAATGACTCTATTAATAACCATCGTGGCGGAATAGGACAACGTCTGTTTGTGGATGCGGGTGTTAGTCGAAGGAATAGTTTAAATTATTTTCATTGTTCTGCTTTTTTAGAAAACAAGGCGCAGCGTTAAGTTCCGTTAGTTCATACAAAATATCTCAATATATAGGGGAAAGTAGCGAATGGAGTGTCTTGACATTAGGTTCTCTCTGACTACGTAGTTATGTGGAAAAAAGCGTGAATTAGTATCTTGCACTCAGCAGGGTAGGCAGAGGGAACCTAGTGTTATGACACTCTGTTCCCCATTTTCTGCCAATTTTTGGAGGCATTTCGTGTTAAGTAGCGGAACTTAACGCCTCGCTTTGCCTCGATACCAGAACGAAGAAAATGGAAATACTAAATATTTCCACTCCTCGAGTAATAATCGAACCCACAACCGATAGTTTACAGCCACACGTTTGCCACGGTGCTGTGAAGTCACTTTTTCTAAATATATGTTTTGTTTTTCTTTATTTTTTCTTAGCTTCACGCTGTATCCCTTGCGGGGTAGTCAGAGAGAACGGAGCGCCAAACGCTACGGTCCCTGCATACTTCTTTCGCCTCGTCCACAGTCATCAACCTCTTCATACACGCCCTCCGGGGGGTCCTCATGGTTTTTACGTGACCTTTCTCCAGTATCGTCGATACTGGGTTTTCGAAGGTCAACCGAGGTCTCCACCTGCCTCTCTTACCACTCACCTTTGCTTATAAATCTTTCTTACCATTCTTCCATCACTCATCTTCTCGACGTGCCCAAACCACCTGAGCACGCCCTTCTTCATTCTAAATATATGTCATGTCGATATTTTAGTTTTAATATAGACAATAGTGATACTTTCAATCAGATGCACGTCCTGGTGACATGATGACACTTGGCTTACATTATAAATATTTTAAAATACAGTTATAATTAGTTATACCCTATTTCAATTACGTACCGCAGCATACGTTAACTCTTATCTTTTTACACAATGTTCATGTAAAACAATTATTAATCGCATATTATGTACAAGATTATAACGTTTCAATTGCTTAGTGATTATTTACAATGTAAGAAAAAGCCAGTAGAAGAATTCTAGAAGTCTAGAAGTCTTGTATAAGTAACGTAATGCTTTAAGAAGTACTACAACTTCTAATAATTTCTTTTTGCTCACTTAAATAGAAATGGGCGGGGCACATGATTAGAAGTAACTAGGATAAGTGGTTAAGGGAGGTAACGGAGTGATGCCTAAGATGTATAAGAAGAAAGAAAGGTTAACTGCCATGAGAAGAATAGGTTAGATTTGTTAGGTTTATATATTGATTTGTAAATAAAGGCTAATATTTACTATCTTAAGTAATTTCTATTTAACTGAATTAAATATTATATTTAAGTAGCGAAAATTTAAAGAATTTACACGAACAATAATAATAGGAAAATCAAACTTATTTAGATCTTATATAAATTTTTTAGGTTTCTCTATTATGAACGTGCTTAACGTGAAAGTTGTTGTGGCCTTTTCCCCGATAGCAGGATAGACAGAGAGTACCTAGTGTTGCTCCCTGTTCTGTAGCTTCCACTCAAATAGACTCAAATCCACTCAAATTTTGTATTAAGTATAGGAACTCACTTGTTGAACACAACTTGTTTTATAACCAAAGGAGAGAAGTGCTTTGTTTTATAACCAAAGGAGAGAAGTACGCTTCACGCTGTATCCCCCACACAGCAGGGTAGGCAGAGGGAACCTAGTGTTAAAACACTCCGTTCCCCATTTTCCGCCGAATTCGGAGGCATTGCGTGCTAAGTGGCGGAACTTAACGCCGCGTTTTGCCTCGACAGCAGAGCGAAGAAAATGGAAATATTAAATATTTCCACTCCTCGAGTGGGAATCGAACCCACAACCAGTCGTTTTCAGTCACACGCTTGTGTCACACGCTTGTGCCACTGAGCCTAAAGGAGAGAAATATAAATATAATCATTTTCTCATGTGGAAAAGAAATCCATCGAAGCCACAGCCCTCTGCGCCAAGATAGTCTATGCCGCATTTTTTTTTTAATCTAGTACTAATGTATTTCAGCTAATAAAATTGTCAATACTATTGTGTATGAAAGATTGTAAATTAAAATATTTATTTTAAAAAATAGTATTAAATTAATTTATTAATTTAAGATTATTTTTTTTAAATAAATATTATACTATATCATAATTATATAGTTATACATCAAATTAGAGGCAAACACTAATAATTTTATGAAATTAGTTATTGCAAATTAATATTTACCGGTTAAATTAAATATATGTGTGTATTAGTCATTTTATGTGGGAACATTTCATTATCATTAAATTTCAACTTTCCTGGTTCGTAAACATTAAATCCTGCAGAAGTATTTTCATATATTTACAAAATACTCAACGTTTATGAAGTGTCTAGAGATAATCTTGGAAGGCTTTCCAAGACAAATATTCGAATTTTGTATTCTACTTAAAAAAAGGATAACAGTGGATAATGGCTCTCACTTTCGCAAATTAACAATAATAATAATAAAGCTTCACGCTGTATCCCACCAAGCGGTGTAGTCAGAGAGATCCTAGTTTCAAGATGTTCTTTGCTTTCCATCCAAAATATGAAGACACTATATGTTAAGTGACGGACTCGATACCGCACTTTGTTTTATCAGAGTAAAGGAATAAATATATTTAAAATATAATGACTTCTCTGAGTTGAAGCCGAACCCACCATCTCTTTTACTACCAGGCTTTTTTAACTAAATTAAAAAAAAATAGAAAAACATATTTTCCAATAAATACAGGTAATAATAAATAATATTTTGTAGCGAATACCTGCTAAGCAGCTATAGCTTTTATAATTGTTTATAAAATTTTTTTCTTCATATATGTAACACATTCTTCTGAAATTCTTATTCTCTTCTCTTTCAATCCCTAAGTAAAAACCTAATCCACCGATTAGCCAAAATCTAATTAGAATTGATATATAAATATTTTTTCATTTTATTTTTTCATTTTCTTTCATAGTATTTAATTTTGAGTAAACGGAAAATTTTATACTTTAAATAAAATATTAACAAATTATAAACAACTAGTGCACTGAGTGTTGTTGTAACATTAACACGTAACACTATCAAGAGAAACCTTAAAAGGTTGCGATAAAATCATTTTAATGTAATTCTATAGGATTGTGATTTTTCTAATTATGTTTCGTTACGATTATGTATATTACAAGACCTCCCATAACCAATATGGGTATTGTAGGGTGACCATTAAACATTCTCAGATTTTTACTCACCTTTTTTACATTAGCTTCACGCTGTAAGCAGGATAGGCAGAGGTAACCTAGTGTTAAGACACTCTGTTCCTTATGTTCCCTTGAATTCACTGTTAATATCAAATATTAGTATAGCAGTGAGAACAATGATCTAAATTTTAGCCCAAGTTGCAAGATTCAATGCAATAATAAATTGTAATACTATACATTTTTGCTTTATATGTGAAAGAAAATATAAACAAAGACCATGGAACGGGAGGAGAATGCTTTTTTTGAACCTCTTGCTGTATTCCGCACACAGCAGGGTAGGCAGAGGGAACCTAGTGACAAGACACTCCGTTCCTCATTTTCCTCCAAATTCTGGAGACACTGTCTGTTAAGTAGCGGAACTTAACATCGCGCTTTGTCTCGACACCAGAGTGAAGAAAGTGGAAATAACAAAATTTCCAATCCTCGAGTGGGTATCGAATCACAACCAGCCGCATTACAGTCACACTTAGTGCTCCTGCGCCACGAGTGGCCTCCATATATTTTATTTGGAGAAGAATTAATATATAAGTGTAAGTCAAACACATGATGTGTATGCGTCATATTTATTGTGTTAATTTAGTAATTAACAAAATAAATATTACGTACACTACCATGTGTTTCATATTTTTTCGTAAACACTTTTGTGTAAAGTTGTCACGTGTCCGCAAAAATGTCGGCGTTGACGGGTCTAATAATTTTATTAATAAAGTACTCTTGCAACATAAATCTGCACTTGCTTGTTTTAGATTTTTTTATAGCTTCACGCGTGTATCCCGCATACAGCAGTGTAGGCAGAGGGCACCTAGTGTTAAGACACTCCGTTCCCCACGCACCACTGAATTCGAAGGCATTGCGTGCTAAGTGGCGGAACTTAACGCCGCGCTTTACGTCGACGCCAGAGCGAAGAAAATGGAAATATTAAATATTTGCACTCCTCGAGTGGGGATGAACCCACAACCAGTTGTTTAACCAGTCACACGTTTGTGCCACTGCGCAACGACTAGCCCCTGTGTTATATGCTATGCTTTAGATGTTTCCTATATTTGAAGTTCTCGCTTACAATTGGATGACAGCGTGTCAATAAAATACAATAATATTGAAATTTTACTCTAATCTCAAGAAACTCTACTAATTATAGTTTTTAATGGTACTTGATTACAATTAAGCTAAATTTTCGTTATATCGCGAAAAAACGTATATTTGTAGCATATCTTTAAGGCAAATCAAATAATTCCTAATTTTAACAAAGCTGCATAATACAAAGCTTCATATTTTTCCGACATAGTATAGTTAATAGAAAGAACCTAGTGTCAAGACACTCCTTTCTCCACACTCCCCACGGATACCGCGACATTCTCGCGTATTACGTGGCACAAGCCTAACATCCTGTTTTGTCTTACCAGAGTAGAGCTTCACACTGTACCTCGCAAAAAGCAGTGTCACACTTTTTTTGTATAGCAGAGTAGTCGGAGAGAACCTAGTTTTAAGACACTTCGTTTTTCTCATCATTTTTCGCTGAATTGAATAGAGAAATTAAAATAATTTAATATAAAAATTCATTCCCCCGAATGGACTAGGAGTCGAACCCACGAACAATTGCGTTTGCAGTCAAAGTTTAGAGTATGCTAAGCTAATAGCACAAAATGTTAATTTGTTTACATTGCAAACAACCGTCACCCTAGTGATATTTCAGACGAGTGAGCGTAATATGCGGTGTCCGTTCACGTAGAAAACTATTTGCCCCAGAGGCCCATGTGCTCGGTGTGTTTGCACGCTTCATTATATCTAGGGATGGTGTTGTTTCAAAAATTAAACTTATTTTGGTTATTTTTTTTTTAATTTTACATGTCTCGATTTGGAGTGGGAGATGATATTGCTATGTAAAAAGAGCCTGAAACTGCTTTTTTGCTTACGTACAGAATTTTTCAAAATATGTGGAAACAACATTAAAACATATTATTATGTTCTTTACTTTTCACTCTCCTTAAAATTCACAACATTCTCGAGTATCCAAAAGATGCATAAAAGTAGTAGTGTAACTAATAAGTAGTAAAAGTAGTAGTAGTGTAACTAATAAAATCATATGGCCAGGTAGGCCGTATGGTCTGGGCCTCGCAACTTAGGGACCCTTTAAAAAAGAGGAACAGATAAACCAGAAAAGATTTTTTTTTAAATAGTTTATAAGTTGGACATCAACAATTACAAATATTATGCTCCCTATGCACTGGTCCACCAAAATACGCCACCGCAAATAATTTAAGATTACCCAAGTATTTTTACCCAAATCGAAAATATAAGACTTGTCCTATAAACAGTTTTCTGCGTTAAATTTGAACTAACAATCGTCACCTTCACTCGTTTACTCCGTAACTGCGTCACAATAGCGTGCCATAATTTCCATAATAATATTATTCTAGTATTCGTAATAGAATAAATATTTGTCGACATGCGCATATGTATTTTACGTAACTCGGTCATGGCATTTTTTCATTTATTTATATTGTTATAAAATTCATTATATTTTTATTTTTGTTTAACTTAAAGTAAAACAAAAAGGAGCAATTCAAATTTAAAATATTTTCTTCGTAAAGAGTGTATGGGTTTCTTATTTTTTTTTTAAATATAACTTATTTTAAATGATAGCTAACTAGTTACAATATATATATGTATGTTTTGTAAAAATTGTAAAAGTAAACTAAAGATAAAGAAAACGGAATAAAAACTAAAAACTTATATATGCTATTGGAGAGCGAAATATTTGAGTTCAGTCAAAAACTATTCTTAAAGCAATACATGCATCATTTGAAACATTTTACATTAAATTGTTTTTTACCAAAAACAAGTCTCAAACTTATTATGTTTTAAAATATTAAATATATTCGTGCCATCGTAAGGCAGTGGGGCAGGGTCTGTCTATAAACGCGATTTGTAGTGGGCTCCTTTCTCAATCAAGAGAATAATTATATAATTCAATCATTTTTAATTTTCCGTTCTAGAAACAGAACAAAGAGCAGCGTTGAGTTCCGCCACTTGACACGGACAGCAAGCGAAGAACGGAGTGTCTTGACACTGGGTTATCCCTGATTTCTCTCTCCTTTACCGAAAAAAGCGTGAAGCTAAGAGTAACAATTTCCAAAAATATTCAACCAAAGAATAAACACTTGTTGTGGTCGTGTCATCAGCCCTGTCCGAGTCCCAACGCGTGATTTTCACGTAGTGTTAACAGGGTCGCCTAATTTTAGCGAAGTCACGCCATTTTAAGGTTAGGTCAGTTGGGTGTTGGGTGTGAACTGTTTATAATTGAATGGATAACGATGTTTAATCAAGCAACGTATGCCTTTAGCAGCTTTCTAAAAAATATGTTTTGTAATATCTACGAATTAGGGGCATTTAGCGTGAAAATTTAGCAATAATTTACGGTAGGAACAATGTGGATATAGAAATTTTAAATAAAATTAATTCACTTTTAATTTTAAGTATTTTTTTCTTTATTATTATAGAAAGATACTAGTTTAAGTTACTATAGAGTTTTATAAATTGTTCGTAACTACAATAGTTACTTGGCAAATACGCGGTATATATTTATTTATTTGCATTTACTTGCATACATGCATTTGCATGTGAATAGCTATAATTTTCGAAATTTTAAATATATAACTAGAATCAAAGGACAATCTCTTCTTTGCTACTTCTTATATATATTTTTAATAACTTATATAGAAAATACCAAAGACTCTTGATAATTTGTAAAAAGTTCGATATATATATGTAAAAAGTATAAAATACAAATAAAATAAATGATATTATGCGATTAGATTATAACAAGGCGTATTAAAACCTCAACTAAAGGGATTTACCGTTTCACTTCACGTCTAGAAGCAATCACAAACACATTACAGACAAGTACGAAGTCGCGATATCCTTTCGACTTTTCTCTCTGTTTAAAAGAAATGTGTAAACGGCCGTGGCATACACAATTTGTATGTAGAGCGAAACCAGATAAGAATAACTTATTAACATAATACTCTATTATGGTCTTTAGTAAAATAAAAATAAAGGTTAAATTCCTAAGCAGGATGTTGTATTCTTTAGTCGTTTTTCAATACAGAGGGGAAGGCGACCGGCGCGGCGACTCTACCATGCTTGCTTCACGTCATCAGTCAGCCACGGTACCGCATTGGGAGTGCACGTTATCGTTCCAATTAACATTATCAAAACTTTAATTAATTTCAAAATCACTTAAAAAACACTTAGCCATCAAAGTGTTATATAAAGTGTGTTATTATCTGTTTGTGTGTGAGTGAGCCAAGGGTTTTTGGAACAAGTAAGTATCGATGTAGAGTTTTCGAAAGTTTAACTTAAGATTTACAAAGTGAATTTGGGGTATCGTATATGATTAATTAGATCGAATTTAATGAAAGCAAGTGGCGTCCGCTATTCCGTTACTCTTGGCTTTTGAACTCGTCTGACTACTTGTCTGGGAAGAAACGTTTTGTTTATTACTTAAAATATATATTTTTGTCATATTTTTAAAATATATTTCAAAGTGTCTTCATCAATTATGTCTTCCAAGTTGTACGCCATGACTAAGCTGCGGTTGCTCGTGTGTATAATAAATATTTATAAGCGGTGTGTTTGTTTAGATATCACTTACCAAGTCTGTGGTCATAACGCGAAGTTTCACGTAGAGATAAACTTCCACTGGCATGAAGACTTTCGTTATACATTTATTTCAATTTTTTTTAAATAAACGTATAGTGAATTATTGAATTTCGTATGCCTATAGTTACCTCTCTGTACACGATTATTGCTCTTAGAAACTATTGTATATTATTATTGTAATACATTTTTAAGCTAATAATAATGTACCTAAAGTTATTATTGTGGCTTATTTGTTTTCTTGTAAATTAGTAGTAGGTAAGCTACAAATAATTAAAGACTATTATGTAGTTGGTAAATGAGCTCAAAAATAAGTTTATTATATTAGAAATTATACAGTTTTCATCTTCGTAACTTTTTTATTATTTAGCGAGTTGGGCAGGAAAAGCAGAAAAAGGCACTCAAATCTTAATACGTACACTCCGTTCTCTATTTTAGCGTATAGTGTTTTGGATGGCGAAGCACAACTTCATGTCATGTCTGACCACACAAGGATAAAGCAAAATTCACCTATTAATTATAATTTTAAGTCAGGAATTATCCTGTCATACATTTCTTGAAATAGACTAAATAAAATGAAACAGAAAAAATAAAGCTTTGGGAAAATGGTGTTGAAATGCAATTGCAGTTAGTCAGTTTAAACGGAGCGAAACGATATTTTTTAAATAAACATTCTAGCGGTAATCATACATAACTATCTATATAGTATATACACATACAGATTACTTCAAACCATACCACGTAGTCATGGCATCAATTTCCATATATTTTTTTTAAGTCTTATATAAAAAAACATCAATTTAAATATAAAAAATACGTAATTGTTATTACAATATTCTGCTAATTTACATTTCATGTGTGACGAATTGCTTACAGTCAAACGAACGGTATAAACAAATGACTAATAACTAACTAAGAAATAGAACTGCGTTTAATGAGGAAAAACGGTACAATATGGTAAGTTGACAATGATAGAGTTTAAAAGAACAATGTTGAAGCATGTATGGAGATAAATGCGAGACGGAAGCTTGAACAATAAAATGATGCATATCTATTCTTTAACGTACAAATAATACATACATATGTATGTGCAAAAGACAGTTTCAATAGTATAAAATATTATAAATTTAAATTAGATAATTATAATGTAAAGAACTTGTTCTATGAGTGTCTTTTAGGAAGTTAATATGTTACATTTTATTATTGATTAACCCACTCTCTGTATTTTCTTTACTGTAAAGCTTTAAAATAGAGCTTTAAGCTTGTTTCCACCAAACCTGGGAGATATAGCGAAAAACTAGAACTGTGTGTAATATTTAATATCAACAATAAATATTGTGGTTGTGGATTCCATTCTAACTTAGAAAGATTATATATTATTTTCACTTCATCGCTCTGACATCGAATGTTGGAGGCACTGCGTGTTAAGTGACGGAACTTAACGACTTTGCCTCGATACCAGAGCGAAAATATTGGAAATATTGCATTTTTCCACCCCTCGAGTGGGAATCGAACCCACAACCAGTTGTTTACACACACACTTTTGTGTCACTGCGCCACAAGTGGCCCCACTCGATCGTTCTGACACCTAAGACAAAGAATAACCTTAAAATGCACCGTTTAATACGTAATATCTCGATTTAGAATTTGTAATATCTCGATAGGCACTTAGATTCTCTCTGACTACCCTGCTATACGGGAAAAAGGGTGAACTGCAAAAAAATATATACTTATCTAATTTGTATTGATACGTTGATTAACTACCATCGATCTGAACCCATTGTTCGTTATATAAAAAGTTCCTACATTTTTGCGGAATACTCTTGCATGTAAAGCGTCTTGTGGGAAAATGTTTAAATTTACGTTTGTTTGTCACGATTATCCAGTTCATCGACCGACGTTACTCAAGTACTATTTTGAACATATGAATCATATAAACATAACAAAGAAAATAGCTTTTTGCTACAGATTCTATAAAGATTCTTTAAATCTAATTACATACATCGTTATATACTATTGTTGATGTTTTTGCATTAATTTGTTAAATTTTGTTATTTAAAAAATGTAGTACCCCGATTGAGTTTGAAAAACGTATTGCTTTGACCATTTATATGTCAATTTATAAAAAAAATATGTCAAACACATGGTATATATAATTATTATTATTAACTTATTTTTAATTTAAGTTACTTGTAATGTCTTCTTAGTAAATACACATAAGTTTCCAGCAGTTTTATATTGGAATGTTCGTAGGTCTCATATTTGATATCTTTATTCGTATCATTTTTTTAGTTTATTAATAATGTGTCGAATCTTTATATGTCACGATGATTATAATCTGTAATAATAATTAATACGAGAAGAAAAAGCTGTGGTACCCTTTCCACATAAAAAAATCATATTAAAACTTTTATATTAGTCCGTAGAAAAATAAGTTATGGAGGATCTCTTGTAAAATCTTGTTTTGTATGCTTCGTAGCAATATGTGACACATAACAATAAAAAGACAATAATACATTTAATTACAATTGTAAATAGCTATCTTAGGTATTGCAAAAAGCCTAAGATTTTCTGTTTTGCAGGAAACAAACGTACTATATGGTAATTTCACCATTAACATCCACTACGCGTTCTCGCCTTGTCTCACGCCATATGAAAAGCTGCCACAACTAAGCCAGCTGTTACTTTAACAAAAGAGAAACGTCCTTTAGGAATCAGGTCGTTTCAATAATTTGCTCAATTTCTTACCTTCACATAATTTATAATATAATGTTCTAAGAAATGCGTCTCGTGACGTTGTCCTATTGTTAAGTGAGCTATTATTTTTACACCTATAATAATATTTGTTGAAGCAAACTGCGCTTTGTATAGAGTTAATACGGTTAAGGACACATTTGTAAAGTTACATTTCGAATACGACATCGGTCAATAGATATTTTTTTTTGTATTGTATATGGTATTTTGTTCTCTGTTTTCTTATATTAATAAGACAAAAAAAGTCAACGAATATATACATACTCATGAGTGATTTAACTTAATTTAATATTAAAAAAATTTAATATTAAAAAAGTTTACGAAAGTTGTTTTAGATTTACCAAAACTGGACTCCTTTAGAATATTTCTTATAAACCTTAGTTTTATATAGTGAAATAATTAAAAAGGACATTTAGAAAACGTACAAAAAATTTGAACGCAGCGGGATTCGAACCCGCACCTGACCTCCAGCACCTGAACGGTATTCAGGAGGCGCGAGTTCGAATCCCGCTGCGTCAAATTTTATACGTTTTCTAAATGTCTTTTTCAATTTTCCTAAGTGTGGTTCAATTTTCCTAAGATTTCCTAATAACACTTTAAAAATGATTAAAAGTACTGAAATTATTGTTAAGAAGACAAATAACAATATTTATAATGAAAAATGAATGGAATTGAATCCACAACCTACGCGTTTATCATTGCACATTAACAACTCGACACAATATCATCTTACTAGTTAACTATTCGGTGACATAACTATTGAACGAATCTCGTGAAAGTTTCTCTATCGTGATTTTGCTATTAAAATTAATATATTACATAAGTAGCGGCAAAATTACTATTTGAATTGCAAAACAAATGTTGTTATGTATATTATATGATAGTGACATTTTGAATGCATCGATTATAAGATTCATTTATATTAAATACGGTCATCATATTTAACGATTCAGTTTTCCAATTTCTGCGCTTTCTTCCCAATCGAGACATTATGTGAGTGGGAATGAGTGGCGGAACTCTACGCCACGCTTTGTTATAGATACCAAAGTAAGTAATGGACAACGGAGTGTCTTGACACTGGGTTCTCTCTCACCTTAAAAAAGAAGAGCTGTATTTAACGATTGCTTTTTCGACATAGACTATATTCGTATCCCTCATTCACTTTAATTATTGGTATTTTTGTTCATATTGTGCAATATAATTTTTATGGTTTTGCTTTATATAATTAAACAGTGGCCATGGTGATGCTTGACAGCGTTTGACAGTATACGTAATGTTAGTGGGTTCAATTTCATAAAAAAATAACGGCGAATACTATTGTTAGAAGGTACTTTTCTCCATCTACTCTACTGAATGTGAGGAATAAGTAATGCTTATTAAAAAAAAATGGTAATTTACTAAGTTTTTTTAAATTTCCGCTTTTTCCACATAATTAGGTAGAGTTATATACAATCCATATTCCATTTTCTGCTCGACAACGTGAAATTCCGTGTTGAGTAATGGAAACCAACGTCGTGCTTTTCATCCTACTAGAGGAAACAAAAATTATATAAATATAATCATTCCCCATGGTAGAAATCGAACCTACGACCAATAGCTTTTGCCACAATAGCTTCAGCTTACTTAGTAATCAAATCAATAATTTAAAACTTGCTAATAAAAATATATGCGTCACAATCAATAGAAATTCCAATCTACAAATACAGTCTAAGTCTTATAGGGCGGTTTACGTTTCTACATTCTTCCCTCGTTATGGCCTAACAAGTCCCATGACAATAAAAACTGGTCCTATAAAGATGTGTTGAGAGCGAGAAATCGTCAATATTTATTTATTTATTATACAATAAGTCAAGTTGTGTATTTTTTAGAACTGTGGTCGAGAACTTTTTGTTTGAACGGCGTCCATAAAGTATGGGTTCAAATGTATACGCAAGCAAATTTTAATACGTTCCTAATACTTTTAACATCCTAAGTGTGTAAATAACATTTTCAAATTTCATAAAGTCTAATTTACAAGGTGTAGCGTAGTTAGCCTACAACGTCAATTTCTACTTGTCGTTTTTTCGGCTCATCATAGCCATGTAGTCAGAGAGAACGTAGTGCCAAAACATTCCGTTTTCCATTTGCAACCCAAATTTGAGATATTGGACATAGAGACCCAGAACTCAACGCTGTGCATTGTCAAATCATTCTTGTGAGTAGGGAACCCACTACCATCGCGTTTACAGTCATACGTTATCCCACAATGCCATTCTGGCCTCTTAAGTAATTTTAAAATATATAACATTTTACCATAAAAAATATTATTAAAACAATAAGTGTTTTATTCCAAATTGCATATTGCAGACCGCTTTTTGGCACCTGTAAAGCTAAAGCAAAAAAGAAAGTTTCTCACGTTCAAGTTATAATAACATTTTTAAATCTTCAAATTAATATGCGAATTCAGGTTGAACAGGTATTTGTAGCGAAATGTATGTGGAGCAACATTCATTTGTTGATTATTGTATGATGTCGTATAAAAATAATGTATTAGAGAATTGCTAATATAATTAATTAATTCTAAAATCCTTTCAATTCTTTTATTTTTAGACTCATTTTTTTTTCGCAAGATATAAGGTCAGAAAAAAACCGAGATACTCCCTTCTTTACTACCCGCTTGCAATCGAGACATTGTGTATTAAGTGACGGAACAGAACGCCGAGCTTTTTCATATATACCAGATAAAATAAAACTATTTAAAATATAATCTTTCCATCTAATGGTAAGTGAACCCACGACTAGTCGCGTTTACAGTCAGATGTTTTACTACTCTTATTTTTACACATTTATCGCTATATTCAAGGCACAATATCTCGGATTTGGGTGGAAAATGGAGAACGTAGTATCTTGGCACTTTCTTTCTACTACGTGGGAAAAGGCGTGAAGCCGATTTCAGTAACAGAAACTAAAACCCATCCATATATTGAAATTTTTACTGTAATCTTTTTTTTACTGTATTCTTATAAGTATTCAAATTAATAATTTTATTTAAAAATAATAATAACAATATATATAAATCACTATTAAGAAACCTTTGTCATAAACATTTCAAATAAACTAAATCAATTGTGGTTTTTTGTACTGTGAAGTGTGAACCAATGCATTTGATAAGCGAGTTAATAAGGAAGTGACTAAAATTGACAACGATCTATTATATTATCTTCAATAGGGAACTAGTGCCGTGACACATTACATTTTAGATTTTGAATCACGTTTTATTGTAAGTTTTATAATATTCAAATATAACTTATTAGTGACCAGACCAGGCACAGAGGCACAAAATGTGACTGTAAAGCGACTGGCTGTGGGTTCGATTCCCGAGGAGTGGAAATATTTAGTATTTCCATTTTCTTCGCTCTGGTGTCGAAGCGCGGCGTTAAGTTCCGCCACCTAACACGTAATGCCTTCGATATTCGGCGGAGTGGAGTGGGAAGTGGGGAATGGAGTGTCTTAACGCTGTGCCTACCCTGCTGTTGCAGGATATAGCGTGAAGATATAAAAAAAACTTATTAAAAACGACTATATGTAAAAAAGCAACTTCACGCTTTTTATTTCTTAACAGGTTACGTAGAGGTAATATAGTGCCAATACACTATGTAATGACTCGAACGTGAACAAAAAGTACAAAGCAAAGTGTTCTTAAGAGAGTGTCTACATACTCTCTAGGTTCTCCCTGCTTCTCTAAATATGCGAAGAATACTTGGAAATGTTATGTTATTTTTAAAATGTTGGATAGCTTTCTTGTGTACTTATGTTTGTCCTTTTATCACAAAATCAATATCTATTTTGTTATAATTTTAACAAAAACGCTTAGATGTAATAAATTTATTAAAGTCAATTTCTGTCGATATCCCGTTTGGTAAAACCACGATGGCGATAGCGCAGAATGAAGCTCTTGTAAGTAGCTCTAGTAAGACAAAGCGCCGCGTTAAATTCCGCCACACTAAGCAAATACTAGAATAAACTAATACCAAAATTCCATTGAACTCGTTTGAACCAACAGTAATAAGTAATTTTAATTCACATAAACCGATACATATATATATATACACATGTCGAAATAACCGTGCATGCAAGGAATCCGGCCCAGAAAGCATGCAACCGAAATAGAATCGCGTTGTCGTAGCAACCGCCCCCACCCAGGGTTGCCGTTTTAAGGACTTTCGCCCAATATCAATAATCGATACTAATTCGAAAACTGCAATTTTAGATTCATATATATAGTCAGTATAGTATATATTGAATATGCATTGAATAGAAAAATTAATAATGACCGATTATTGTCAATGGGCGTTTGTGGTTAACAAGGGATTTCCGCAACCATTTGTGAGATTTTTTTTAATTTTAACAAGATTTTAAACAATATTGAATTGCTGGCATTCATAAAGCATTCGTTAAAAAAGATATATCTTTAATTCTTCTTTATGATATTTCATTAAGTGATTAAATACGATTTTATGCACAAATTTTCGTTAAGACGCAACTTCATAAGAACTGTAGCTGCAGCTATGCAGCATACATTTCTTTTTTTTCTAATATTTTGTTTTTCCTATTTATTTATATATAGTACCTATAGATTTACTGATTAACGCCACTAGCGGATTTTTGGGCGAAACTTTTTATAAATTAGGGTAAAATAACTAGGGACTTTCATTTTTGTGTAACGGCAACACTGCTCCCGCCATGTCCACATCCAGATACGTGTGTTGTGAAAGGTTAAGTTCTTGGAGACGCTTGTTTATAAATAATATGTAATAGTATTTGGTAGCAGATTTTTTGGAATTAACGATGTTTTAATTATATCAACGATATTATTTATTTTATTATTTCCTTTTAATCTAAAAAAGTAAACTCAATATAGTTAAGACTAAACTATTTCATTTTACATTGCAATATCTGTCGAAGATATTAACAGAGGATGTGCTTGTGTATGGCGAAAGTTAAAATATGTCGCAATATAAAATTTAGTTTAAGGTTTCGGGTTCAAATTTTAAAAGAAATATTAAATAATCTTCTGTTAAATACTGTTATAAAAACGGAACATTACTTATTTTCATAAATTTATAAATAGAGATAAAAAAGTTTCTCCATAAGAGTTTTTAAAACTGTACAGAAAAATTATACATTAATTATTCGATAAAATAAATCACTGTAATTATTTTAAATTTAAATACTTTAAATCAAAGTCCATATTATGTAAGGCTGTGTTTAGTGACATGATATAAATCCTTACATAACGTATAACATACTGTACCTGTACTTTCTCTGTAACCACGGTTTTCCACGGTTTTCCAGTTGTGGGTTCGACTCCCACTCGGGGAAATGATTATATTTAATTTTTTATCTGTCTTCGGCAGCGTTGAGTTCTACCACTCAAAATGCAATGTCTCGATTTCGGCCGGAAGTGGAAGACTGAATGTCTTGACACTATTTCCTTTCGACTACCTACCTAAAAGCGTAAAGCTGAAAAAAAAACATTAACATAACACTTAAGTACTAAAACTCCCTACAACCGCGTACACAGTGGGGACACATCACTAGTAGCACATTCTACAAAAGCCATTCAGCCAGTCTTACAGTACTTATTTTTTGTTTTATTTTACCTCATATAATAGTTTAAAGTAGTTCAGTGGGGAAGTGGGTAACATTCACGTAGAGACACGAGCGCTTGGTAATTACAAATACATTTTCAGTGAATAAATCGTTGAATAACTCATAATTCTCCCTCATATTCTTTAGAAGTTGGAAAATAAATGTAAAAACATTTAAAATACATTTAAAATATGAAAGATAATATGCAGTGACCTTTTATGTCTTTTGAATGACTTTTTATGAAGTGGAGAGCTTAAACATTTAATTACATTACGAATAATAGATATGGCGTCTTAATAGTTGAATTGAGTATGTAACGACGCTTAGTAACTAACGACTGAGTTTTTATATATTACTAGAGGCCCGGTCGCGGCTTCGCCGCTTGAACTATTTCACTATATTGCAACCCTCGAAGGCGCATTTTTAAAAAATAAAGTAGTCTATGTTTATACTTAGATTATCAACTATATTTATACCAAAATTCATTACAATTGGTCAAGCGGTTTAGATTTTTCATATAAAATTTCATCCCCTATTCAACCCTTTAGAGGTTGATTTTCAAAAAAATAAGTAGCCTATGTTAGACCCAGTCACTTTTACTACTTTGATTCTAAATTTCATCCAAATCGGATCGGTAGATTAGCCGTGAAAGCGTGACAGACAAACACACAGACTTTCGCATTTATAATATAGGTATGGATTCAAGATTTAAAAATATAATGTACCATTCAATTATAAAACTGTAAAGTCGTTGCACCTAATATATAAAGTGTTATATATTAATATTCCTTATTTCTTCAATTATTTTGTTTTTAGTTTTTGTCCATATAGTGTGTTGCCAGACCAACTATTGACCTGTTAATAGTTTTTAAGTAGTTTTATTCAAATTATTCCCAATTGTTTTATTCAAATTATTACCATCCCTATCTTTATCGAATTCGAAATGTGGATAGAACGAAGAACGAAGTGTAGTATCCTGTCGTTAGATGATGACATTAATTTTATTTTAACTTCACACTGTATCCATCTAGGCAGGCAGAGGGAACATAATACTAAAATACTCCATTTCCCACTTTCCATTTTCCAAATAATAAACCCACAACTAGCCGTGTTCGCAAACATACTTTGTGCCCCTACGCCACGACTGGAAAGATATCAAATAGTCAGGAATAAATTCAAATAATTTAAACAAATGTCCTTCTTAATTAAAGCATATCAAAACATCATGTAAAGAACATCAGCGAGACAATACTAATTATAACTGTTGATAATTGTGTGCGCTATCTCGTTGACATTAATAGTCTGTGTCATGGCGAGTGGTTTGACCTAGGGCATGTTGTAATATTTTTAAATAGGTAAATACAAGCAAAATATTTTTTTTAACTGTTTTTTATTATTCATTTATTTCTGTAGTTGGCTAAGATGTCATTGAACCACATTATGTCATAATTTGATAGTACATTTTGACGTGATAATGGTCGCGAATTTTTTGAATAGACGCAAACCCTCTCTCCCTCTCTACCCATCCTTGTCTCTTCTTCACTCTCAAGGCCGGTAACACATCCACATTTCCTCTAATGCTGTAGATGTCCATGAGGTGAGCGAACATAATCTTCGCTTTTATGTTAATAAATTCCATATAATCACAATAAAACGTTAAAAGTGTACTATTTTTTACATATTATACTAATTTTATGACGTTATTAGCAGTTTCGGTTTAGGTTTCGGCCGAAACTGAAGCCAGTGCCGAAGGTTCGGTTTCGGTTTCGGTTTCGGCTGAAAACCCAGTTTCGGTCGGACACTACTTTTTTGTTGTCATAGAAACATGTATGATTTAAAGTAAATAATTTCCTGTAGGTATTTATTCTATTAACGAGGTAGATAAGCAAAACAATGGTCATAAACAGGCATAATGACAGATGTCTTAAAGTTTTATAATTTCTACCTTCGCTATTGATATTGTATTTACTATCTTTCTGTATAATAAATTATCCTTAGGAGACGTACCTAAAGCGGATTTATGTAAAATTTAAATATTGGTTGATAATTAAATTTAAATAATGCTTTACACTTTTTATTACTTTTGTAAGACACTATTTAGCTAAGTGCTATTAGTTGCGGGTTCGATTCCCACTTGAGTATCCTAGATTAGGCAATAGGTATTCTAATGAATGTTCTCTGAACAGGTGCACTTTTGCTTTACATTCAAGCAGAAGAATTTACTGGTATTAAAACTCCAGTTCAATTAATTTAGACATTTACGATACGGAAATCTAAATTTAAAATAAATGATGTTTGTCATGAATTTATAGACATTTATTGATTTTATATTGAAATAAATATACATAATAAATAATTAAAAATCAAAATAATTAATTTGTAGCTTAAAATAAAATCAAATTGCAAACTTAAAATAAATATTTTAAAGAAGAATGTATACGGGCACAACTTACATATACCATTCAAATATAACTTGCAAGGAAAACACAATTGTGAGAACAGATCTATATATGTACTTTCGATCATAATTAGTGTCGTGCGCTATCTCGGTTACATCGAGTGACTCAAGTGGCGCTTTGTGCGGTTTGACCTAGGATATACAAAGGCTACTACTACTTTATAGATGTACTAATGATACGTAAAACGACTAAGATTCTTTTTTCTTATTTACATTAACCAGTATTTTTACGATTGCATCGCTGTTTGAATACATCACGAATTTAGTTGGGAATGGAGTGTCTCAATACTAGGTTCCCTCTGCCTATGCTGCTGTGTGCGTGAGTATGAAGCTAAAAAACTACAGTAAAAATATCCCAATAACTAGTAAAACCATGGCACAAATTTATTTAATATATTTATTTATTCATCTTCGCAAATTTTCCATATTTTACTAGATAGCAACTTTCTGATATAACTGTAATAAGTTAAAACTTTTGTTGTAATTTTTACGTTCCACGGTTTCATACAGACAGTTATATAATGCTTACAAATATGAAACTTAGTCATCATTTGATATATAGAAAAGAAATAATAGCGAGTATTTATAAAACAGCAGTAAGCGCTTACGATCTGTGACTCAGCATGAGTTTCTTTTTATACATTATTTCTTTTTCTTTTTTTTAGCTTCACACAGCAGGGTAGGCAGAGGGAACCTAGTGTTAAAGTACTCCGTTCCCCACTTTCCGCCGAATTCGGAGGCATTGCGTGTTAAGTGGCGGAATTTAGCACCGCGCTTTACCTCTAAACCAGAGCGAAGAAAATGGAAATATTAAATATTTCCACTCCTCGAGTTCGAGTGGAAATCGAACTCACAACCAGTCGTTTTATAGTCACACGCTTGTGCCAATGCGCCATGCGATTTTATCTAGTGTTAAATTACATTGTTTTCTGCTTTGCAACAATAAAACAAACTACAGACACCTTTAATTTTCTTCGTTATTATTCATTACTTACTGGAAAACATTTATTAAACTGAAGAGAAAGAATTTTATCACTGATGTATGCACAAAATGCCTAAAGTTTTATTTCCCACCTTTCGTTAATTAACGAAATTGGAAAAATGCGTCCACGTCCACGAAAATGATGAGGATTTGTATGTCAGATACAATTACAAGTTACTTAACTTTAAATATAGACTATAAAAAAATATTTTACTCGTAGCTAAATAAAGAATCAAAGGGCATATTTTTTTGTAAAATTTTAGGTAACCATTTGTTTACCAAAGACACCCATACATGAATAGTCAGTTTGAGTACAGGTAGGAAAAATAGGGCCTCGCAGATGCGACTTCATACACACCTAAATCTCTGTACCCCTCAATGACACTGCACAGTTACATAAAAACTTGAAAAGATATTTAGAAAACCCAATTCTACAAGTTTCCAAGAGCGCAGGTTCGAATCCCGCTGCGTTAAATTTTTTATATTCTAATATGTTAAAAGTGACATAAAACTACTTATAAGTAACAATAGGTATCTGTGCCAAAAAAATAGGAAATACCGCTTAACAAAAATTCAATAATCCCTTTTAAAGTAGTAGCCCTTCATACACTCATCGTAAGATCATATTACAACTTGCTTACGAGTGCGTAAAATGGCGGAAGTGTCTAACGTTCCTCTATGTCAATAAACATTTTATCTTTATCTACATATTCTATTTTGACTTGTTTTTAATAACAGGAAGCTTGTTCTGGGTTTAGTGCACAATAGTTAGTAATATGTATTCAGGATAATATAAGTACCTAAATATACTACATGTATTATATTAATTTAATTTAATAAATAATAGATATAACGATGAGGCCATTGTGGTTAGTTGTGAGTTCGATTCCCGCCCGGGTAAATGATAATATTTATTCGTTTCTCCGCTCTGTTATCTAAGACCAAACGCAGCGTTAAGATCTGCTAATTATCGCATTAATTTATTGCAATATCTAGATTTTCGCGCGGAAAGTAGAACAGAGCGTCTTGACCTAGGTCTAGGTTCTCTTTGATTACCCGTAAAGCCTGTGTGAAGCTGGAAAAAAATCGTAACAACAAAAAATAATAAGATTGATAGTCCTGGCAAAGATATCAGAATATTGTGGCCGGAACCGGACATATGTGCAAATTTTGAAGCAAAGCGAATGACAAAGGGTAGGCCAAAGTAGTGTCATGTTAAAAAGTTACATAGTATAATTTTTTATTTAAAAAAAAAATAGGTATTTTTCCCGGACGCGATTCAGAAACACAAGTGTGATATATTTACACATTCATATTTTAAAATTAGTATCATAATGTCATAAATATTAGAATAAAAATCACAATACTTTCATCTCCCATATATTATGACAGGCAAAAAGTAGTTGTTGATAAGACATTCCATTTACCACTTTCTTTTTATTTAGAGCCACAATTAACAAATATACGTACATGTATTCTATACCTTGTATAATTTTTAGTAAAGCACTATCTGGACATTGATTTTAACAATCTAAGATAGGGCAATAAATCTGTGATAACATATCAATCATAACTTCCAATGTAATCGAATAATATTTTTCGAAAAGCCGCAGAAATCTTAGAAACATTGGTAGCCATATTATACTTTGATTAACGAGAGCAGTAAGGTGCTCTCGTTGATAAAACCGATATGTATTACTATTCTGCTGTACTTATTTTTAGTACCACGGGTGATCTTTTTATATGTTTATATTTTTTTACATCAATTTTGGTAAAATTTATAAGATACCACTACTAAAATATGATAAAAATAATCAAAAATCCATCACGTATTGGCGAAACAATCGCATAACGAGTAACACACAATCAATTCTAACATGTTATTCTTTTAGAAGTCGGGTAATGATTTTTTCAATTATCAAGAAAATATACTGTATTCTATATATGATCGAGGTATTTTTCTATTTTAAAATTTGACTATTCCTAGTCTAATCCAGTGGCCATTCGTATTCGCTATATAAAACGCTTTCACGTTCAATTTTAAATAACTCTAAAACCAAAAAATTAAGTAAATCTTAATTTATTCAGAAAATTCTTTAAAAAAACGGTAACTTTATGGTGTTTTGTATGAAAAATCACAGTTTAAAATAAAATATAGTCAGTGTTAGCTATCTCCCACGTGAACAATAGCTTATTACTGAACAAGGTTCACTTTCGAGGGTCGTGGGCGTGGGATATTGTAAATAGAATAATGCGATCATTGTTCATGAAAATATTCGATTATGAGGTAGTTTTTTAAAAAGCAGCGGCTTTTCTTATGAATGAGTCAATTATTGGTCCAGCGTGATTTCTTAATCGAACGTGTATTGTTTTATTGGCGAGGTTTTCTCTCTTCGTTGAATAGGTTAGAACATACTAGTATTTTTAACGATTTATGTAATGAATAATGTTAAATTTGGAATTAATACGTATCTACTTCAATTTTACCCATAATTACAAAATAAATTGTAGTGTAGTGTTGAGTGAACTGTAAGTGATGAGTCAGACAAGTCATAAAATCATCCGATGGGGGAAATCTACAATCAAATTTCAGGCTAGCAAAGCAGGGGGTTATTGAACCTAGTATCAAAACACATTGGACCTTTCTTTTTCACAAAAAATCAAGAATATGGAAATGAAAATAACCTGAACGTCTCGCGATGAAAGATTGAACCCACAACCAATCGCTTTCATAGTCAGGCACTGTCCCACTTATCCAAGATCACTTATCTACCATATAAATCATTTTAACTAGCAAGTAACTTATTTATTATATCAATTTTAATAATTGTAACGAGCAAGATCAAAAATAATGATAATCACGGTGCAAATTCAATTACATAATAATATATAGGACATACTCTTGCGTTTCAATCGCTAAAATCACCGGCGCCTGAACTCCCGACCTCCATTATACTAAAGCGTTCTTTATAATCATTAATTTAAGAAATTTCACAATTTTATAAGCCAACTTAATTGTATGCAAATTAAGTGTTTATTTATGTTAAATAGAATTTCGAAAACGCTTAGCATATTCGTTATTACATTAATTTTTATTTGAAAACTCATCAATTTGTTAATATGAAATAAATATAATGTTATGTTTGGTAATAATATTGCGATATACGCAATAACAATTTTTACTTAGTTTTTGCTTCTATTATACATCCTATCTTAACTAAATCCTCGTATATTATTTATTTTATTGTAAGAAATATATAAAATTAAAAAAATAAATTAATTAAATAGCTTCACGCTATATCCCGCACACAGCAGAGTAGGCAGACGGTACCTAGTGTTAAGACACTCCGTTCCCCACTATATAACTTGTTACAACTTCAATTTTGTTCCTTTATATGTACCTATTAGAAAACATGCGACAGTATTGGCGTCAAAGTCAATTTATTAAAATATTAAATGGAGTATTCACCGCTTTTCGCAAAAGAGAAGCGATCATTGGTACAAAATGTCATCGTTAGAACTGTAAACATGATGATTATGAATTCAATGTGCAATCCTGAAAATGATTACATTTAAATTATTTTCATTTCCTCATTCCGGCAAAGAAAAACTGCGATATTTAACACTAAGTGTTCAAATGCCTCAAATTCAGATGGAAAATTAACTTTTTTTTTATAGCTTCACGCTGTATCCCGCACACAGCAGGGTAGGTAGAGGGAACCTAGTGGCAGGATATTACGATCGCAATCACACATTGCGTGTTAAGTGGCGGAACTTAACGCCTCGATACCAGAGCGGAGAAAATGGAAATATTAAATATTTCCACTCTTCGAGTGGGAATCGAACCCACAACCAGTCGTTTACAGTCACACGCTCGTGCCACTGCGCCACGACTGACCCCAAATTAACTTAAGTTTAATAAAATATATTTGTAATACTTAGGTATATCAATAATCTCTAAAAATATTATTAGAAATTAGCTAAATAGGTACTTGTTTTTACTTGACTTATGGCATGTATATGTACGCGAATAACGATAAACCAATGTTTATATGTAGGTTTCTGCACTTCATTATACGAGTTCTGAGAAGGATGGGTGTAATTTCATTCATTTTATGACCAGAAGAAAGCTTAGCATTATAATTATCAAGCTTTTACTTTGCACGGAGATAATTAAAGTTTGTTTTTACAAAGAAATTGCATTCTAAATGAGATTGCATATTTAGATTGTTTTATCTACTTTCTTGAATTTTGTATATATATAATAATTATTATGTTATACTTAAATACGTATTTAAATATCTATATCTTATTACACTTTAAAAAACAAAGATGAACATTTTTTACGGTTTTTCCTGCATAGCTTGTTAGCGGCTTGTTAAGTGTCGGAACAGAACGGACAAAATGAAAAGAGTATATAACGATTCCTCCGAGTCGAAATCGAACCCACAACCCATCCATCACGTTTAGTATCAAACGCTGTCCTACTGCGACACTACGGCAAAAATAAAATTTGTTTCGATTATTTCATAGCTTTTAGTCCATAATTGTAAAACGAGGGAACTTAGTTCGTGAGTAAACAAGCTGGTTCCGTTCAATTCACTTAGCATTCTGGTAGGACGAGATTTAAAAATAAACAAGGTATTTATAATGTTATTCATGGAAGTAGGTTATGCTAGCGTCTATATAATAACATTTTTCTATCTGTTTATGTTATTTTTTTAGATATAAGAAAATATATTTTTGTCTTTCAAAATTAATTGTGCTATATAATATTGGTAAGTGGTTGATGACAGTGGACGAAGTGGACGAAGTGTTCACCTTGTCCACGGTCATCAGCCACTTTATGCCCCTCCTTCGGGGAGTCCTCATGCTTTTTACGTGATGTTCCTAAAGTTTTATTCCATACTGTGTTTCCGAAATTTAACTGAGTTCACTCCCTGCCTCCCCTACCACTTACTCTTGTTTTATATATCTTTCTTACCATTCCTTTATGACTTATCCCCTCTACTTGTTAAAATCTCCTGAGCTTGTTCTTCTTCATTTCTACTGTAAAAACTTCACTTACGCCTGTCATTCTGTATATTACTTCATTCGATTAGTTGAGCTAACTCCGTACATCGTACTAAAAACTCGCATTGCTACATTTCATTCATTTTTTCATTCTTTTTCTGACATAGTCAATTTTCCCATCATTTCATATATCTTGTAAAAACTGGAGACACTCTGTTCTCCCCTCTCAACTTTATTCAAGAAAAATCGTACAAGTATTCGTCCAATTACAATATGAAACTACAAGCACAGCGTTCAGTACAAGGACTAGGCACGATCGCTTAAAGTAATCGTAAATAATAATAAGTCAATAATCGAGTATTATTATTTTAACTTATTAATTATATAGCTTAAATCAATATATTAATATATAATTTTATAATATTTAGACGTTAATAATAATTAAGAACGGAAAAGAAAGGAAAGGAAATTACAACACACGCTTGGACGTTCATAAAAACTGCATATATGTATTTATAAGCTAATATTTTTTACTTATACTTATAATGTAATAAAAACATATTTAATCCTATTTAAATAAAATAATAATTAAGTTAAATATTTGGAATATTTATAAGAATGACACAACATTTTGCAATGTTTAAATTCGCAATAACCAAGTCACGAACAAAAAGATGATTATTTAATAAATTTTAAGGTCAATATGTATGTATGTATGTGTATGTAAAACAATATCGTGATCAGTAAATAAATAAACAGCTAATTCTTATTCCAACTTGGTATATCGAAGGACGCCTGTATAACAAATGGTACTTAATTTAATAAGATCTTTGGTATTCGCCATTTTTATACATTTTAAGTAAAATGCTAATAAACATTTTTTTAATACAAAAAGGGCCTTAAGGTTTTCTCGCATAACTGAGTAGTCAGGAAAGCCCCCGTGTCAAGACGTGGAAAGTGGAGGACGGATCCTCCACTTTCCACCCAAAATTATAGGCATAGCGTGGCGGAACACAACGCCTCGTTTTGTCTTTCGTAAGCGATTTATTGTTATTATTTTGGCATCTTCTTTTAGATTCACGCAACACAGCAGGGTAGGCAGAGAAAACCTATTGTTAAGACACTCCGTTCCCCAGTTTCCGCCAAATTCGGAGGCATTACGTGTTAAGTGGCAAAACTTAACCCCGCCTCGGCACCAGAACAAAGAAAATGGAAGTATTAAATGTTTCTACTCCTCGAGTGCGAATCGAACCCACAACCAATCGCTTTACACCCACACTTTGTGCCACTGCACCGCGACTGGCCCCGCGATTTTGGTATTCAAAAAGAAACTTTATAAAAGGACCTCCTAACAGTTTACACTATCCGGTGTTATCAAGTAGACTAGCTCTCATCTATCAGTAGATAAATTAATAATTAAATCCGACTACGTAGCTAGTAACTACCACCGACATACTGCCCTGAATTCCCCATGATTACAAAATGCAAGAATGCAGGTAAAAATAGTTTAATTTGAAATTGATTTTATCTGGTAATACTTTTAATAAATATTAATTCGGACTCTTTTTATTCTAAGTACCTATATTGACTATACGTGTGACATTTTTAAATTATTGTAAAAATATTTTTATTATTTTTTATGTAGAATTTATATTTTATTCATATAATGTATGAAGTATGTTTTTCTTTTTTTTTTCTTTATGTACCTACGTAAGTATGAAGTATGTACGTACATAAAAAATAAATGAGCTTAACGCGGCTTCAGCGGGACAGTTAGAGGGAACCTAGTTTGAAGACACTCTTTTCCCTACTTTCCGGCCGAAATCATTTGCGTTATGAGCGGAACTCTTAGGTACCGGGAATAGTAAGCGGATAACATTTGTTCCCCCCAATAGAAATCAAACCCACATCTATCGTGTTTCAGTCAGACGCTGTTCCACTGAGCCACGATAGTTAGTAATAGTAGGAGTATGTATCGAAATATGTAGATACATGTTATTAATATAACTTGACCTACAATATTAGCATTTACGAGTTAATTTATTCTAACTTGAATCGTCCAATGGATACGACTTCCCGCTGACATCGCTCCTATATTTTCCTTTTAGAGATATATTTAGAATTTTCTAATAAATGAATAATACATTTATATACTTATTTAAGTATATGTATTAGTTTTATTATTATGCTTACTACTTACTAAAAAATATATGATTTAATTAAGTTCGCACTAACAGGTCATGCGCGAATGACCACCCCATATATAGCGGGGAATTCGTCGACAGATTAAGATAGTGTTGGGTGCAAAATTATTATTATTATTATTAAGATTTTTAAGTTATTATCTTAATAAATAAAAAAATGCAGTAATAGGTGTTTTTTAATACGAAATAGATATCCATTTTCACAATAAAACTAATACTTAAGCGGCTTAGTCTCACCACAATATTAAATTAAAATTGAAAACAAACATTTAAAATTTATGACTATTATTGCGACCTATAGCAGCTCCTGACTGTACACACAATGAATGGTAGTAGCTCAGATTTTCACTTAGGAAAATAATTATATTTAAATTACTTCCTTTCTCCGCTCTCGTTCATCTGACAAAGTTCTCTTTTTTATCTAGTACGCGGGAAAAGGCGTGAAGCAACTTTTAATCCATTTTATTTAAGTTTTATAGGGGCCAGTCATGGCGCAGTGCAATAAGCGTGTGACTGAAAACGACTGGTTGTAGGTGCGATTCCCACTCGAGGAGAGAAAATATTTAATATTTCCATTTTCTTCGCTCTGGTATCGAGGCAAAACGCGGCGTTAGGTTTCGCCACTTAACACGCAATGCCTCCGAATTCGGCGGAAAGTGGGGGACGGAGTGTCTTAACACTGGGTTCCCTCTGTGTGCGGGACAGCGTGAAGCTAAAAAAAATATGTTTTAAATAATTAAAGTATCGCTTTAATTATTTAAAAATCGGTGAGCTAAAAGTATGTCTATTTTCACAATAAAAAAATATACGAATATTTAAAAACTATAACGATTCTCATCACAATGTCAAACATGGAAGATATCAAATCCTCTGAACTAAATAAAACATCTAGACTTCTTCAAATAATGTAAAAGTACATATAGTTACTTCTACAAACATGATATGAGCAAATAGGTCGAGCATTTATAAATTTAAATTATACATACACGTTGCTTAAGAGCGTCGCGTGACACGGTCTTCTTTTAATACGCTTTTATTAGCTCCACCTGTATCTATCTATCAATCAATCAATCTATGTAAGGAAATCTTGTAACGATATTTTGACCCAATTCTTGTCAAATTTAAAATACAAGGTGAGAGCCGCCGTCTGTCTATTAAAAGGTTAGTAATTGTAATTTGCTATTACTGTAAATTTAGACATAAACATCACGTCGACCAAAATTAGTTATTTCATTTCAATTCGTATTAAGAAATAAATTGATTTGATTAATGTTTATTAAATTTGTATTTATTTATGATTTTTTATTGATTAAAAAGAATTTGTTTACTTCGGCGGAAAGTGGGGAACGGAGTGTCTTAACACTAGGTTCCCTCTGCCTACCCTGCTGTGTGCGGGATACAGCGTGAAGCTATATAAAAAAAAATAAAAAAAAAATATCTGCGATTTTTCCAGAAATGGCACCTTTTTTTAACTTAGCCTATTTTTTTTTGTATAGTAGATAGTCAGTGGACGTCTTCCGGCTGATGATGATTTTGATGCTTATGAAGGTAGTCAGATTGAAGTGTCACAATATATAAACACTCCACGATCCGCCTGAAATCTAGAAATTGCATGTTAAGAGGCGGAACATAACACCGCGATTTATCTTACCAAATAAAAAAAATAAAAATAATGTATACCTTTAAATATTATAAAAATATCAATACTGAAGTAAAAACAGCACGAGAAGAAAATAATGAGGGCATATCTGCACCCCAGAAATAGCGCGGGGTGAAACACCTGACCTGACGCATCGGGTCGGCTCGAAGCCCTTTGTAAACGATTTGATTGACGCACCCTCCTTGCATTCTGAACTCGATTCTTATCTCTGGAAAACATTGCAATTTTTTTATAATTATGTTAGAAAACTGGTTTAATTCGATCTCGACTTTCTATGCTTTTTTGGTATCTTAAGACAATTTGTATAAAACACGCATTTTTCGACTTTGGGCGAGAAGTGGGGAACAAAATGTCTTGACACTAGCTTCTCTCTGACTTCCCCTTTATGCAGAAAAAATAGTGAAGTGCTAAGACGACATATTACTTTTCGAAAAAAAAAGGAAGCTGTAGACAACTTTAACTCCATGTTATGGACGCAAAGAACAACTAAAGTTGATGTACAAATGATTTGAGATATGCTTTATTAGCAGTATAAGAATTTCGACGCAGTGGATAGTAGAACGCATGGCTCAGCGGTGAGAGCGCCTGGACGGTATCAGAAGGCGCAAGTTCGAATCCCGCTGCGTTCAAATTTTTATACGTTTTCTTTAAAATGTCTTTTTATCACTTATTACACTTTAGGATGCTCTGAACTTTCTGATCAATCATAATAAAAATAGCCTATAGCACTCCTGTATATTGTAGCTTCCTAATTGTGAAAGAATTTTGATGATCAGTTCAGTATTTGTGAAGATTACCCCTTACAAACAAATTTCTCAAAGCTCTTTATTATAATAGCTTAGATTAGTATTATAAATACTTCGTTGTTCCTTCGTTAGTTGCTTGCGAGTTATATGTAATTAAAGCCAACACCGCGCTATGTCAAACCAGACCAAAATCCAATATATTACAAATTTGAACATGCGGTCAATAAAGCAATAATACAATGTCTTCACTATGCATATTAATTAAGTGTTTAAGGATTAGATAATAAGCACGTGAATTGAAACGCATATTAAATGATTACGTCGTATTAGTCTTGTATTTAGTGCACACAATACAAATAAGCCCCTTGAGTCTCGAAGATATATTGACCTGGTATTTTACATAACAATGTTACGATAATGTAATATTTAATTATTTAATTTAACTGCTTATATTTTGATGTATTTAACTTTAATATTATATATTGTATTCGTTTTTGCAATATACAAATTAATTACGTGTAAGAAGTTTTTAAATTAATTCTTACTGGTCAAAAGTGTGTTTCCTTGTGGTTTAACTCTTCCTGGGCTATTTGTAGTAGACCTCTGAAGTTTGGCAGGGATATCGAGCACAGTGTCTTGTGTGCTGTGAAGTTTTTTTTGTGACAATTGTAGTTTTTGAATGAATGGTAATTAAATGGTCAAAAAGTGCCAATATACTTAGGTTGTGGAACGTTAAGTGTTATGTTAGTGTTAAGTGTTTGCTTTACAAACTTTTGTAACATGTAATAACGTTAAATATGTACTTCACTCAGCTCTTCCCGCCATGCAGAGCAAAGAGACGGTTCCTAGTTAAATACCGCCGAAGTAAAGCTTCGCCACATGATGCCTCCATTGTTGCTACTATACTTCATGTTGATACTATACTTCTTTTCTCTACATGACTTTGCATAAAAGTTGGTTTTTCACATATACCTACTTATTATCAAAAGCGTTAATGTTCTTTTTTATTTTACTATTGATGTTTTTAATTATTATTTTACAACTTTTGCAACGTCTGGTGTTGCCTTTTCAACTAAATCATATTTAATGTATATTTGACGCCAACTGTGTCTGAGTTAGTAGTTAAAACATTAACAAGTATCTAGTAAGTAAGTAAGTAAGTACCTAGTATAATGTAATCTTGTAGACACCTATAGGTATTTTGCATATTACATTCTATTACTGGCTCCACGTCCAGGCCAGATAGCATCTCGCATAAATCCGGTACACAGCAACATAAACATGTCACATCATGTCCACTAACGCAGGCACTATCAGAAGAGTTATAATATAAATTTACGTAGCGTCGTAATAACTTAACTGAGATACCAACTGCAATGTAAATTAATGTATCGAAATTGCAAATTAGTTTACTTTAAAAGAGAGTATGAGTGTGAAAATAGAATTTTAATAGATTGCTAAGCTTCAGGGTAACTTTAGTTCTTGACAGTCCAAATAAATATAACTGAAGTATCTGTATGAATATGTAATATTAACTTTCTACTAGATGTATATGTATGTATACACGGTATATATACCAAAATAACAAAATTTACAATATCTGTCCAGTGTGTTCCAGCTAAACTCTGGATCGATTGTACCACTTTCGATCGGATTTTCACTGGCAGGTAGTTGATGTATTAAGGAGTAACTTCTATTGTAGAATATATTTTTTTATTAAGTTCCACGCAGACAAAGTCGCGAGCCAACGAAGTAGTTGAAAATAAGTTCTTAATACTGAATATACAAAGGATATTATTTAAACAACTTTTATTTAAGGATTAAGCACATTGTACTAAGGATTACTCTACTAGCACAAGACAGTTCAATGACCCAAAATTAGAGAGCATAGACAAAAAACAGATAATATATATTACGTAGATACTACAAAAGGTAAACAGGAAGGCATTAATTTAATATTACCACAGATAATAATTTATATTATTTTGACAGGTCTTATTATTGCATAACGGTTTCACTGACGACTGATGACGTCTAATAAAGATAATCGATACTATAACTACAACGGTTGTCAAAGTTACAACTTATTACCTTCTTCACATTTTTACATTTCACGAAATATTATTACTAAATATACATATTATACACGAAACATTAATTATTACATTTAAATAAATTTCCATTGTATATATAAATTTAAATTATTTTTTGTTTGTATTATGATTTATTGTTTAGTTAGGGCTCTATGAAGCCATACAAGAAATATTTTTAGTAATTAAATATTTTTAGTAAGAAGTATTTTTTCATACACAAGTATTATTTATAATAGAAGCCCAGTCTATTTTGTAATAACATTGTTTAGCTTTTGAAAGAGTACGCCTTTTCCTCTAAGCAGGGTAGTCAGACAGAACCAAGTGTCAAGACACTCTGTTTTTCTCTTTCCGCTCAATATTGAGACATTGCGTGTTTCGTGACAGAACTTAACACCGCGCTGTTAAGGCACCAGAGCGAAAAAATAATTTAAATATAATTATTTCTTAACGTGGAAGTTGAATCCGAATGCATTTACAGTCAAATGCTGTCCCACATCGCCAAGATGGCCTTACCTTATAACAACTGCAAACCGCATAATATAAATTTAATAAACTAGAGCAAAGTTCAAACAATATGTATATGAAATTTGATTCTCCTATCATATTCTAGCACAGTTCGATCTCAGTACTTGCCAGTTGCAGTACCCATAATAGTTTAAGTCGACCTATATACTGTTTCAGGTGGCCCAATTGGCGTTTGTTTATAGCATTGTGTAACAGATCATCAGACTGTACCTACTGTGTACTCATTTACTAGAATTAGGTTGCAATGCAATGAAGTTAGGCTGACGTTGTATTGGCATGAATACTTCTTTGATTATTGACGAATGACTATAGAGTTATGATACGTCTTTCGATGGATCCTACATGAGAACGTTTCAAAGTTTATAATTTTGTCAATATTCAAAGAAGTATTTTATCAATTTTAAATTACAGGTAAAGTTGTGTTTTTACACTTTTACAAATCTACGTAAAACTCGTCGATATAAATTGTGTATTATAAAGACATAAGTGCCTGATTAAAATCATTATAAAGACATAAGTGCCTGATTAAAATCATATTATACAATATTATAATCGTTTTATGTAAAATAAAATATTAAGAAATCAAAGTATTTGAAAAAATGATAATTCTTTTTGAAATTTAAATTAAAAATGAAATTAAAACTTTACAAATATGTAAATTATATTTTTTTAATATTAAAAAATATGACACAGTTAACTACAACTACATGTTTATTTTTTATATATCACTTATTCATCACTAGTCAGGCAATATTTTAGCAAAGTAAATTAATAGCGGAGGTGATGTAACATTAGCTTCGTTGTACCTATTCCTCAATTTGGGAGATTAGTGTAGATAAAAAACTGGATATTATATTGAAAACACGTAACTTGTACTATCTAAGTAATACATCGTAACTAGTTTAAAAAGTGTTACTCTAGTACACTTCCGTACTTGTTTTTGGTACACATAAATGGCAAAAGTTTTATTTTTGCTTTTAAGCAAAAATTACATTCAAAAAATACAATTTTATTGTAATGATATTATAGATGTTAAATTATAAAAATATTATCCAGCAAGCCATTTATGGCTTGGGGGCATAAAGTGGGTTGTGGGTTTGATTTCCACTCGAAGAGTGGAAATATTTAATATGTATTTCTTTTTTTTAAGGCGTTAAGTTCCGCCACTTGCAATTCATTCAAAATTCGATTGAAGATAGGGAACGGAGTGTCTTAACACAAGATTCCCTTTATCTGCCGTGTGCGGGACACAGCATGCAATTATTAATTAACGAATATTTTTCTATGTGGTTCCTTTTTCGTTGTATTCTTTCATTCGTCGATATTAATCAAAATAAGCGATCAAGTTAAGCTAATATAAGTTTTTTATTGAAAATATGATATTTAGAATAAAATTCTATATATTAATAGATACTCTGTCAAGTAGTTGAATATTGTATAGAATGGGAATCGAATCCAACACCTTTGGCACAGGCATTAAATTCGCTAACCAACAGACCAACAGGTTAGTCTAAGGCCGTTATGGAACTAAAAAAGTATACTGTGTAATTTTGTTGACTGTTATCTCAATGACTCGACAACTTAGACAGGTTTCTTTATAGCTGTTGTATTTTTTTAGATATAATCTTGTCTTGTTATGAGAAACGTTTTCAATTGTACCTACATATACAAAAATAAATAGTGACTGCACTTGTGTATTGAAAAAACGATATTATAAAATAAATATAGGATGATAGTAAGATATATTTGAGAGATTGTGCGATTGTGAGTCTCGCAAAGTGTAAGTTCAAGCTTTAAATCTAAAGACATCTAAAAATTAAACCATGACATTTAGAAAATGTATGAATATTGGACGCATTGGGATTCGAACCCGCGCGTCCCGAATACCGTCCACTCGCTCTGACCGCTGAGCAAATTTGTATATGTCTTCTAAATGTCTTTTTCAATTTTCCTAAGTGTGGAATAACACTTTAAAATTGCTTAAAAATAGTCAATTTTGTTTATTAATTATTATGAAAAGAAACTCCTAAGTAACTCCTAGGAGGTAACCTCGGTGGGATATATAAGAATTGTAGCACAAGAGAAAAGGGACTCTTAAAATGCACATTAACTCCACTCCACTACACTGGCCTAACTCGTATCTTTATCCAAATTTATAAAGATTTAAATTATTGCTTTAAGAAAAAGGAAATAAATATGTTAATCCATATATCCTTATGTACTTTATCCTTATGTACCTAATACGAGTTTGTCAACACTTACTATGGGAAGTAAAGTATGTCGTGCGTCAGAGGTGGAAAAATCGTTAGTAAAATCAATAATTATCATTCATACCAATCATTGGGGCCAGGCGTGGCGCAGAGGCACAAAGTGTGACTGTAATGCGACTGGTTGTGGGTTCGATTCCCGCTGGAGGAGTGGAAGTTAGTGTTTCCATTTTCTTCGCTCAGGTGTCAGAGGCACAGCGCGGCGTTAAGTTCCGCCACTTAACACGCAATGTTTCCAAAATTCGGCGGACGGTGGGGAACGGAGTGTCTTAACACTAGGTTCCCTTTGCCTGCCCTGATACGTGCGGGATACAACGTGAAGTTAAAAAAAACAATAATAAGATCAGCATCTACTTAAAGTATTTTCTTATACTTTGCTCTTTAAAATATTATTTATGGAGATTAAAGGATCAGCAATTTAATAACAATTTTCCCGGTTGAATACAAATCTAATTTGTATTTTAGTCCTCTATCCAAGTATATATGTACATATGAACTTCCTTTAGGTACTGATTGCCAGCAACGGATGGCAAAATTTTAAAGAAATTAAGACATGACTGGGGAACGGAGTGTCTTAACACTTGGTTCCCACTGCTGTGTGCGGGATATACCTTTAAAAAAAAGAAAAAAAATAATGACATAAAAAAACATGACATTTGGAATATAGGTTCCCTGGGAAGCGTTACATAAGGATTATCGAAAGCCAAAAAAATCCGTAAGGAGACGGGATTTTACTTATTATACTTACTTACTAGTTAATCAGATCCCTCAAAAGTAGTGGCGGGCTACGATTCGAAAATTATAATTACAAAATTATAACTGTTTATAATATGTTGTGCGACCATCGCGGGAGTTTTCTAAATCTATATATAGAACTATCTTGGCCGCGTATTACTTTCGAATACATTAACATTGCAAAGCTTTTTTAAAAGTTATTCTATGTTTTATTTAATATATAAAAAGAGGAAGATTTTATTGACTCTTTTTAATAGAGATTCATTATGTTTTACTTATAAGATTTTTTACAGTTATATAAACATTTTTCGAAGATAGAGCTTTTATTTTTAATTCGTAAATCGTGAAGTATAACATTTATACGAATATGTGACAAAGAAATAAAAATTAAATTATTAAGGTTCTAAAAAGATTATTTTAAAATCTCATTAATTAATATATTTAATGATTTTGAAGGATTTTAAAAATACTATAAAACAATTTACTGTATTTCTAAATTACAATAAAACAATTTCTACTATTCACCATACTCAAGAGATCTACGTTTAATTTCATTAGGTACAATGTCTTCTATTATTATTATAAATCTTCCGCAATACTATGTACAGCAGGATGTGCAGATAGAACTAACTATTTAAATACTCCGTTGAATCCAGATGTTAAATCAATCTAATATAAGTGAGTGTTTAATGGTGGAACTCAATGCCGAATCTAGTCTTGTTAAAAGCGAGGAAATTAAAAAAATATAATATATTATACGTCACTTCTCTATTAGAGACCAACCCAAAACTATCGCGTTTACATTCATACGTTGGACCACCATGCAATGGCCATGCAATATACAATGTTACTAAAATCAATATTAATATTGAAAGAAAACTGGACTCTCTTATTTTATATTTTATAAACTTAGTTTTAAGCTCTGATATTGTTAATGAAAAAAGGAATGTATGTATAAAAAATAAGATTATTTTAAAAAAGGTACAGACCTTATGTCCGTAGTGGTATAAAAATTAAATTGTAAAAAAAAAAAGAAAGAAAATCAATATTAGGAAATTCTGAACCGATTAGTAAAAACACAAATTGTGTAACAAGTAAACAATAAAAAGTCAATGATTCTTAAGGAATTGTAACATTGCGACATTGTATCGGATTACTGTGCACTCATGAGTATAATTCTGATTAATTCATTCAATGTATTGCGTGCTTCGCTTTTTATAGGCGAAGAATTAAGTAGGTAATTCGTAAAATTGATATTGTTTTATGTATTTTGATTGCTTGTAGTTAAATATAGTTAGAAAATGTATATAATGTATATAGAAGATATATGTATGTATGAAAATGTATGTAAAAGTTAGCTTTTACACGTGACGTTGCCTATGTGGAACTATTAAATGATGTCTTTAGAAAATTAAAAATATTTTTTAAACATTGAGATATTTTCAGTCTTTTTATCGCATTATTTATGTTTCTAACACTCAATGCTGTTATAAATTGCCTTAGTGTTAGTCTTCATTAAATCTCTTTAGCCTGTTTTCTTGAAGCCAGTATATATGTAGAAACAAAAAATACAGCTGCATTTTTCATCTATTTCAATATTAATTATTAATTTTGAAATAAATATGTATTTAACTTAATAAATGGACGAGTTTCACGATCTAATAGCTGCATGCTTCTTCACGTAGGTATATCATGGTAAGCATAGAGCTTATTGTCAAACACTCCGTTCTTCACTGTTCAATGAAACAGAGACGTGGTGAAACTCTACATATAAAAAAATATGACCACAAAAATCAATACTTACAGCCGGAATACTTACAGAATGATTTTCAACATTGTTGTTCAACTTCCTTTCTTCAATATCAAAGTTCTTTTTTTAGTTAATTTTGTGAAACCTCAATAAATAATCATAACAAAACCAATATGATATTATAAAAAAAACTTATTTAGATTGCATAAATGTAACGAGATACACGATTTCCCTTTTAAAGTAATCATCTTGGTTGCGAAGATTTGATAATAACTTGTCGTTGAATAACAACCGGTGGTACGTGAAGCTTTCCGGTTAACTGTAGCATGAGATGAAACTTGAAAGGCCCTTTGATTTATATAATATTTATATAATTCTACGGAAAATCATTCATATTTTTTTCCAAATATTACTCCCGTACCTGTGGAGTTATAATAAAGTAACCAGGGGATCTAGTGTCAAGACATTCTGATCTCTATTTTTTCTTTATAACGATTATAATAATTATTATTGTATTTCTAATTGTAGATTTTGTATAGAAACAAAAAAGACAGTGCAGTGCATATGTCATTATTAAAATATTTATAATTTGTGTTGTATACCTAGTGTATTACAATTTTGACATAAAATTGACTTAAGCATATTTTTGACTAACCTTTTATAATGGGTTGGGGAAAAAGAAATCCATTATTTTCTCGGTAGGTGGCTTTAGTGATCGATATCTCGAAAAGCATCTATCAAACAATTTCAAGTTTATGCTCGTTGTTAAGGTGATGTTTCACACTAAAAACTCATTCAATTGTTTTCCCCTTGTTCCATTCTGTCGTGAGTTACAGGACGTTAAAAATGGAAGCCAACAAAGAGAAAATTCGGTATATTTTAAAGTTTTTCTTTGACAAAGGTGAAAATGCAAGCCAGGCTGCTGAAATTGTGAATGGTGTTTACGGTGCTGATATGGTAACAGCTAATTACGTGCAATTTTGGTTTCGTCGGTTCCGTTCAGGCAATTTTGATGTTAAAGATGCACCTCGCAAAGGCAGGCCCGTAGTCGAAAATGTCGATAAAATCATCGAAAAAATCGAAGTTGACCGGCATGTTACTAGTCGCAGCATCGCCAAGGAGCTAAGTATTGACCATAAAACAGTTTTAAACCATTTGCGCAAAGATGGATACAAAAAAGCTCGATGTTTGGGTGCCGCACGAATTAACACCAAAAAACATAATGGATCGAATTTCCATTTGCGAAGCCTTAATCAAATGGAATGAAATTGACCCATTTCTTAAACGGATGGTGACTGGGGATGAGAAATGGGTCACATACGACAATATCGTGTGTAAACCATCGTGGTCAAAGCGTGATGAAGCAGCTCAAACGGTGGCCAAACCAGGACTAACGGCCAGGAACGTTCTACTGTGTATTTGGTGGGACTTTAAAGGAATCATTCATTATGAGTTGCTTCCGTATGGCCAAACACTAAATTCAAATCTGTTCTGTGAAGAACTGGACCGTTTGAAACTAGCGATTGGCCAGAAACGGCCAGAATTGGCCAACAGAAGAGGTGTTGTGCTCCATCAAGACAACGCACGTCTATATATAGTCATAGTGACTCGCCAGAAACTCCGGGAGCTTGGTTGGGAGGTTTTAATGCATGCACCATATAGTCCAGACCTGGCACCAAGCGATTACCACCTTTTTCTCGCATTGCAAAACTTCCAGAGCGATAAGAAATTAGGATCAAGAGAAGATTGTGAAAATCGATTATTAGAGTTTTTCGCCAATAAGGACCAAGGCTTCTACGAAAGAGGCATTATAAAATTACCTTTAAAATGGCGACAAATTGTAGCAAAAAACGGTGCTTATTTGACCCAAATCGGACAATCGGAAGTATCTTAAATAGAGTCCCGAATTTCACGCAAAAATAATGGATTTCTTTTTCCCCAACCTAATATTAAAAGCTATGTAGATCATATAAGAGCTTGCGTATGATAATTAAAAATATAATAATTACTGGGAACGAACCCACAACCATCGCGTACTATCAGACGATGTTCCACTGCACTACGATAGCGCCTATTTAAAGCATTTTTTTACTCTTTATAATAATTTTTCGCAGCACATTATTGATTCAAGACTTAAGTATTCTTATGTTTAAAACGTGTGTAGTATGGGGACGCATAATTTCGCTTTTTATAAGCAAGGGGTAGGTTTTTGTATGTGTCATCATTGTTACCCTCTGAATTGTCTCTTGTTCCGTACACTTTAGTTAAAGTATACTTAGTCGGAAGTATCTAAACTAATCTACGAAATGTAGATTCGAGTTATCTAGATTTTTAAGTAACTTTATCGTTTATAAATTTTACTTAATTTATCTGAATAATTAAAATAATATAAAATTCTTCCATCGAGTGCAAATTGAACCCAGAACCATTACAGGCACACGCTGTCCAACTGCATTACAGGCCTCTACCTATATAACCTTCTGTTATCTAAAATGTTTCCACCTAGGTATAATAAAGAAGCTAAGGCCCTGTTTACAATTTCAGTAGGCTACTCAAACGTCACCTAATCTGGTTGTAATACTTTCGCTTCCCTGTCAAGTCCGATCAAGCGTTAACTTTCACTAGATGTCAACGATCCTTCGTCACTGATAAGCTTAATGGCCTTTATCTCTTGATAATACAATGGTTAGGGTACTGTATGAATAATATATTTTTACTAAATAAATAGTATTTAAAGAGAAAGTTTAGTTTTTCTTTTTGCTTAATTTTGAAAAGGTATTTTTTTTCTTGCCGAGTAGACTACATAGTCTAAAATTCCATATATAGTCTAAAAATTGTTAAGTATAAAATTATACTGTTATTCGGTATGTAATAGCATTTTTTTTTGTTTAATTTTTTTGTGGTTGATGTAACGTGTGGAGTAATTGTAAATAAAACTACAACTCCACGCATAACAGAGTAGTTAGAAAGAACCAAGTTACTGTATTCTCTACTTTCCGTTCCAATTCAACGACCCGCTGTGTCTAAGTCAACTCAGCGGAGAGATGAAAATTATTTAAATATCATTCCCTCGAGTAGGAATCGAACTTGCAACCATCGCGTTTACAGCCAGACGCTGTCTTCTATTATTTTAAATGTACTAAGAAAAACGCTTCCCAACTTCCCAACAAAAGTTCATTTAACACATAGACTTGAAGAGCTTTCGCAAAGTTTGTATGAGTATCTACATACATATGTACATACATACATACATATATGGGTGCCACAAGTAGCTTTCAAGTTGTCTCAAACTACGAGAGTGCCGTCTCATTCTCAGTTGTGAATTGTTTTGTTTCACCGCGGACGACGTAACTTACGCACTTGAGTTGTTTATACAAAAACATATCTCTATATGGCCATGTAATGTGACATGAATGCTTATTATTTTCCTTTTTTAAATTCTATTGAAAAATATTCGTTGTTAAATATATGTATTTTAAACTTTTTTTTACAGATATAGAAAACGTCTTAATTTTTTTTTAAGATATATAAAACTTCTTTAAGATTCATTATCTCAAGATTAAGTTCCTTGAGAAATATATTAAAAATAATAATTTATTTTATACAAAGGCATAATTCAGAAACTATGTTCCTATTCTTTCTTACTGAGCCTCGATTGTGTATAATACGCGTTACCTGAGCAACGCATATGTCACCTTATACAAAAGTGTATGGTCAAATATTTGGTAGTACATATTTTAAATTTTATTAGCTTAATGTATTTTTATGCATTAGAAGTGCAGAGTGATAATAATATTAAGCTATATGAAGTAAATAAATAGTAAATAAATGTTAAATTCATCCTACATTGTTCGATCTTTTTGGCATAAAATGTTAGCTTCACTTATTAATATATAGATACTAAAGTAATTTTCACTGAAATTAAACTGAATTTAATAAGTTATTAGACATAATTACTAAATTTCATACACAAAGAAAGCTGGAAGTACCAGACATTTTTTGACTGCAAATTTTTCCATAATACGTATTTCTTGCAGCTCTAATTTATTGGCTGGCTGTACTTCAAGTCTTAAGATTTCTTATTAATAGCATCCACTTTTCTTACTTTGTAAAAGGAGCGAGTGAGGATTTCTTTTTGTAACCCATTAAGTGCGCTATTCGTACTTAGTCTTCTTTAAAACTGTCTGCAAATTAATTATTTACTGTAAGATGAATAAAGATATACGAGTACTAATATGTACTTACTTATGTTACATCTAGCTAAGGGTGTGTTGTCCCAGTCCTTTATTTAGGTGGAATATAAAATGTGAAGTCATGTTTTTTGTTAAGAATTACCAGAAAACTACTGTTTGTACTTCCCTATACTTCCAAAGGTTCCTATGCCCAATCATTTCTATTGTGCGTTTTCTGTTAGTAACTCAATCATTAATAGAAAAGTCTTATTAATTTATATTAATGTAAAATTGTAGTAAACCTACATAAATCGCTACACGATAAGAAACTCAATCCATGTTGAATACTGACAATGGTGATTGGTAGCATTCTAAAATGTTTGACGATGTAAACACTTTCATTTACCGATGGAATGACAGATAATAAAATAAGATATTTAAAAGAAAATTTAAAAATCACGTATTTTTTACAGTTTATTTACAGTTTATTTTTATTTTAGCTTCACGCTGTATCTCGCACACAGCAGGGTAGGTAGAGGGAACCTAGTGTTAAGACATTCTGTTCCCCACTTTCCGCCAAATTCGGAGGCATTGCGTGTTAAGTGGCGGAACTTAACGCCGCGCTTTGCCACGACACCAGAGCGAAGAAAATGAAAATATTAAAATATTTCCACTCTTCGAGTGGGAATCGAATCTACAACCAGTCGTTTACAATCACATACCTGTGCCACTCCGCCATGACTGGCCCTCACAGTTTATTTTTTATTTAACTTACAAAGTATAGTTGAAGTGGCGCCTAAACCTACAAAAGACTTCGAAAAAAACACGAAACTTAACGATTTTAAACAAAATGTAGGTACATATATTGTATACAGAACTAAAATTCCCTTGTAGATATAGGATATGATTATTGAGCATCACGTTCTGCGACGTTACAATCTCATTGATATCCACCAACATCTGTCAGATGCCTATCACACAAATACCAAATTATCCTCTTCATCTTGAATTGATAAGATAATAAATACGTAGAAAAGAATTGAAACCAGAAAATATTGTATGAATCCGATTATATTATGATTCTTTTTTTTTTAATCTTCACGCTGTATCCCGCACACAGCAGGGTAGGCCTCTGCCTACCCTGCTGTGTGTTCCCTCTGGAACCTAGTGTTAAGACACTCCGTTCCCTACTTTCCGCCGAATTCGGAGGCTTGCGTGTTAAGTGGCGGAACTTAACGCCGCGCTTTACCTCGACATCACCAGAGCGAAGAAAATGGAAATATAATTTCCACTCCTTTCATTTCCATTATGATTCTTACTAATTTAAATTAAAAATACCTACTAAAACTTCCTATCACTAATTTGGCTTTAGCGGAAAACGGGGTGTCTTGACTTCCTGCCGAGACGAGAACAAAAAACGAGAAACTCAAAAAAAAATCATTAAATTATTGGTACATTGAAGAATTTTTTGTTACAAAATTCATATAAGAGCTAATTCTTATGTAAGCAACTAATGATTTAGTAATTAGCTAATGTAAACAAATATATATTTAACAGCTAAATAACAAGCAGCAAGGAGAAAACAACAACTCATTTGAACTAATCGTATTTACTAAGAACGCTTGTTAAGCATTATGAGGAAGACAAAATATGTTTAATAAATCTTACAGATTTCCTTACCAGAAAGACTTCATTACACATAGTTTCTCCATGTCAAACATAGGCTAATTGTTTTTTCAATAATCAATCTATAAAGGGTTGAAGTAGAGGATGAAAGTTTATATGAAAAATCTAAACCGTTTGACCGATTGTAATAAATTTTGGTATGAATAAAGTTGATAATCCAAGGTTAAATATAGGCTACATTATTTTGCAAAAGCCCAACCCCGAAGGTTACAATACAACGAAACAGTCACGTATTTCAAGAGCCGAAGTCGCGAGCGGGCCTCTAGTCCTACTATATAGGTAGTCTGTTTGTGACCAGAACTGTAAAATGTTAGAGTGATAGTGATTTCTAAGCCGTATTCTGGGTCACAAAAATACACACACCCGAATAATAAGTATAAAAATATAAAAGTCAAAAATCTTATATACCTTCTAGTGCTATTACTGTCATTCTATTACCAAACTTGCTATAATAAACTAGTATAGATAAGCAATTAATAACTATTAAACAAAAACATTCTATTAATAATGTATTTAAGCAAAACAAAATATTTATTGAGTCATTTACGATACATGAGTCATTTAAGACGGAACTGTTAATTAAGCGTTAGTTTGATATTTATTTAAACAGTATTCAGCAAGCTATTGTTTTTTGTTACAGCTTATCGACGTCATGCAGACATCACTATCAGTGCACGCGAGATCAACAGAGAGAACGCATCTCTCGTAGACAAGCGATCACATTATGGATTTTATTCGACGAATAAGATATATATCGTTTTATTATATCGATATATATTATAGTGTTTCGTGTTTTCGGTAAATATACCGACTTTGGTAAATATATTAGGGCTTGTGAAGTGACGTACGGACAGACATGGCAACTACAGGAAGTGAAATGTGGCTGCAGTGGTTCGCGTGCTGCATCCAGCCGGCTGCGCAGGCGCAACGCACTCGGCGAAGAATAGACAGATCTATGATTGGTGCGCCCACCAATTTTCAACATACAGGACACATAGGTAAGTGAATATTTAATAATTCTTCCTCTTATATTATATTACGTCACGTTGTTTCTTGTGTTTTTTTGTAAAAAACGTGCTAAATAGTATCAAAAATGTAAACAAGTAGATTGGAATCTAATGCATAATATAGTCTTAACTAAGTCACGATGGGATCTAAGTTTAGAGGTCAAATTTTAAAATAATTATTGTAAATCGTGTAAAATTTCATTATTTTACCGATTTCATTATAATAAAATTAATTTTACAAAAGTTAAGCTTCAGTTAAACCACTGTTATACCAGTTGTACCTACCTATATATACTCAACTACTCGGTTTATTGACTTTAACTGTTATGACAAAGGTCAATAGTTCGAACTCTACCCACAAATATTTGTTTAATAGTTTAACATACATTTTAGAACATGTTAATAATTTATATAATAATTCCATATAGATATTTTAAAACTTCTATATAAACAAATCTAACATATTCGTAATTTGGTATTCATGCTTTTCAAAAATATTTACTTTTATATATTATTTAAGTTTCTTGCGTGGTATTGAGTTCCGGCGCCCAACACGCAATATTTCAATTTCGGGGGGAGAATGGAGAACGGAGTCTCTTCACATTAGTTCTTCCTGGCTTTACGAGAAAAGCCTAAAACTAAAAAAAATATTTTTTACTATAATATACTTTTACTTAAAAAGCTAATTTTCTCAAAAAGAATAGTTATCTAACATAAAACGTGAAACTTAAGTAGTAGGCGGTTATCACGCCACTATCACCTACTTTAAAACGATCAATATAATCCATACAATCGATGCTACGATAACTCGCTGACAATCGCTTATCTACAATAACCTTCTAGAATGAAATACAACCATAATACAAAGGTTTTACAACGTACATATATACCTACATGCAATATATAAGATAGAATATGTATTTTTTATGTAAATTAGGTAATTTGACGCCATTACGCTTATTGTTAAGTGCGAGTGTAATAATGCGAAAGTGTTTGTCTGTTCTAACGGCTAATTTACTAGTCCGATTTGGATGAAATTCAGAATGAAAATAGTTGAAGAGTCGGTTGATCGAAGATTAGCTGTGAAAACGCAGCAAGTAGACAGACAGAAAGGTTTTTGTATTTGTAATGTTAGTATGGATTGTGAGAGACAGCTGAGAGTGCTATTTCTGTTTTTTCTTCACCTGTTTACAAAATTAACATTGTATTAAACCTGCCAGTAAGTCCAGAAACTAGATATTACAACTAATAAGGTTAGAAAACGTATGCAAAAAATACTAGAATAAACGACGATCGCTATAAGACTTCTAGTCGAGTCCATGTAGAGACTTACAATTGCTTGTAGAATACACCTTTTTTATTTCCATATTGCTATTTAATAGGCTTTTAAGTTAAGCTTTAAATACTTTCCTCGTAAGGTTTCTGTTTAGTCCGCTTATAGTGGACTTAATAAATAAAAAAATATAACATGTATACCTAACTTTTGCCTTTTATGCACTAGATGTTGTCATGATATTACGCAAATAAGTTTATGTAGTGCGTTGAACTTTGTATGTAATAATAAACTAATAACGAGTGAAGTAGAAGGTGGGATGTGTTGGATGTTGGCAGTTTTTTGCGCCTATTTTTTATACATTAGGAAGAATAGCAGCTAACCGAATCAACTATTCACTGACTATATGCGACTAACGTTAAAACTTACGAATATATTGAATACTGGCGGCCCGCTCGCGGCTTCGCCTCGTGAACTACTTGATTGTTTCGTTATATTACAACCCTCGGTGGTGGTTTTTTTATAAAAAATAAGTAGCCTATGTCAGACCCAGTAACTTTTACTACTTTCATTCTAAATTTCATCCAAATCGGACCGGTAGATTAGCCGTGAAAGCATGACAGACAAACACACAAACTTTCGCATTCATAATATAAGTATGGATGACGTATAAGAATATGATGTACCAGACTTTAAAGCAGATTCACGCTTTTTCCCGCTAGCAGGGTAGGCAGAGATAACATAGTTATCCATTATCCGCCCAATATTCAGACATTGAATGTTAAATAGCGGGGTTCAACGCCGCACTTCGACTAGGTACCAGAGCGAATATTCACTAAAACCAGTCTTTAAATAATTTAAATCATCCGAACATAGAAACAGTTTTCGTTTACAAGCAAGTAAAGTCGTATGTGAATCGATAAGTGTTGGAACATTTCCAACGAAACCCTCTCCAAGCTATCTGGGAGAGGGCACTCGTCACACAGACTAGGTCATTTTGTCATAATGCAGGCATTATACCACTGTCATTGGCAAAGTGCAGTTTCAACTTTAACTTTCATTTGTTGATGTTTTGGTAATCATTGCCTTGATTTCTGGTGGAAAGTGAAGAACGGAGTATTTTGATTCTATGCTCTATCGTCTGTCATTATGAACTTCCTGTATTATCTATAATTAATAAAATACACACGATATGGTTTTTGAAATTCTGAGCATTCAAAGAAATTAGGAATAACAACAATATCTATAAAAATAAATAAAATTCTTTCTGTCTATTTGTAAAATTAAAAAAAAAACGCTTTTACTAAATGCATACGTATTTATACACGGTACATATACAAAAAAAACATTTTTTATAATTTTTGTCTGACTGTCTTTTTTTCCAGCTAATCCCTGGACCGCCTGGGCCGAAAATGATTACTTTTATTTCACAATTATAACCACACAGACGAAGCCACGGGCACACTAGCCTTTTATATAACAATAGACTTCGCTACCAAATTAGTCATTTCCAAAATATTGACGAATTCGGATGAATCAAATGACGTAATGCTTAGTTCTCTCTAACTGCCTGCCTATCTCAGGATGCGTATTATTTATTTAAATGCAGTTTACTATATATTTACAGCTATATCTACTATCTACAGTTATATATACTACATAATAATCTAAAGACAATAGACTTGTCAAAACAATGTATGTACTAGAACCTCTTATCGTCATATTAACCACGATCTTTGACGCAACAAACGTAAGCTTTATATCTTTGCATATAGAATTTAAATACGCGCCATTACATATTATAATTGGTTAGTTATATAAAACAGCATTTGTATTCTGGATAGGCACGTGTGTTCCAAATTCGGCCTAAGAACAGCCGGTTGGTAGTCTCCTTCCGTATATGGGCGGAATTGTCGGAGCGCTGGTGACTCCAAGTCGTACAAGTTGTTCGTAATGAATGCGTATGTGCAGTCTGGAATTATAACGCGAATGGTTATTCTGTGACGTTATAGTCACCTGCTTAGAGAGATTCATGACGAAGATCTGTTAGTATGTATCTTTAGTAGGTTGTATTTAGGTTATGTTTTAAATCGGTTTACTTTTTTTTTCATTAGCACCTAGTGTGAAAGAAATCTTAGTGCCAATGCACTCTCCTCTCTACACCAATCTAAGGCTAGGAGCTAGTCTACTAGTCGAGACACTGCGTTTTAAGTGGCGAAACTCTTTGTTTTTTTGAAATAAAAATAATTTAAATACATAGAATTCCTCTCATTGCTTATATTTAATTATAAATATTTTTAAATGTAACACTCATTTTACTGTGAATTGAACTTACATTTTCTGTCAGATAATTCCCGCAACAAATATTGATGTTTACCTCTTGACTTCGTTTTTGTTTTTTCTACTGTTATCAACCTCTGCGTACATGCCCGCAGGAAGTATTCATACGTTTTACGTGACCTTCGCTTTATATCATCGACATTGTGTATTTGGAAGGTCAACTGTAATGCCCCTTTTTGTAATAATTTTTAAGCAATATTCAAGTTTTTGGAAAAATTACTTTCCGCTGAGAAAAATTTAATAAAAATTGACACGTGTCAATAAAAAGATTATACGGGCTATACTTTTTGAATCTTTATACTATTAATTTCGGTAGGTAATGTACTGTAGTAATCTTCATTAGTTGAGTAACCGTGTTACTTTTTAGCTGACGTCATTTCCTTAACACTGATGACAGACCACTTTTGTTAGTAAACATGTAACCAGTATCGTGCTATGTATTAAGAATTACTTTTAAGTACTGAATATTAAATTTAAATCTATTTTGCATACATACGTTTTGAGATCAATCTGTAAGTAAAATATGCGTTGCCCTAAATAAGTTAATAAGTGTAAGTCAAATACATGTGTACTTCACAATTATAAAACATATTGGCTTTCTGCAATTCTATTTCATATAGATATTCTTTAATTATGTCAAATATCATACTCCTCCATCCACATATCATCATCATCATGTCAGCTGTTCGACGCCCACCGCTGGACATAAGCCTCCCCCAAGGATCTCCATAACGATTAGTCCTGCGCTTCCCGCATCCAGTGGCACCCGGCGACCTTGACCAGATCGTCGGTCCACCTTGCAGAAGGCCTGGCCACTGAGCGTCGTCCGGTACGTGGTCGCTACTCGAGAACATTTCTGCCCCAACGGCAATCGGCTCTCCTCGCTATGTGTCCCGCCCACTGCCACTTCACCTGGGCAATTCTTCGAGCAATGTCAGTTACTTTGGTTCTCCTACGGATGTCCTCATGTCTGATTCTATCGCTTAGGGAAATATACCAAGCATTGCTCTCTCCATTGCCTGCTGGGCATCCACGTAATATTGGTAAAATGAGTCTAAAGCTTTTTCTTTATATATAATGATTTATTGCCGCCATCACAAAATCATCTGAATACGGTATTTGTTGAAATTTCACTTATTGTATTGCAAGTTTACATAAGAAATGTAAACGTTGACATAGTTTCGTTAAACAAAGTATGGTTTTTTAAAAAGGAGGAAAACAGAATTATGTTTCAGTAATTTTTTTCGCTGTCTAAAGAACGTGGCCTCAAAGTTTTAAATATACTTGAAGTATGCGTGCACAGTTGTTGTTTCTTATAATATCTATAAAGTACCTATTAATTTTAAAAACATTTATTTAAAATGCTAACTATTAATTTGAAGGTGGTAGCAAATCGATTTTAAAACTGTTTGAATCAGTCATTTCCTCTGTTTTGTTAGATATTAAATCGCCAAACCCTAATAAATTACTGGTGTATTCAAAGAGATTATACTCAAAATAGGATTTAATATTTTACACAGTGTATGTAAACAAATTAAGGCCGCCGTGACGCAGTAGACAGCGTCTAACTGTAAATGTACGGTTGTGGGTTCGATTCCCACTTAGAGGAATGAATATCATTTACATTTCCGCTCGGGTACCTCAGCCAAAACGCAATGTTAAGTTCCGTGACTTATTACTAAATATCTCGACTATAGTCAAAAAGTAGAGAACGCAGTGTGAAAAAGCGTAAAGCCGGTTTTTTTTGCAAACATTTAATAAAATAATCGTTATTTATGAGTTTGTTATATGTTTATAACATATATCTTATTAAGTCACCCATAGAAATATGCTTTATTAATAAAGTTTAAACTTAAGTGTAAGATTGTTCACTTTAGCTGCACCTACATTAAAGGAAGTCAGTCACTTTGAATAACATTTGAATGGCGATGTATGTAGATAGCCTTTAACCGATTGTATGGATTATGACAATCAGTATTGCAGTTACGTGCGTTTGCTAGCGTCCATTTTATCACTGGAATATTTTAATTATCAACTGCCGGATCATTTAAGTACTTTATAAATAACCATATCAAAGTAATTAATTGGCCTTTGTTTCATTTATTATTATTAATAAAGAAAGTAAAAAAGTTGAGCTTTCTTTTACTTGTCATTTTGAATCTTAAGATTTGCCTTTTATTTGTTATAAGCGTTTTATTTGTCGTAAGCGTATTTTATTTCAGTAAGGACTTTGTTATGAAAGTTTGAACATTTAATTCATAATTTTAAAATCGGTGAGATAGGGAAAATTTTACGTTATATAATTGACGACCTAGTTTACTCCTACTACAAATAAGGCATCCATCTTCTTCAAGATCTATATCGTACAAATTATTTAACTTAAAATAACCTTATTTCTTATGTTATAAATTAAAGCGTGAAACTAAAAACATTTAATTAATTTTGCAAACGTATCACTGTGAGCAATAAATCTGTATATAACAATTATTTAAAAAAAAATAGAAGTCCCGCTGAGTTTCTTGCGCCGGTTCTTCTCGGGTCTGAGGCATTAACTTTAGTGAACCGGTGGTAAACTATTTGACGTTCAAAAAATGAAGCATGTAACTTTTTATTTTGAATAAAATTATTTGACTTTGACTTTAATCCTATGTACATTTTCTTTAATGTATTTTTTTTGTAATAATGTTGAAAACAAGTTGAGTATAAGTAAAATTGATAAGACCATTTAACATATGGCGAAAAGTGAGTAATCACACACTCGTTGGGCTTCAGTGAATTTTAATTAGTGTTGAATTTTAAACAATCTGCTGTAACAGAAGCTTATACTAATACCTATATCAAAAATGATCAAATTACTCAATACACATAGAAGTCTATACTAATATAATATAGAGGTAAAGTTTATAACTTTATAAGGGCTAAAATTGGAATTACTGAACTGATTATGAAAATTCTTCTATTTTCAATTAGAAAACTTCATTATTCAGGAGTGCTATAGGCTATATTTTATTATGATTGAACAGAAAGTTCAGAGAATATTAAAGGGGTCAAATAGGGGATAATGGGTCACTATTACATAATATAGCTTCAACTGTATATAAGAGTTTGCCTGAAGGTCTGAAATGTTATTGTGTAGTAGTGCAAACTTTCGCAGTTCAAGACATATGAAAACATTTTTTTGTAGATACAGATTTTATTAATATTTGAACCCAATTTAAATTCGTTTTTGAAAATTAATACTAAAAATATATTATAATAATGTTATTCTTTTGCGATTATAAAATATTTATCAGATTCACCCGTTCACCGGTTTCTTACAATGTTAACAAAAAATATTTAACTCACTTTTACGAAATTCGCATTATGCTTCATGTCTTTTTTTTAAAACACAAGACATTTGAAGAAGAGATGTTATATTTTAAATTATGAAGCCACAGTCGACATCTTTATTACCTGGTGAAGCAGTTTAACAACTGTCAATTGTTTAAAGTGTTAAGATGTAGATTAAAAAAATAAACGTGAAAAATAAATAAAAAAGTTTTATATTCTTTAGTAGAAACAAATTACGTAGAGATATTTAAAAAAATATGAAAAATTGTATATAATAAAATTAATAAAAATAATATTTCATAAAATAGTTTCATTGTTTTTTTTTTATTATGGTCAAAAACATGTAAAAGGAAGATCATTATGTTTTATGTCTGTACTAAAACTGATATGCTGTATTTAATTTAAGTTTTTCAAAATGACGATACTTCTTGACTTACTGTAATATAATAGAGGTTAAATATTTAGCTTCAAGTTTTTACTCATTTCCTTATAGCTGTTTACAATACTTCTTTCATTTAAAGAGGTAAATGTATGTTGTTGTACAATGATGAATTAATTAAAGAATATAACATTTGTTATTATATATTTTTACTTATAATCATTAAGTTTATACTTTTACATTATAGTAGGTATATAAGTAGATACATTTTGTAAAAGTTGAGATCTCATTTAGACGGATTGCTATGATGTGTTTAATATATATGTATATGAAATGTATAGAGAATTGTTTATTAAAATTATTATAAATAATCATTTTAATATACAATTGTTCATACATATCATTTACATTACTTTAGGTTATGAGTGGATTTTGAACTCCAAATTCATTCTTTTAAAAGGTTTGATTTTAATGAATATAAAAACTAAAAGAACGAATTTCAAGACGATTCTTACTTTGAAGAAAAAAATAAGGAACCCAATGCAACACAAGCATTTGACATCACAAATATAATCAAACCATACACAAATCCAACCGCACTGTTGTAATAATACATTTAATTTCGACTATTTCACGACTTCCCCCTCCAATAAAGAACACGATCAATACTTTACGCTGCGTACATTAGAATAGAGATAGAAATAACTGCTTTTGTCGTTCATAGTGAGTATATCAAAGTATATATACATTGAATGTTGTTGTTCGAAATAAACTAAGTTCGCCGGCCGACGCGCGACGCGACTTAGCGAGTGACTCATCTTGTAGCGCACGGTCATGAGATATGTAACTTGAAAACAACATTTGAATTTACAATTTCTTTAGATTATTTGCAAAATTTTGTGTTTTTGAGTATTTTTATGGTAATATGGGTGGATTTATACATATGTAATAATAATTATACATCTAAAATATATTATAAATGCGAAAGTTTGTACGGATGTGTGTGAGTTTGTTACTCTTTCACGCAAAAACTACTGAACGGATTTTCATGAAACTTTGCAGTAATGTAGGTTTGATATCAGAATAACATAATAAGTTAAAATTTATAGGGATTTTTAACCGACATAAAAAAGGAGGTTCTTATGTGTGTTCCCCGATTACTGTGTATGTGAAAGTTATATGAGAAAAAATATTATTGGTGGCATTTATTACTGTAATGGAACACAAAACAATGAACTTTATCGTTTTTGTTTGTCTGTTTGCTTGTGGACGCTAATCTCTTAAACGACTTAACTGATTTAAATATAGTTTTGACTACTATATTTTAGTATGTCTATTTGCTTGCCTTAAGCTTTAGCGTTTATGTTAGTTCAATTGATTCACAGATAAAAGAGTTAAGATTATTTAAATCATAAATTTAAGTAAAGTTAGTGGCGAAGAAACGAATAGTTATAGTCGTGTAGTTTATGTAGGCGTTGAGATATAGAGCTTAAAAACAACATTTGAATGTTCAACTTCTTCAAGTTATTTACTAAATGCTGTGTTTTTAGTTTTTAGTACATTTCTGGTAATATATTTTCTAGTGAATAGTAAAAAAACATGGAAAAAAATCTGCAGTTTTTGACGTATAAAGTTATTATGCACATAATATTCTTCCTGGACTTAATAGATTCAACAACATTTTGATAATCTCTTAATGTAACTTGAGTTCTTAGTCATTTCCTTTGGCTTTACGTAATTAATTAGTATTTAGATAAATATTTTTATTTTTCCTGTTCTAGTAATATAAAGCTCGCGGTTTTTAGTTCGTAATGTGTCGGATTGAAAATAGTACACGAAGTGTATTGACACTCCGTTCACTATTTTATTTGAAACCCGTATTACCCTTGGGCGTCCCGTGAAAGGCGCGTGACCCAGTAGTTTGGTGGTAGGAGATTCGTTCTCCGACTGGCTCGCGACCACTATCATTTCAAAGACGAACCGCCAAATATATAATGGTGTGTTCCGGTTCGTTGGCATGTAAGCCAGCTTTTTCCCTAATTCCACCATCCCCATCCTTCCTTCCTCCCTCCTTCACCCTCAATGCCAGCAACGCATCTAAAACTCTTCTGACGTTGTGGATGTCTACAGGCGAAGGTCCCAGGTCCAGGACTTTCTGGTCGTTTGCCTCCTTTGTACAAAAAAAACACTTTATTAGATTCTCTTGGTCCACCCTACTTTATAATAAAAGATCTGCTCTTAAATCCTCTAAAATTATGAGAATGCCCCCAATATATAATGAATATGTCGTAATTCCAATATTTAAAAATATTATGGTAGCAATGTATTTATATCCTGCTGATAGTGAATCCTTAAATGTATGTTGAACTTTGGTGCCTCATTGTCCTTACACTTTGCCCTCTTATTATCAGAAATTTTAGAGCCAAGCTAATATAAATAAAAAAGCCCTTTTTTCTGTAGAGTAAATGTAAACTTATCTAAATATCATTCAATCATTAAATCAATTCATCAATCATCAATTAAATGTCATATTCATTACTTCTGTACTAAGACATATATTTAAAAAGAATTGTTTAAATATTTTTATTCTATTTCATTCTTTTAGCGAACCTAGGCGCCAAGGTTTTTTCACAACACAATAAGTTGTCCTCCCTGGGCAAGAAAACGAAAGTTATTTAAGCGCAAGCCTTTCAATTCCTGGAAGCAAGAATCGAATCCACAACAAGTCGCGTTTACAGTCAGACGATGTCCGACTACGTCACGATCGATGGCCTCTGAATAATAACTCTAATATTTAAAATAAATATTAAATGATTAGTATAATGAGGGGAACGATAAACGAAGTGTCTTAACACTTTCCCAGGTTCCCTCTGCCCACCAAGTTTGTTGCGGGATACAGCGTGAAGCAAAAAAAAATAAAAAAAAATATTATAAACAATACTTATATCAACACATTTAGAATATATCTTAACCTAATTTGCTAATTAGCTGAGTAGTATATAATGTGTTTAATGTTTTTAACAAATCGTTTCGACATCGCATGTGGTTTCATGTAACATGACGTGATACTCTAAATTATAAGCTTACGCCATATATGGATTTAAAATGGACATCGATGTGGACATCAGATAATTGTATAGCAGGTTCAAGCCTTTTGCCGCATAGAGTGGGAGTGAGAGAGAACCTAGTGTCCAGACACTCCGTTCTTTACTACTCGAAATTGAGATATCGAGTGTTGAGTAGTTGACCTCAACGTAGCGCTTTTATTTAAGTGCCAATGGTACCTATAAATATTGTATATAAAATGATACATATAATCGTTTATATAACAGCGCGGCATTAAGGTCCGCCACTCATCATGTAGTGTCTCAAATTCGGTCGGAGTGGAGAGAACGGAGTGTAATAACACTAAGTTCTATCTAACTATCCTGTTATGCGAGAACTTCTACAAGCTCTACCAAAACAAGTTTAAAATTGAAGCGAAAAAACATAATGAGAAAAATACGCCACTGTACCCCACTAACTACATAATTAGACGTGGTCGCAAACAAGTACGGAGGGTAATTGACTTAATCGGTGTGTTCGGTCATCTTCATTAGTAACGTCTTGCTAGCTGTTGTAGCTCATTCATAACTGAATATATTGGAGACAATATTATTATAAAATAAAATATATGAGAAGCTTTAAAAAGTAGTTAGTTAGTTAGTTTGTGGCCAGTCGTGGCCCAGTGGCACAAGAGTGTGAGTGGCCAGTCGTGGCCCAGTGGCACAAGAGTGTGACTGTAAACTAAAAACTGGTTGTGGGTTCGATTCCCACTCGAGGAGTGGAAATTATATTTCCATTTTCTTCGCTCTGGTGTCGAGGTAAAGCGCGGCGTTAAGTTCCGCCACTTAATACGCAATGTCTCCGAATTCGGCAGAAAGTGGGGAAAGTGGTATCTTAACACTAGGTTCCCTCTGTCTGCCCTGCTGTGTGCGGGATACAGCGTGAAGCTATTTATTCTTTAAAAAGTACTAAATATCAATCTATATGTTATATATACAGTACAATTAAATAATTTCCAAACATGTCAAATTCTTAATTGCTTTTAAATAATATTATAAGACTAATTAATTTAATTAATTTAATTATAACTAAAGAAAAAATTGACGTAATAATATTTATAAAACGTTTTTAATAAACGTTATTATTAAATTGTTAGATAGATTCAAAGCAAAAAAAATAGCGATATGCATTCATAACATAACCTGCTCATTAGTATCACACAAACAAATAGAAAAAATCCCCTTAGTAATTGCAGTGAAATCGTGACACGATTGTTTTGTTTTTATTTCTCATAAACTACGATTTCCGGCAACTCGGCCCTGAAACTAATCATAGTGTTGTAACTACGCTCTTAGGAAATGTAATTTTTGATAGATATTGTAATGTAATTTTTACCCGTGGGGGGACGGGTTAAGAATACAATTCCCCTCCGCCGCTGGGTAGCGTCCCGTAAAAGGCGGGTAACCCAGTAGCTTGGTGGTAGGAGATTCGTTCTCCGACTGGCTCGCGCCCACTATCATGTCAAAGACGAACCGCCAAATATCTGAAGATGTGTTCCGGTTCGATGTCATGTAAGCCAGCTTTCCTTATCCCCAACATTCCCATCCTTCCTCTCTCCTTCTGTCCTACATCCCTAAGGCTGGCAACGCATCTACAACTCTAATGTTGTGGATGTCTATGGGCGAAGGTACGACTTAACACCAGGTTCTGAGCTTCTGCTCGTTTGCCTCCTTTATTCCAAAAAAAAAAAATAGTGTTTATTTTGTTTATATCCAATTATTTCAAATATAATTTTACTTCATAGATGCCAGTTGTGGCGCAGGGGCACATAAGTGTTACTGTAAATGCAATTGGTTGTGGGTTCGATTCCCACTCGAGGAGTGGAAATATTTAATATTTCCTTTTTGTTCGCTCTGATGGCAGTGTGGCAGTGTGAAGCTAATTTCATTTAAGTATTGTGTATTAGTCACAAAACATATTTTTGTTTTTATGAAAAAGAAGGAGTAAATATCCTTTTTTACTAGCTATTTATTATTAACACTTTTAAATCTTACCTCTAAAGTCTTTGCCTTGACTCTTTGACGTCTTCAAGTTAAATTTAATTTGTGATCTGCCAAAAAGATTAAGATATTGTAGGACAAAGTTCAAAATACAAACGATTAAGGATATTTTTAAAAATACTTGCTCTTTTTTTTTTAATTTAAAACATCTTCCGTTATCATCATCATCATCATCATCATCATCCGACGAAGAACATGTGCAATACTAGATTACCAGAAAATGACTTTTTTTTGAATACATAGATTTGGCTAGTCGTGGCGCAGGAGCACAATTTTTAATATATTTTCTATTACAAAATATCTTAACAAATAGTTATTATTCTTAACTAACGGATTTGTTATGTCAAAAGAATAACAAGGATGGAAGGAGGTTCTTACAAACGCCTAAGATGACACGCTCTGTACATCCCACGTTTACATTGTGACAAACATAAGCCGATATAATTAATATTACCTCGTAATACTCGCTGGTGAGACCTTACCGTGAGGTCGTTTTAATACCACTTGGAAAGGCTTTGACCCTAACCTTTAGTAAATAGTGATATCGACCAACAATGCATTGGGTAAAATTACCAAGTCATTTTTGTATAGCTCTTGAAATAATGTAGAAAATTTAGTAATATAAAAATGAGAAATATATTAATATTAACGACGTTAAGTTCAGTCACATAACATACAATGCCCCCGATTTTGGCGGAAAGTGGGGAACGGAGCGTCTTAACACTAGGCTCCCTCTGTCTACCCTGCTTTGTATGGGATACAGTGTAAAGTTAAAAAACTGAAAAAAATAATAAATTTTATATAAATGAAAGGAAGTTATTGTTAAAATAAAGTATAATAATATAATTATCAAACAAAATTAAAAATTATACTTTAATTCGATTCCAAAACCAAACATGCGAATTTTGTTCACAACCCTTCACTTTATCGTCCGTATTTTTGGTATAAAATATGTTTTATGCTTCGATGCATGGGAAAGAGGACGTCGTTGTTCTTTAGTAGCTTTGTCGTTTTTTTTAAATAATTGCGTCTCTAAATAACTTTTAATCGAAAAATTGTTATTCTCTCTTATCTTACTACACCACCACGCGTTTTCTTTTGTATACAGAAACACTTTGTGCCAAATGACAGTTCGCAAATCGCTTTGAATGAGTATATTTTAAACTACCTTTATATTTCAATATTATGTAGTGCTCAGCTATGGATAAAGCGTAGAACTATGTATATGTACTTGTACTATAACATTGATATTACAGTGTGAAAAATCTAAACCTTAAAAATGATAATAAGCAACAATTACTATACGTAACCTTCATTTTATATAAAATACATTCATTAATTTCACATAAACCTTCATTGATTCATTCATTTTATTTAAACCTTCATTTTACATGAAATAGAATTCAAAATAAGCGGAAATTTCACATGAGAACGAGCGTCACGCTTGACCGTAACAAGCGCTTAGTCATACAAAGCAAGCCCCCATTACCTCAACTGCAACTTGTTAAATTTGAAGTAAATTTGCTCAATCTAATGTTTTCTAAATTTAGTTAGGTTTAATGATCACTAAAATTTAAAAGCAAATTGCATTAATGCTAATAAAGCGCTTTTAAAACGTGCCTTTAAAGCTTATTTCTTTCCTAAAAGTATTCAATTTTGGCCAGTTGTGCCTTAGAGGCACAAAGTGTGACTGTAAAGCAACTGGTTGTGGGTTCGATTCAGAAGTGGAAATATTTAATATTTCCATTTTCTTCGCTCTGGTATCGAGGTGAAGCGCGGTGTTAAGTTCCGCCACTTAACACGCAATGCCTCCGAATTCGGCGGAAAATGGGAAACGGAGTGTCTTAACATTAAGTTCCCTGCTGTGTGCGGGATACAGCGTGAAGCTAAAAAAATAAAATTAAAAAAAAGTATCAAAATCAAATGAAACTGTTTGCACGAGCACAGTGTATCAGTATACTGAATTTGATTGGTTTAATGTCGCCAATGTGTCCACACATAGGACAAAAAGTGGCCTTTAGTTACACCACTAAAGTCACAATGTGAAGACATTGAAGATAAAGAAAGACAAGAAATGAAGATTTCATGCGAAAAGTGGAGAACGGAACGTTTTGACACCAATCACTCCTAGCTATGGGAAAAAATATCTAAGGAAAAAATATTTTTTTCTAATAAAAATATACCCAATGTGCTATACAAATTCTCGTAATCATATATTAAACTTGAAGCAAAGCCTAGAGAAGTTGAATTATAAATTATATAAAATTGATTTCTAATCGGTTTAAGTGTTACTTAGAAGTAAAATAATCAGCGGTAGAAAGCGATTTTCTTCATCCATTAGCTGTACCCAGAACACACTTGAAATATGGGAGAAAATAATATTAATTAAGTCTTCGTAATTTATTTGCAGCGATTTCGCTTTAATGATAGGATCATAAAGTGTGTTATCTGTTTATTAAATTCTAGATACTGTTATAAGCAAGGAATGTAGCTGCCGACCAGTAGGCAGTTTTTGTTTTTTTTTAGATTGTATTATTTTTATAGATGTCCCTGAGATGTTAGTGGAATCTGAGTAGCATTTTAGCTGTGAGTAATGAACAAAATCGCAAAGTTAAAACGTTTGATATTTTTAATTATCTCTTAAATAGTCTAAGCTATATATAGAGCTTTATAATATTTCTGATATACCAGCTGTAACTGCACGCAAAGATGTCAGTTAGCGCTTAACCGATATTAAAATTCATTATATTTGACATCCACTCAGTAGTTATAAAGTAAGATTCACAGTGGAATTCGGTGGAATGATATGATTATAATTTAATTATTTTCATTTCTGTGCTTTAGTATTTAAGCTAAAACGCCAAGTTTACATCCTACATTCAAAACGCAATCTCTTGTTTTTGGACTGAAAATGAAGAATAGAGTGTCTTGACACTGGGCTCTCTCTGCTATTGCGGAAAAAAATTAAGCTGCTTTTTTATAAGCTTAAATAAAAATATTTTTATTATATAGGTCCGATTCGTATATGTACATAAAGCGCAAACAAAATATTTTGTCTCATACATCCGGCTTTATGCTTAGCTCATTTCCGCCGTCCATCTTCGTGACATTAACAACAAGAATAGTTTACGACTGATGGACTAAAGACGGCATTCTTTAAAGGCGAATTCTCACAAATAACCCGTTAGGTATTTCATTCATCAAATGAATGCTAAGCGAAAAAAATATATTACCTGCAGTAATTATTGTGTAATTAGTATAGCGTATGTTCTTTTTAACCACCATTGCAAATAAAGTTCAAGGGATATATTTTTTTAATGTTAGTTGTATAAATACAAGCTACTTCCCTACAAATGGATATAAATGCATTGTAAATGCTTATTTAAAAATATATATAATAAGCTTTCTCATCAGTTTAAAATAATGTTCACACAGACATAGTATGAAGTACAAAATATTAAGGTATCTAATCTCAAAATGATATATGTCAACTAACACTTTTTTTTACGAAATTCACGAATTGGTACAAAAATTTTAATTTCTCTAATAATAATTCCTAAGACAAACATCAATTTCACGCCTTTTTCCGCTTAGGTGGGTAGTTAAAACGGAACCTCGTGTGTTTGTATTCTTCATTTTCCGCTCAAATTCAAAATATTGGGTTTTGAGTGGTATTTTGCGGCGCTCTTTATCTACTTAGTATATGAAAATAATTTATAAAATATCCTACAAATAGATTTCGAATTGACAATCAATCACGTTTACTACAAGGCAGGCCTTACTGTGCCATAATGATCACGATCTAAACATAAAATGAATGCCCCAACATGAAGTTAAGATTTTAAAAGCTATAGAACACCAGTCAGATTAGAAATGGCAAGTGTATCAAGGACAGCTCTCACAAGGTGACCCGAATGCCGGCGTGACTCCTAACTGCGACTTGCAAGGTCGGTTGTAGCCATACTCACGTTTTGGCTCTCTAATAAAAGAAATAATATTGTTCGATTAATTATTAAACACCTATATAAATATAGACATGAAATTAATTTAACTGCTAATTTAATATAACAACTGTGTATACAAAAGAAATATTTTGAAATCAATTTTGTGATATGGTTATGTCGATGTCCAATTTTAAAGAAATTATTATTAATTAGTAATCTAGCATTAAAACTAAAATTGAATAGTTCTGTAAATGTTTTTCTATGAGTTATTTAACTTTTTTCTTTTATTTAATTTGTAATATAAACATTATAAGCAGTGAAAACAACCGAAATGTAAAAACATGATCCAAATCTCATGAAAATAATCTCCTCTCTTCATATTTAAAATAAAAAAAAACAATAAATAAATTATGATTATTATAAAAAAATAAAAATGTATATATTAATAATATCTATGTTACCTTCTATTTATAGATTAAGTAATAGATATCTTACCTTAATTTGAATAAAAGCGTGACCCAATCAATCTTGCCATCAATAATTATTGCAATAAATTTCAATTATTAACGTTGATGTCATTCATTGTCTTAATGACCTCCATCAACTAATTACTCTGAAAGAAAGCATCGTCTAAGGAATGACTTATACTTATTTCTTATTTGACTCCTAAGTCTGTGACTTAATGGTAGATGATTTATACACATGAAGCTTCTGTTTAAATATAACGATAAATTAAAAAAATACGTTTAAAATAATTTTCAATTTAAATATAGTTATTTTAATGGCAATGCTAAGGAAAAAAAAATATTACAATATGTAAGTACTTACATATGAAATATTATAATTTTATTATTTGGACACGTGTTCTGGACAAGAACAGAACTTTTAATAAAGAAATTTTAGTATTCATTTTTATGAACAATTTTTTTTGATACTTTTTGAGAGACTTGTGCTAATATTTTTTTCACTTTTGTAGAATGTTCTCGAAACTGTACTGATATTTTATATGTTAATTTGATTTGAATCCACAAAAAAATTATTAATATGTGACCTGTGCGAAAGCAACTATGCGTTGAAAATAGCTTAAAGAAGCGATTAAAAATCTTATTTATGATTTCGACTGTCGTCACATACTACTAAATTTTGAAAGATTAATATATAATTGAAAGTGGGGTACGGAGTATCCTTGACACTAGGATATCTCTGACTAGCCTCATATACTAGAAAAAGCTGTTTTTTACTAACAAAAACCTCATCTAATTCCAGGGTCAACGGACGTGGACATGCCGTCGTCGTTGCTCCACTCCATACAGAATCAGATGCAGAGCAAGGGTGGCTACGAGATGGCTTATGGCGTTAAGGTATGAATCGTTTTGTTTTGTTTGTTTCCTATTTTCAAATAATATAATACCGATATATTATGTTCATAATAACAGTTTTAAATTATAATTATTAATTTTGTTGTAAATACAGCTAAATTTAAATTTTTTTGCTCTTATGACAGAAAGTCATTGTGGAGCAGTAAGGCAGCATCTGAGGTTATGGATTCGATCCCCACTGAAATTGAAATGATTATTTAAAATGATTTTCATTTTCCTGTTTTGGTAATACAAAGTATAGCAAAGAGTTCCGCCAAATAACAATTGTAGTGTCTGCAATTCTTGCGGAACAAGGAAGACGAAACCTCTTGTTGTTAGATTCTCTCCAGTCTGTTATGCAGTAAAAAAATCAGAAGTTCTGGTTATAAATTTATAATACTTTAACGTATGCTAATATGTTAAATTAGTATCTATGCATATTTTAACGAAATCATATTTTCTATTCCAGGTTTACTAAGAAACGGCCCTCCAAAGACACCAATTGGAAACTTAGGAAGAAGAAATTAATGATAATGATCTTAATATGTATTTATTAAACTACCCTTAGTTTTAAGATAAATGTATGTTTTGTATAGAGAGTCACACCGGAGTTAAATGTATATGAGTTACCTAAAGCAACGTAACGCCACGAGCGCTCCTTTACCAAATAAATATGATAAGTTTGTGACCTACTTCTCTATTTCTAATAAGTTTTCTAAATTAATTACGTCTAATTTTAAATTGATTTTTCGTATCTTGCTATAATAACTATAGAAGCCGTCGTAGCGCAGTGGGATAGCGTCTGAAAGTAACCGCCATGGTTGTGGATTCGATTCCCAGTCGGGGAATATATTAGTTTCATATTTCAGCTCTGGTACCTACTATGAAGCGCGGCGTTAAGCTCCACCACAAAATCTGCAATGGTTCGATTTCTGACGAAAAATAGACAATGGAGGCACTAGGTTCTCTCTGACTGCCTAACTATGCGATAATGCGTAAGCGTCGACCTATAAAATAATAATAATGAATTTATACATGTTATATCGTTATTTACATGGAAATTGTCAATTTGTATTATTAATGACTTAAACATAACAAAAGCGGAAGGTTATTTAAACATAACAAAAGTTTGAAGTTAGCGTCGGAAATGATTAAATGTACCGTTTTTCTCTCACCTTTAAAATGGGATCTTTGTATGAACTGAATGGGTATTGTGTGAACTCTCTCAAGACAAATAAATGAGTGGCTGAAGTCCGTACACAATGAGGTGCTACACTAATGTTTCTGAGTGTTGAATACGTCACCTGGACGGTGGACCACTTAGTGAATGCCAGTGTTGGGCAAAAACCAATTGCAATTAACAATTAATTTAACAAAACATTATTTGTTTATGGGGAAATCACATAAAAATCACAATTAGCTAAAAATTTACTAATTCTTAGTTACTGCACTACAATTAACAATGAATTTATTGTGATTTGTGATTTTCGCACAAACAAATGATCGATGAAATGAAAATGTTTAATTAATCCGGCGTTAAGTTCAGCCATATCTCCCTTAACACGCAATATCTCCCTTCGGCAGAAAATGGCGAACGGAGTGTCTTAACACTAGGTTCTCTCTGACTACCCTGATGTGTGCCGGATACAGAGTGAAGCAAAGGATCTATTGTTAATATGTAATTTTTAATTGCAATTAAATTTTGCCTAATACTGATGAATGCTGTATTTTTTAATACATTTCCTGGTAGTGATTTATAAGAAATAAGTTTAAATACACTAAAGTAGATACAAGTGTCAGTTCTTTTTATATAGTAGAATTAAAGTTAAATAATAAATAGTCATTTTGTTACTGTTTTTGAATTAAATAAAAGCTTGTGCTAAACGTTTTCTACACTTTATATAGGTAAAAACCTTAACAAAACAAATATACACACAGATAACTTTAAAAGTGGCCAACATTTTGAAAATTTTAATACAGTTAAAAATACTTTCAAATGTATGTAGTAGATAAGTCGTGTGAGTTTGAATTTAGTCGAAATATTCTCATGTATATAATAAGATATTTGTACTTTTTCCACGTACGTAGCTTGCTATCTGGGTACTAGTAATGAGATCGTCAAGTTAAAGGAACCATTAGGAAAATAAAAGATCGTGAAGATCAAAACCGAAAATGGCTCCAAAATTTTTAAATATTTAAAAATTACGCTAAGATATTCCTTACTAGTGTCCAGACCATATTGTTGTTTACTTTGGTCTTCATGCCCGAACTAATTTGAGCATACGAATGACTAAATAACACTCGAAAGTAGAAATATTAATTCATATTCTATAGAGTTTTTATCTATACCTCCATCCATAGTAGTTTAGTGTTCCAGTTATAAAAATTGTCATTTTCTTGTTAAAACGACAAAGTTTATGTAATACATAGTTATTTATAAATTATAGATCAATATTCTCTTGGAAACATGATTTGTGGAAGAATTTCTGTTGTTTGATTTCCCCTTACTTACACATAAATATGTTGATATAAAGTTAATTTTATTATTTTTATATTAATAAATAAACCCTTGTTCTTGTAATGATGAACGATGGGCATATTAAATTTGGCATAATATGAAAAGTATATAAAGACAGTTAATATTTTTTGTAATAACACATTAAAAAATGAAATATCTGCGAAGATATTTTTTTATAAAATGACATGTTGATTAGAAAACTAAAAAGGTAAAAGGACGTTGTACGAGGTACTTTACGTACTATATTATGATCTATTAATCGTGTGAACTTAACAATATATTAAGAATTTAATTAAAATATGACGGCAGAAAAAATAAAAGCACCAAAATCATATTACAATGTATTTATTCCAAAAAAAATAGCAATAACATTTCTATCAAAATTTAAATACATACAAACACATCAAAACTTTTGACTTAAGATTTAACAAACAGGTTAAGTTGTACAATAATTTCACAAAGGAAAGACAATTATTATTGTAATTTTAATACGCGCATTGTTATATCACCGCTTTCTGTGTTTATGTTCTGAACGTGCACCACTCGCCTTAGACTTCTCCTTATATCTCGAATCGTCTAAGAACAAAAAATAAATAAAATGATTACATTGTATAATAGCTTATAGCGTTAACATGTGATAATAGATTAATTAATACTGAAACAAGCTTATAATATTAAATGACATATAAAATCTTGACAAACAAATTAAAGATTGTCAAATTAAAATAACTACCTTGTACTAAATGCATATTTTTTTTTTATATTTGTCTGTCTGTTTTATTCCGATTATTCTCTGGAATGGGTGGACCGATTTTGACAAGACTGACTGTCAGAAAGCTGATTTAATTAAGAGTATCTCGCCCTTTTTATTTTAGAACCATAATTTATTGTTACTTATTTCACTTATTTCACCATACTTATTTCACTCGGACAAAGACGTGACCACAACTAATCAACAAAAAATTGTATAACTAAATTTTATAATCGTCAAAACCAAGCAAATGAGGATTACATCCAATTGTGGTGCGCCACAAACTTGTTAAAATATTCCATAACCCACCATACAAAACATCTCTGAAAACAAAGCACAAAATAAATTTAACCTTACTCTACCAACGTTTCAACATACCTCGATCTCTATCCTTATGTCGATGTCGCCTCTCTCTAGACCCGCGAGACTCAGGTGACGACCTCCTCCGGGGCGGTGACTGTTCCCCCGTCCACCACCACGCTGGTGGAGCTGATGCGCGAGATCTTAGAGGTGAACCTCCTGGATACCCGGGGGGTATTGGAGGCATCTGTGAAGTAATCTTTATTGTACACTATTATAATATGCGGAGGTAGAACTGTTATAGTATGTTAAATATCACAATATGTCCTACCGCTAAGTAAACATTTATATATAAAGAAAATAATTTAAACGCTTATTATATTACAATTACTAATATTATTATTTTGTATTATATTAATGCAGTTTTAAATGCAAAATTCTGATTTAAAAGACAGCAACATCACTTTTTTATAATTGCGCATAAACATATAGTGTTATGAAGACATAAACGACGACTTATACAAATACATATTTAAAGACAAGTGAATGGGATTTTACTGAAAAAACATTAAAACGTTTACAAAATAAAATATATTTTATACCGTGTAGAAACCGTGTAAATCTAAAAGACTTCTAAAGAAAACATATTACGTATCTATTTATACCAACACACATAATATATTGATGTTGCTTATATATTTGATATGCCACTTTTGTGACATTTACTATTTAGTTTCTAAAATACCCAATACTTGAAAATGTCAGTTTTCTATGTAGGTAACAAACTGCAAAACAAAATACATACTGGAGGATAATTAGGCGGCACACGATACTGCGGAGCAACTAAAGGACCTTCGCCCTCTGCGCAAACAAGCGGCGGTGCTGCCGCACGTGTAGGACTCTCTGATGTCGCCAACTGGTATATTAATTAATTATAAAAAATATATATAAGATACGCTTAGGCTTCAAAGATTTTGTATTGTATAATTAATTCCAAAAACATTTTTATTTATTTATATTTTTAATTACAAATTTCTTTTCATATTTAACAAAAATTTAGAACTACAAACTATCGTGGCGCAGTGAAACAGCAACTGACTGTAATCGTGATTGGTTGTGGGTTCGATTCGAATTATTTTCATTTCTTCGCTCTAATAAAAAAAAGCCACACGAGTTGTGTTTCGTTACTCTATACGTAATATCTTGAACTAAGGCGGCAAGAGCGAAGTGTCTCGACACTAGATTCGCTGTCTACCCCTTGTTATGCAAGAAATAGCGTGAAGCCGACGAAACAAGCATTAGAAAATAAATTAAAATAAAGAAATCGAAATCTCGCAGTTAATATTCATTATTTATGTGGCCAGTCGTGGACCAGTGGCACAAGCGTGTGACTGGAAACGACTGGTTGTTGGTTCGATTCCCACTTGAGTGGAAATATTTAATATTTCCATTTTCTTCGCTCTGGTGCCGAGGTAAATAAAGCGCGGCGTTAAGTTCCGCCACCTAACACGCAATGCCTCCGAGTTCGGCGGAAAGTGTGGAACGGAGTGTCTTAACACTAGCTTCCCTCTGCCTGCTAATAAATATTCATTATTATACATTATTTACTAAATATTATTGATAAAAGTTTGCCACCTGTTGCTTAAGGCTGTTAAAGTCATTGCTCATATCTCGATACCGCTGTAAACACTCCTGCCACATGTTGGCCATCTCTGCCATTTCGGAACGTTGCTTGTTTATTTCCTCCTAATCCAGAAATTAATATCAGGCTTTCATTATTCGTGATTTCAATATAAATATTATAAATAACATTAAGTATTTTCGATTTTAATATTTTACTAGCCTATGCGCAAAAAGTGAGAAAAGTGTTAAAAATTGCGATAACATATTAAATAATAAATATTAAATAATAAATATTATTATTTTTTTACCAGTTACCTATAAATAAGAACACATTCTTTGAATGTGTCAATACAACTAAGCATATGTAGAAGAAATTTGCAACAAAATTAATTTACAGGTTGACGAACTACTATTGAAGACATTTTCTTGAACTCAATTGCAAACAGACAAAACCGTTAGCAGAAGCTTAATTTACTTTTACAAACATACTCACACATACTTTTCACAAACATACAACATATATATAACTCAACTTTTAAAAATGCTAAAAGAAATAAATAACTACAATATCTAAAATAATAAAACTAAAACAATATATGAAACCAGATGAATACAAATACAAAATGTGTTCACCATAAGTCTAGCGTCAGTGTCGCCGACATCGCGTGCGACGGTCTCGTAACGTCGCATACACTCGCGCCACAGACGTAACTGTGCGGCGGCAGACTCTCGCATGCTGTCTGCTGATTCCTATATTGGAAGTATTTCCATAATAAATTTGTTTTCATTTCCGCCACATATTTTCTTAGATTAAAGATTGATTAAAGATAGAATAGTCATTGTAGATGAAAAAGTGACAATATCGTAGTTATCTAATAGATATATTTAGGCTTCTATATCTATAGATCTTATATTTTTGTATTTCGAAGCTTGTAGTCTAGTTTGTTTGTCTAGTCAAAGAAAACTTGAAAGCCTATGCGGCAATAAAATATACAATATTATAAGACTGCCGTACTAAGTTTCATGCATACATGACCTCATTTACACACACAGACAAACTGGGACCTACTACCCTGTATTTTCTAAAATCGACTTAAGGTAGATTAAGAAATGATAGAGTTAAGCTTTCCCACTACATACATCATAAAACTAGAGAGATATGTCACATGTAATAAGAACAAACTTGAATTGCATTCAAGTTGACATTCGGAACATTGGAAAACGCAAACTAAGTAGAAAAATGCTTTTACATTGGTTTTATCTGTCACTTGAGTTTGCGAAACGCCTTTGAAACAACGCATCAGTTCCTTCCACAGTTGCATCATTTTATCCATTGCCTCTCGTTGTTCAGAAATTTCTTGCTGTATAAGAAAAGTGTGATTAAATAACTGAATGGTCCTTTCAATATATTTTTTTTAAATAAAAAGTACCTACTTTGACAACGCGTAAGTAATTACTTCTCCCACTAACGGTGCTAGTCTCACCGTCTACCGCACTCAAGCCAGAATCTCTCTCTTTTTCTGAATACCTGTCCCGTTCCCTATAATCTTCTCTTGACACAACTGACATTTTTTCAAATCTATCCAAATCACGCCTTGACCGGCACTTGTCAGTAGGCAATGTAGCGAATTGCTTCTGTCTGACATCTTTTTCATCATAATACTTCTTTCTAGTGGATTTCTCTTCATACTTCCTGTCTTTATAACCAGTATCGTCATATCGCTTATCCTTAACACCGTCACTTCTAGATGATCTGCGGTAATTCTTCTCATCAATATAACTTTCTCTGTATGTGTCGAAACTCCTACTAGCTTTTTGTTCGCACAACCGCCTTTTCTCGTCGTATTTTCGTTTTTGATCTTCATAATCTCTAATCTCTTCTTCTTGCGGAATATGTCTATAATGTCCGTTAATACGACTCCTAGTTTGAGTATTTCGAGGTGGGTATTCATATCTGTCATATTCATAATATCTCCCAGGTTGAATATTAGCTTTGCTAGAATACTTAGGTTGCTCTCTCTCATAAGATTCATAACTATCACATTTTACCTCTCTGTTATTACTAGGTATAACATCGCGACTTCTATTTCTATTACAGAAATGATCGTGGCTGCGTGTTCTAGACGGTGACATATTATCTTTGGAGTGATTACGACTACAGAGTAAAACGGGTGTCTGCTCTGCTTCAACACAGTCGCGCTTGGATACTACTTCACATTGTAAGGACTTATGACTGTGGGATCGGGGCTGCAATTGCCAAAACATAAATAAATAAAAATGAATATCAAAATTGTTTACCTTTACAGAATGTACTAGAAGAATTTGCTTACAACTTGATTAACATTTGGATAAATCGCCGCTGTCTGATTCATTTGTGCACACAACTTTGCAAACGTTTCGAGAAGCGCTACCTGATCTATTTTTGTTTTTTCTTCCTTTCTAGTTCTGTGTGAAATATTATGTTTTAAATAAAAGGAAATAAACAGCAACTCAATACAAAATAAAAAATAAATTACTTATGTCGATCTTTCGTTTCGTCTCTGTGATGTCTGTGATGATGGCGTCTCCCTCTAGTAGAAGATTCGTCATGATCTTCATGTTTACTTTGACGATGCTTGCTATTTCCATTTTGACAAAAAATAAATATGAAAAAAGTATTAAAAAACTAGTAAATTAATAGCTTATGAGTAAATATGGAGTCAAGTTACAATTTTAGGGCAATAATATCATATTGTCCTTTTTTTTTAGCTTCACGTTGTATCCCGCACATGGCAGGATAGGCAGAGGGAACCTAGTGTTAAGACACTCCGTTCCCTACTTTCCGCCGAATTCGGAGGCATTGCGTGTTAAGTGGTGGAACTTGACGCCGTGCTTTGCCTTGGCACTATGCCACTCCTCGAGTGGGAATCGAACCCACAACCAGTCACTTTACAGTGACACTTTGTTTCACTGCGCCGCGATTGGCCCGTGAATATTTACATATTTATAATAAATTTTATTTTTTCTAGTACATATCACATATGGTTCTTTTGAGCACCTAAAATCCTACAAGGCCTATATCTAACCAACTATTACCACTCTAATATTTTTGAAAAATAAGATTGAAAAATTTCAGATTTTCTAATCATATATTTTAATTTCATACAAATTCACTTACTTTTTCTTATCTCTCTTTATGGCCTCTTCCAAAAAAGCGTATATGAACGAATCATGATCTTGCGGAACAGAATCGATCGCGTCTTCACCATCCTAAATACAATAAGTAGTTTAGCCGTAAATTTTAAAATAAGAATCGTAATTCTACTAAAGTGTATTTAAAACGTTTTTTATTTACCTGAGGACTAGGCGACATAGAACGCGGAGTTGATACAAGACCAGCTTTAAGAGCTAACGATACACCTTCTCTTCTGAAAATTTAGTTACAAACTTTCGGTGATAAAGCAATGTTTAATAAAATATGAGTGCCAAGTCTGTAACTACACTAAGCGACAGTTAGTCAAAATAAAATTTAGATGTTTTCCTTGTTTGGAAAAGTGTAAAAGGAAAATGTATTGTAATCTTTTATTGTCCGCTTTTCGCTTTTTCTGCATAGCGGAGTAGACAGAGAGGAGCTAGCATAAGACACTTCCAGCTTCTACACGAAATCTAGACGTTGCGTGCTCAATGGCAGAACTCAACGCCGCTCTTTATCTTTGCTACCAGTGCGAAGAAACCTAGCCCACAACCATTGCGTTTACAGTTAGAAACTGTCACACTGCAACACGACGACCCTAATTATAATCTTTCTGAAGAATAAATGTGTTTTACAAAAGAATATATCTAATATTAAAAATGCATACGCAATACGTCGATGACGTCTTGGAGAACGCGCTCGATGACCGTCGGGTGATTTCGTCATAGATGGGCTATGATCTCTTTCCCTGAGTAATGATAAATGCTTTCTTTTTAATACAGTTTTAAAAACTAAAATACATTGCGTTTTCATATTGCATATAATTAAAAACTAGTAGCACATGTGACTTGACTTAGGGGCGGAACCAACTTGCACAAAAGGTCCATTTTAAAATCAGCCAAATGTGAACTGGAGTATGAACACGGAGAAATACAATTGAGAAACTCGCACCAATTATTTTTTATTTTGTTAAGAAGACGCTAATGCAACGATACTAAATTAATATTTGAGAACACCAAAAATGTGACGTTATATGTCAGTTTGTGTTGTGGGCATGCCCATTGTGCCCACAATGATGGATCTGTGCTTGACTTGAGAAGAGAGAGATGATTCAATCATGGTCTTAAAACTTTGTGGCAACTTTATTTTATTCTGATTTAGTAAATATCTTCAACCCAACGACAAAAGATAGTTTAATCTTGTAGCCACTCTGTTCTTATACATAAATGATCTAGGCATTTATATTTAACATATGTATATTGATATTAATTTGCTATAATAAATACAATCTTTTAACAAAAATTTTGGCAATTATGAAAAAAAGGCGAACCTTTTATTTTCTTGGTTTCCATCGATACCCCCTGTTACTGGTGACATGTCTTGAATACTCGCTTTAGTTGAGCTTATCCTACGCCCATTGCCTTGACCACCCTAAAGTAGTTTTTACTAACTATAAAAATCCGAATTTCAATAAAACTATTAACGTAACTGATAATTTATGTAACTGTTGCAATTCATTGCCCTAAGCAGATTTTTTCATTTATATTTGATTAATAAGAGTGATATTAACAATGAATATAAGCACTAGTGTCTTTATTAAATATTATTAACATATACAGAGATACAAATAACAAAAGTAATTTAAGAAAATAATTTAGGAACAGCCGAATGTACGCCTGGTTCAGCGGTGAAACGCTTGCACGGCTTCTAAAAGGTGCGGGTTCGAATCCCATGCGTTGAATTTTTTTAGGTGCATATACTAAAATGGATTTTATATCTTAATTATGCAGTCAATACTTCAAAGATGTTAAAATAAGAATAAATTTCTCTCCAAAATAATTTTCCACGAGATGTCAACTAATAAAAATATTTTAATATTTAAACATTTAAGGTACCAAACCTTTTTGCAATTCACTGTTCAATTCAATTACCTACGCTTCAGTATATAAAAAACACCGAAATTTTATGGAGATTTTTTGCTTTTCTTAAATATGTAGTAATTTTACTATAAATACCTACAAATCTTTCAGCACTTCAAAATGAATTTACTATATATTTGCCATAATTTTACTACCATACTTACTCCCGCAGAATGATCTGTAACCACAGTACTAGAGTTACTGTCGTCTGCTTCTTGTTTTTTCCTTGTGCGTTTACGTTTTGATGCGTCGAAAACTTTAAATAATTTTTTACTATCGCACGGCTGACACTCCATCTTATATTCTTGAATGGATCTTTGAGCATTTGACAAACTCTACTCTATTTCATTATCCTTAGCTTTAAATACCATGTAAATAATTTAAAAATAAAAATCAAATAGGAATTTTAACGTGATAACCAAATAAATATGGACAGAAGCCAAAATGACTCTATTGTTAAATTGAAATAAGAATAATCATTGACAGATGTTTGCTGCCAGCTTTTTATTTTTTAAATTTTTTATTTATTTAAGTAAATACTTCAATTCTCAAAGGGCATTATTTACATTTTTTTAACTATAAAAATATATACAAACAGGCCTAAATTAGTGTAAGCTAAATCATATTTTTTCAATTTATAAAAGAAACTTAAAATAAGTTATGCAATATTTTGACAGTGGATTTGCATGTTTTAACCACATTGGCCATTTAAGTAACAGTATGGAAATCATTTTCTACTTATAGAGTAGTAAGTAATAAGGTTCGAAATATAATTTAATATTTATTTATTTTCTCACCAATAAAGGGTTCTTTTGTTATACATTCACTTTCGTTGTTAGAAAAGATAAAATATGAAATTTTGTATGTAAATATAAACTACTTTATGTATTAATGTCAAAGTCAGATACTGTTTCATTTTTTAAATAAAAAGGCAAATAAAGAAAGAATATAGCGTTATTTGCAATAAGCAAAGTTTTATCAAAGTCATTTAATGAAAAAAAAAATGTATAAAAGTAGCTGTCTCAATGACGTTAACTGGACTTTATTAGAGAAAAGAAAATTACAATAATTTGGAACTAAGGAAAGTGTGGAAATCAGTAATGCCAATTAGAAAAAAAATAATGAAATCAGATTCAATTTCAATATATTATAGATTATTGTAATAATTCACATTAAACTTAATTAAACTTATAGCCCACATAAGCTCCTCACTGTTCACTACGTCCTCGTAACAAGGCGCTAAGGTACTCGGTATAAAATATCCATCATAAAACCAATAAACAGATTCAAGTCCCATTTTATTATAAAAATCAAAATTACGAGTTATAATACATCTGTTTCTCAATCGAACAATAGAAATCGATTATAGCACATTGACATTCTTGTAAATAAATCATGGACATAAATAACAAAAAATCAGATTGTACAGGCTAACGAGACCTCGCCCGGCGGCGGGCGGCGCGGCGGCGCGTATCACTATATGTACACGTACCGGCGGTAGTCAGTCTGTGCGCCGCCGCGCCCGCGCACACACGCACTACGCGTCCTCGCGCTGCTGGCTGCACTGGTACAGCACGTCCGCCAGCTCGTGCGCCACCTTCTGGTCCAGGATCTGGCTCATCACCAGCGACAGCAGGCGGCGCTCGTGGCGGCGGATCAGCGGCCGGTTCTCGGGGTGCTCCGCCAGGCGCAGCAGCGTGGCGGCCGCGCGCCGCAGCATGTCCAGCGACGTGCCCATCGCGTCGGGGTTGTCGCGCAGCGCCGCCACGCCGTGCTGGTTGGCCACGCCCAGCGCCGTCTGCTCCGCGCGCTCGATGAACGCCACCAGCTGCGCCACCGCCGGCGCGTGCAGCGCCACCTCGCGCGCCGCGCCGCCGCCCGCGCCCGCCAGGTAGTGCAGCAGGTTCACGGCGAACTCGCGCACCACGGGCCGCTCCGGCCGGCACAGGTCGCGCGCCAGCCCCGCGCACAGCGCCGCGATGCGCCCGCGCGGCGGCGTCGCCAGCACCAGGTCCACGTTGGCGTCCGTCACGCACAGCTTGCACAGCGCCTCCAGCGCGAGCCGGCGCGGCGACAGCGGGGAGCCCGCCGCGGCCGCCGGCGGCGCGTCGCCCGCCACGGCCGCCGGGCACACGCTCCAGTGCAGCAGCCCGTCCAGCAGCGGGCGCGCCACCGCCTCGGGCTGCCCCGCCAGCTCCACGCTGCCCGCGATGTTGGCGCAGCACACGAGCGCGTCCTCGCGCAGCTGCGCCAGCGTGTCCCACCACCACTCGGCCTCGCCGCGCAGGCTGGAGCAGCACGCGTCGGCGTCGCCGTCGTCGCGCGCCGCCCGCTCGTAGGCGCGCGCGCGGGCGGCGCGGGGCGCGTGCTCGTGGTGCAGCAGCAGCAGCTTGCCGGCCAGCGCCAGGAACGCGCCCGAGCGCGAGAACTCCGCCTCGTTGCCGGGCACGAACGTGAGCCCGCGCAGGATGTTGGAGAGCGCGACGCAGCGGCGGGCGAGCGCGTCCCGCGACTCGTTGATCAGGTTGAGGCTGGGCTCGTCGCGCGTGTAGCACTCGTCCTCGTAGTCCTCGAGCCGGCGCCGCTTGAGCACGCCGGCGGGGTCGCGCACCTGCAGCGCGGGGCGGCGCTCGGGCTCCAGCTCCATGGGCTCGGCCTCGAGGTTGTCGCCGTCGCCGTCGGGCGGCGCGGCGCGCGCGGGCTCGGCGGGCGGCGCGGGCGCGGGCGCGGCGGGGGCGGGCGGCGCGGGCGCGGGGGCGGGCGGCGAGGGCGGGCGCGCGCCGGGCAGCACGCGCACGAAGGGCAGGTGCACGAACTCCCCGCGGAAGCAGGGCATGACGTGCGCGGCGGCGGAGTCCCCGCCCAGCTGCCAGGGCTCGAGCACGTCGTCGACGGCGCAGTCGGGCTCGGGGTCCTGCGGCGCGAACAGGTCGTCGTCGGCGCGCGTGACGGGCAGGCGGCGGCGCGACTGCAGCGTGTAGTTCTCGCCGGCCAGCAGGCGCACGCGGTCGGCGGGGTCGGGCGGGTCGCTGGGGCGGCGCGCGGGGGCGGGCGGCGCGGGCGCGGCGGGCGGCGCGTACCAGGGCTCGCTCTCGGCGGCGGGCGCGTCGAACACGTCGCCGAGGCTCTTGTGGAAGTGCTCGAGCAGGAGGTCGAGCAGGCCCGGCATGTGCTGGAGGCCGAAGTAGCCTATGCAGTTGTCGTCGAAGAGGAGTATGTTGAGGATGTCGAGCGCCCAGCAGGTCTCGGCGAGGAGGCCGGACTTGAGCGCCATGACGATGCGCCACGCGTCGACGGGCGCGACGTCCGCCTTCGTCAGTCTGCGTCTCTTCTCGGCGGAGGGAACGGTCGCTTCTATACATTCCGCCGGGAACGTCAACTCTCTCTTAATTTGACCCACACCGGACGATGCACCCTATAAAACAAAAAATACAACTCATTAATAAAACTCATAAATCAAAGACGCAAATTACGCCCAAGTACGAGCACAAGAAGTTAGAAATCCTAACATGCATAACTAACATCTACGAACTATTAGAGTTTTACTACATCAGAAAACAGAGTAGAAAGATTTATGACTGACACAAAGAACAGATCAAGGAATGAATCGATTGTCTTTATACATGACTATATACTAAAACAAATGTATTGAATGAATGAACGATGGATGATCGTGGTGAACTCACGGGTGACTGCGCGGCGGGCGGCAGTTCCTGCGGCGGCCGCGGGCCCCACGCGCCGCCCGGCGTCTACAACACCCAACCACGCGTTACTAACCGAGCCCACAACAACTTATACGGACTGACGTATTAGCCAATATATCATTGTGTACATTGACTCAATAACTATTCAATATGACTTATGAATGATATCGTTATGATCATATACATTATAGAATGAAGTAAAGAACGCCAATTTAAATATGAACGTAATCATTACTTTGCTTCATTTTATATTTATTAAAAATACACAAAATATATATAATGTGATAACCTATCCAGTACAATAAATACATATATATGACATGAGCTCCAATCTACGCAGAGCATAGCGTCTTAGCTAACAGTACAATTTTTAATATTAAACATATTAAACATGACGTAAAATTGAGGCCAGTTATGGCGCAGTGGCACAAAATGCGATTGAAAATGGGACTGGTGGTGGATTCGTTTTCCACTCCGATAAATAATCAATATTTACATTTTCTTCGCTCTGGTGTCGAGACAAAACAGGGCATTACGCTCTCCCACTTAACACCCAATGCCTCTAAAATTTATCGGAGAACGGAGTGTCTTAACAGTATGCTCCCTCTGCCTACATTGTGTGTGGGATACAACACGACACTAAAAAGAAAAAAAATATCACTCACCGGCGGATGATACGGCTGGTGCTGATGATGAGGTGGGTGCGGCCACGCGGGCTGGTGCTGGTGCATGGGCGGGTGTCCGGGCGGGGCGGGCGGTCCGGGCGGGCGCCAGGCGGGCGAGGGCGCCGGCCGCTGGTAGGCGGGCCCCCACGCGCCGCCCGCGAAGCGCGCGCCGCCGCCCGCCGCGCCGCCCACGCCGCCCACGCCGCCCGCCCCCGGCCCCGGCCCCGGGTAGGGCCCCTCCTTCGCGAAGTCCGGGTGCCGTCGGGGCGCGCCGCCCGCCGCCGCCGCCGCCGCTGCCGCCGCCGCTGCTGCTCCGCCAGCGCCACCCTAAACATATTTATACTTTAATATCACTAGTATTAATAAAAAGACAAACCAAATGTGTATCCGTTAAGGTTTACTCAAATAAAAAACATGTCTATTTTCATATAAAAAATTACAATCAATTATAATTATATTCGACCTTAGCAGAACACTATAGTTATTATATCTAAAGTAACCACCCATAGATAGTTTAAAGTTAAAAAAAATAATACTTTAAACTACCTTATTATTAAAGGTCGGCTACTCTAGCTCCGAGCCCATAATGTAAACGTAAAATTAATGATATTCATGCTCTCAACGTAACTTAACCACGTATCGAGACATACTAATGTGTCTATATTAATACAGAGTTAGGTTACGTTAGAGCACACACGCATTGTACAAAGCTACGACGTCGCTCTCCACTTATAGCTAAGCTTATATGATAACTGTGAAAGCATGCAAATGATTCAGTGACATCTTATAACGGTAAAGCCACCACCACACACTCTAAACCTTAACTTCCATATTTGTTTGTTTGTATGTTAAATTTTGAGTCGGGTTTTGGTCAGAACAGGTCGACATTGCGACCGAGTATCGATAAGCCAATTAATCACACCGCAAGCCAAAATTTAGTTAAAAACGAAAACTGAAGAAAATTAATAGTGACAGCTTGAAATTTCGTTAAGCTAGTGGGTATTATTTGTAAAAAAAATTAAATGAAGCCAAAACCACGGATGAGTTCAACCTTCACATTGAATCACTTGTAACTCTACATACATTTGACATCTGTATGAAATGTTACAAGCATTACTAACACCACATCATAATTGGGTTTTTTAAATATTAAAAATAAATAAAAGTGGGGGGAGAATATGTTTTACTATGTATCAATCAATAATATAAAAAATTGAACATGTAATGAAGAATAAAAATGATAAAAATGTAACTTTAAAAGTCAGTAAGTATATGATCTAAATATGTTGAAACAGACTTTGTTTAAAGGCATAAACAGAAGAAAATATTACTTACCAAAGAAAACAAATATACAATAAAATTTATAAAAAAAATAACATATACAGAAATATATAATAAAGTTATAATTCTATTTCAGTTTACGCCTTTATATGTCTAGTATCAATTTAGTGCATATAAAAATTAAGTAAACAATGTCCAGTGTAAGGGGGCCTCTAGTCTAGTAGTCATTCATAGTGGGGAGGTGCCCAATTACGATGGTGGTGTAGTGGTCAAGGGGTTGAAACAGTGTAGCCAACGTAGGGATAACGTTAGGAATCATTAGGATAAGGATATTGGAATAATTATATACATTTTAATAAATAACTGACATGATATTGATATTGTAATTGCAAAATAGACCATTATGGTACTGTTTGGAAATGTCTCACTAAACACCCTTTAGCTGTAAGTTCGATTTCCACTCCAGAAAAAAATTGTATATATTCTTAGGCATGAATGAATAAGTTGATAAATCGAATCATGCGTATAATAAATATTCTTTATCGAATAAATAAAGAAAAAACAAACAAACCAAAAAATTTTTAGATAACAAAAAGAAAATTAAAACCAAAAAAATCAAAATTTAAAGACAAAACAAATTTAAAAACATTCATTCGTTTAACATTATGCATTTTCGAATTATCAAACATATTAACACCTGATATAAACCCATTTGTTTTTAACTTTACGTTGTGTGTGTGGAATACACACAGCAAAGAGAACCTAGTGTTAAAACACTGTTATTCCAAAATTTTCGCGCAATACTATAGTATATTTACATATACATATACCAATACAATAGACATATAATGATGATACAGGGAGGGATTGAGGCATGAAGTTGGCTACACGTGTGCTACCGATCGCCAGCCAATGGGGAAGCGGTGTTGAGTGCGTGGTACAAACGTCCGTACGTATGGGGAGGGGCGGACGGGCGACGGCAGCGGCGCCACCAGCTGGCGCGCGAGCTGCGAGCCCATGAGGCCGGCGCCGGGCGCGCTCGACGCCGCACCGCCCATCTACACCAACACACCAACACGTCTACACTAGCAACGCTTACCGCTTTTCGCTTACCGCTCACGTACTAGAGTAACTGGCAAGCGCGTTTTATGTTCAATGGACTTGTATATATATTTTTGCCTTTTTAGCTTTACGCTGAATCCCGAATACAGTAGCAGAGGGAACCTAGAGTTAAGACTGTCGGTTTTCCATTTGCTGCCAAATTCTGGAGGCATTGCCAAGTGGCGGAGCTTTGCCTCGACACCAGAGCAAAAAATCTATGATATTTATTATCAATCAACCAATCAGAGTTGAATTGAGACACAAAGGCACCATGTATAACGGTATCACTAACGCTTGTCTCTCGCTACTTTTGCTTTACGACTAATCACTTCATAAAAATTCTGTGATGTCTATTGTAGCTTACTTCAGTCCATTCAACTTAGAACGCGCTTGCTGTACACAGAACGGCAATACTAACAACGGTGTACACCTGTCACCTACACATAGAGTGACCTCCTCTGTTCTTCTATTTCCCTGGTACTTTTTTAATAAAACCTAGGTAGTCACAAATTCAAACATATTTGTCCGATCTTTGCACAGACAGACGTACAATAAATAGATATATAGAACACAAAAGCCAGTTATAACAATTATTACATTTGCGTCAACAACACAACTTTTTTAAATTATAAAGTAACATATAGCTAAATAAGTAAAGATATAAAATAAGCATAAATGTTGTTATATCTAATCTTTTGTGTTTTCAATAACTTTAAAACATTATTTTGCAATTATACATTAATAAAATACATCCTCTACTCACTCTTAAACATTTATATCACATTAAAAATCTAAAAAATATTTACTAAAAAAAAATCTTAAATTCTATCTAGACGTAAAAAATATCTTATGAATTATGAAAATTCACACTTCTAATCATGCAAATACTAAATACTTAAATATATCGAGCTTGGTATAAATGTTTATATTTATTATAATATATGTCATTCAACAGAAAGCAACTGAGACAAACTTAAGTAGTAATTTAAATCAATATATTTAAAAAAACGATATGTTCATATAATGGTTAATAGACATTTACTAAAAAATACAAAAATACTAAAACGTTCTTTCCTTTAACTAGCCTCTTATATATCAGATCTATTTAAATATACTCATCTATCACATTATTATTATGTATAAATTATTTATACAAATATTTCAAACTCCTTTCTACTTCATCACTAAATAGCTATCGTTCCTTAGTTAACAACACTGCTTCTGTTGTTTCAGCCAACATTATAGAAGACAGAAAAATCTATCTGTTTCAGAAGATAATTAATTAATTTATATCTTTTTGAAAATAGACAGTTGTTTCTGTCTCCTGTAAAATTGGTGAAAATGGTAGCAGCAGTGTTACCTAAAGGATGATATTTTTAGTTGAAAAAAAAAAACAATCGAATGACAAAGAATCTAAATGCCACAGCATCTATACCAGTTTATGCAAAAGTATTTTTTTATTAATGACATAATAATTTTCTGCACTTATTCAGCATATAAATTCTAAGTATGCCAATTTCATACTCAACCATTTAAACAATCATCATAACTGTTTTTAGGACAAAGTTTTTCCTCCACATATCAATGAATACAACAACAAATAACATACCTCATGCTGCGGCGAATGCTGCGGATGGGGCGGATGTGGCGGGTGCGGGTGCTGCGGATGCGGGTGGTGCGGGTGGGGCGGCGCGCGGTAGTAGTCCGGGTAGGGCTGGGGCGGATGGGCGGCGGGCGTGGGCGGTGGTTGGGCGGGCGGCGGCTGGGCGGGCGCGCCGGCAGCCGCCCCCGCCGGCCCCGCGCCGCCCGCCGGCGCGCCCGCGCGATACCCGCCGTAACCGTACCGGTACTCGCCGGTGCCGTAACCCCTGTGAGGAATTCACGTTTATATTATATTGAAAAAGAAAAGGTGTTTGGAGCCAGTCGTACCACAGAGGCACAAAATGTGACTGCAAAGCCTCGAACTCCCACTCGAGGGAAATATTTAATATTTCCATTTTCTTCGCTCTGGTGTCGCGGCGTTCAATTCCACTTAACACGCAATGTCTCCACAACTCGGCGGAATGTGGGAAACGGGATGTCTTTACACTAGGTTCCCTCTGACTGCCCTGCTATGAGATCAATAAAGGGTGAGGCTATAATTTTAGCAGCGCATTTTTATATCGATGGTTCTACTGTGTCATTTAACAGGTAGACATAAAATATCTGCTCACTCCACCCTCCAATTTTTAAAAATTGTTATTTCCTAAGTCATACCCTGTCTGTCTCTATCTACACGCATAATCTCAACTCATAATAAATTCAGCTATTTAATTATGTAAAAGTGTTTTAATGAAGCACCAGTAGGGTGTCTAATAATAGAGATATGATAATATAAATAAAGAATATATTATAATATGTTAATTACGCACCTGTCACCCTCTGGTCCATAAGGTGGGTAAACAGGCCTATTTGAAGGATAAGGAGATCCATATTCATACCCGTAACCTTGCTGGTAACCTGTAAAATAAAAATATTACATTTTATTAAATAATTATATTGTTAAATTTAACATATAATAACATAGAAACGACTTATTTATAGAAAAACAATATAATACAAGCAAGCAAATTTTTATTTTTTAATATCACACTGTCATATTTTTTAAAAATGGCGCTGTAAAGTTTAGATTATTTACATTTAATAAAATGCTGAAGCAAAAAAACAAAGGGCGTGTATGAAAGCTTAGTTGACTTCATTTTATTGAAAAATCTCTAGTTTATGAAGTGTCAAAACCTAACAAGCTATTCGATAATCTGTACAAACGAAACCATAGGAAAGCTATACAAGTAAATTACACGAGATTAACTCAACCCATTACTTCACAAATTTAAAATTGAAATGATAATTTAATAAAAAAATCGAATTTACATTATTTTACATAATAATAATTGAGCAAATCTCATGCCTAAATTTACCGCTGATTAGTTTAATGTTAAGGGGTGTTAATTAATGTTTTAATATAATAGTCTTAAAATGATCAATTGTGTATTGAAATAAAATCATTCTCATTTTAAATTAAAATTCACACAACCCCAAATACTTATTAACAATTTCTCAACATTAATAAACAAACAGAAAATAATTTTATTTCATTTAAACAATTCCAAGCATGATTTCCTTGAGGGGTCGGTCTAGGCGTCGAGCGGGGGTCGGGGGGTCGGTAGGGGGTCGTGGGGGATGAGTGGGTCACAAACCTGGGGGTCGCCTGGGCCCCGGCGGCTCGTCGAAGGGGTTGGAGGCGGCGATGTCGCCGCCCGGCCCGCCGCCTACAACCACACGAGGTTATACCACCCGTTACGTGCAATGTGAGGAATCTACTGACTTTTCACAACTTACTAAGGTACTATTATATTTTTTTCAATTATTTTATTGTATTAATAATTAATAATAAATTACTTTTTGCGGTCGGCTGTTTGAAAAGTTCGTAGTGATTTTAAGATTAAAATTTACATTACTACTACATTGATAAGAGCCCTTTTTTGCAACCTTCTAAGTGATGGACATTTTTTATCCTATATAGAAATTCTTAATTTTTAAAGCGAAACCATTTTCTCTTTTTTATCTGTGAATTGAATACTCAATATAAAAATAAGATTCGAGTAGCAAATTCTGACAAATGTAATATATTGGTAAAACATACAATATAAACAATATTACTATTTTAACTTATTCTCTCAATATGAATAAACGTAACAATCCAAAATGTTGGTCATTCATTCCGCGATTCCGATTTTTTTTAACTAATATATGATGATTATAAATTATCAATTTTTATTGCTTAGTAAGATTTATAGCAAAAAAGAAATTAATGTCCATTTCTATTATTACACCTTTATTTACACATAAATATTTATATAAATATATAACCACACGCCCTTGACATATTAATAATTGATATAATTACGCTATTAATAAATTAAATAAATAAAAACAGCACGAACTCTTCAAACAACCTACAGAAATAAATGTCAGTAGAATTCCTAGAAATATATTAATCGTCATATATTAAAAGTCACCACCAAATCCAAAAAAGTCAATATATCATTATTAAATATTAAAAAAAAAAATTTCCCCACAATAAGCGATTTGAATGGCGACAGTTAAAATGTATTATATTACTATAGTGCTATATATTAAGGGGTTAGTGACAAGCAAACTAAGGCAATATGATTTGTTAGCTTTTGTTGTCAGAACAAAATAGACTCAACTCGATAGATATTAAAATCGATTATATAAATAAACAAATCGATATTTAAGTCTACTTTGTACCGAATAATTAATGAAATCGAATGATAAATGTTAGTTAAGACCGCACAAATAAAAGGAAGCACCGAGCGATGGGCGTTATTATTAAACCACACGAAAGCGGTCGCTAACACTATAATAACTATTTAGCGTTTGAATATACAGCTTTTTACTTATAATTAATTACTTAAAACTCCGTGCATTCGGTTAACTAGATGCTAGATTGGGATTTAACTAAAACTATGTATGTACATATTAATGATATTTGCGTTATTTATATTGCTATTTTAATTGCTTATAGCTATATGTTAACCAGCACCATGTTGTATGAAATAAACCCATAATAAATGAAACTTAATTTCGGTTTGAATATGAATAAGATTAAAACTATCAAGATTAAATATATCAGTATTATTGACAATTAATTTAATAAAATGTAGATCTTTAGATAATAAGCAATTGTGTAGTTTATAATTAGGAAAAACCTACACAAAGAACTAATATATTCCCTTCACCAAGTAAACATATTATGTATAGCTAACATACTACCATAATCCTATTTCAAATATTAATAATTCTTATAAGTAAAAATTATATATTTCAAAATTTTATGAAGCAATGTAAGTGTGTAGTGTAGAATATTTATAGAATGAATCTGTCATATTAAAATCACTAAGATATTTTCTAAGTATGTCACATATAGTATGTTAGCACAATGCCATATCCATACTAATATTAAAAATACCAAAGTCTTACGCTGTCACGGTTAATATACCAGCCCGATTTGAAAGAAACTCCAAATGAAAATAGCTGATAATCAAACATAGGCTAACTTTTTTTTCAAAATTTCTCCCTAAGAATTTAAAATATGAGAGAATAGTTGTTAAGTAACGCAGGCAAAGCCGCGAGGGGTCGCTTGTATCTAATACAGTGTATATGTATATAGATATGTAGTGTATGGATAGTTTTGTATAGATATGTAACATATGTTACCTTGTGGCTGCGCAGGCTGCGGCGGGTAGGGCGCGTAGTGCGCGGGGTAGCCGTCCATGGGCGCGGCCTGCCCCGCGCCGCCGCCGCCGAACTGCTCCTGAGAATTCGATGACCCTGGAAATATACACACATATATTGTATTAACATTTATAAATAAACACAATTGAGAAATAGCATCAAACGTTAATATTAATATTCAGTAGGAACTTGTTTATCCGGCTCACAATTTTATGGATTTGTGATTATTAGGACTGTGTGTGTGTATCAGTGACCAATGATAATGAATACCTAAAAGTTAAATTTATGCAATCATAAACCCGTCGGAACTTGCATGAAAATGTATCACTTAGTAATTGCTTAATAATATATATGTAGTATAATATATAACATTATGCATCTACTACATATTCACAAACACCCGCTTTTCTACATAGATTCAATTCTCCGGATGTCTGTCTACTGAAAAAAATAATCCAGTTAATCGAGTCTCTACTGTAATATGATATTTCAAGTCAGTATAAATGAAAATAATAAGAAAGTAAACACATCCTCCTATCACAACATAGCGGGGAGCAATGCCAGTAAAAAGTAACATACTTTCTTCCAGAAATATTAATAGAGAAAAAAATAAAACCATATAATAAATCTATATTCCAGTACATCAACTAAAGGATAATACAAAACATTAGTTAGAAAAGCAACAGTTATGATTTATGTACGTAATATATTTTAAAACTAACAATCATACTTAAAATTTATTGAAACTGAAAGTTTTGCTATATTTATATATTTATTTGCCATAAACACTATATTGTTATTATGCATATGACTTTCAGTTGTTTGTTGTTATTGTTATTTTGTTTGAGTACTTAAATTTCTAAATATATTTTAAGTTAGCCATATTATATCTCAAAGATATATATAAATATACACTGACGTCATACTTGTAAATTTATTAATACAAACAAAAACACGTAAAATACTATTGTTGAATATTATTATACTGGAGACTTGTACGCGGCTATGCCCACGTGGGTTTTAATATAAATTTTCATCTCCTATTTTACCCCCTTAGTTTTTGAAATAAAAAGAGGCAACCTTTGCTTGACCTTGCATCTTCAGCTGTCGTCCTAAGATAACCCATCGAAATCGATTAAGCAGTTTAGATATTTCATACACTTTAGATATTTTTTACACTTTTATCCCCTATTTCAACTTTTAAGTTTAAAAATTGAAATTGAAAAATTGCCTTTATTTGACCTTGAGTCTTTAACTATTTTCATTTACCAAATTCCATCCAAACCGAGCAATATATAATAGATCACCCCATAAAAACATAACAAACAAACAGACTTTCACATATAGAATAATAATCTAGTACACCAGCGATGCGCTCGCGGCTTCGTCGAGTGATCTGCCAGTTTATCCCCTTTTCGAGTCCCTTTAGGAATCTTTGAACTTTCTGTTCAGTCATAATAAAATATAGCCTTTAACACTCCTAAATAGTGTAGCTTTCTAATTGTTAAAGAATTTATATATCAGTATATCTGAAGATTACCCCTTATAAAGTTACAAATTTTACCTCTTTATTACATTACTATAAAACACATGTAAACACATAATCACCTGCACTAGCCGTACTATTGGACTTGCCGCTCTTCTTCTTAGTGGAGGCTTCCACTTGGTTGATGATGGGTTGGGGATCGATTCCGCCTCGGTCGAAGTGACACTCATACGCGAGCAGATTCTTCGTGTAGTGTTTCCGCAGCGTGTAGGCAGCGGATGATGAAGCACCTATGCCAAGGAGACCTGCTATGTCCTTCCACGTTTTGTTTTTCGTCACCTTTAAGAAAATATTAGAAGTTATTTATTGTAATAATAATTTACTAACGGAAAGGTTTTCCTACCCATGATGATCTACTTCAAAGTAAGTAATAAAACTATATTAGACCCGTGGGATACTTTCTAATACAATTATTTGTCAGTTTTACACGAAAAATGAAAAGGATGAATGAAGTCTGATAGGACACGGCGCGGCGTTATGTTCCGCCATATAATAAGAAATTTTAAATATGGACAGATAGCGAATTAAGCGTCTCAACATAACAATGCACGAGAAATATGTAAAATAAAAAAAATATACAACTTTATTTAGAAAATAACAACAAAATGTAATTAAAACAACATATAATGAATAAACCACCTCATATTGCATATTATATGGAGAATCCACAATCATTTCAACAGTCACTCAAAACTTCCAGTCAATCATAATCACTCAATAGCGAACCACTGAACAAAAATACAACAACCATTCAACTAAACATGTATCGTCACGCGTGAACATAAACTATATTCAAAACAGCGATAACTCAAATCCGAATAACAAATACTTTAAATTCAAAAAACACAAGCGTTTCGTTCGACGCTTAGCTTCATACTGTATTCAGTATAGACTAGAGCCGGTCAACTAACACTGAGCGCACATTCCAAGCGCTCTCTAGGAACTGGGCGTAATGATAAAAATTTATTAACAATCGTTAAAGCGGCAGTTTTATGGCGGCTATTCGCATAACAGACGGTGCATGCGCTAACATAAATCCCACTTGGAGTATATTACTCTCTCTTGTGAGAGCAGTGCTTGGTTTAATGCCGTCGGCTCGTCATTAGGAGTACAACGTTGTGAATATTCTGTTTAGAATATATGAATATATGGCACGCTTTATTGTCTTTTCTGAGAACACAATGGACACGTGTCCGTAGCGGGTTTTGATATTCATTTCGAATCTTAACATGTTCATATTTCATAGTGTATTTACAGCTAACTTTGGATACCTTATATGAATTTATTTGCTTTTAATTTCTTTCGCTTTTAAGAATATCGTAGAAACAAACACATATATGAATTTATAAAAACTATTGATGTAAATTAATCTAGAGATGTTTTGAATTAAATTAAATGTTATTGGTTGTTAATCTAGACAGCAACACGGATAACATGAAACAAAAGAGTATTTACACCATATGAAAATACAATGCTTTCGAAGCCCAGGAGGATAGACTATAAAGCGATGTGCGTGGGTTCAATTCCACTCGAGTTCATTTTACTGATCTAAGGCAAAACTTGGCGTTGAGTTCCGCCACTCAACACTGCACAGATTCACATTTCAGGCTTCTGCCTGACTTCAACTTTCTAGTCGAAAACGGAGTGTCTTAACACTAGGTCCTCACTGAGTACCTTGTTACTATACAAGTACACTAACCTCAACAAATCCCCCCCGGTCCCTCACGAGCAGATAGAGGCGGTAGAGGTCCAGCGGCTGCTTGGAGATGGTGGGGCAGGCGGCGATGGGCGTGCGGCGCTCCTCCATGAAGGCGAGCAGGCGCTCCACCCAGCCGCGGCGCTCCGGCGCGTCGTCCATCTCGTACAGCTTGCCCAGCGAGTCCGACTTCTGGGCGCAATAATGTCTCATCACACGACTGTTTATATCTAATACCCACCAGTTCTGAACTTACTAAGTAACCTACCTATCTTATCTAATGAATAGCTAGTTACTGTATTGGGATTTATTTAATGTGGAACGGAACAATATTTTAATTATAAATGTTTCCAATTTCAAAATATTTCCAGTTCTAAAATTTTAGTTAAAAGTAATTTCACAATTTTTTGTAAGGTGATTCTATTTAAAAACGATTAAAAATAAGAATGGTAAAATATCGTGACGTTGAACACATTACAGATCATAAAGAAAGACTGACGCTTCACACTTCATCCCTAACCTTGATAGATGGTCAGTCATAACGAAAACAAAAGTTTTAAATTTTGTATTATCATATATGTAACTCACAATTTATATTTGTTATTATGCATTTTCATTAATATATCTATTATTACTTTTCCTTACAAATCGAACATAACATAATAATATTCAATTACACATAATATTATAAATATTATGTATAATCAAATATAGTATGTATAAAATTTAGTATAAATTAAATATTCCAATATACTATTCATATAAAAAGATAAGTAATATTACAAAACTTATTAAACGATTTAATAAGTTTTATGACATGAATAATAACATCCTACCTTTAAACTATATTAAATAGATAAGACTTATACTTTAAGTTAGATATTACATCAAATTCATATATTATAGCATTATAATGTAGCGCTTAAAGCAGGCACGCTCATATCGTTGTAAATTAAAATTATAAATGCAAAAATAATATTATCTAAGGGAATAGGGCATGCTCTACATTTGTGAAGTATATTTCTTAACAATATTTACTACAAGAAAAAGAATAAACCTTCAAAATAATTAAATAAAAAAATATTATAAATTAAAAGAAACCTCATAGTTCTAATATACGACCAACACCAATAGGAAAATAGCTGGAAGCACAACAGATTGTAGTTTTTAAAGCTCAAGCAGCAAATTTTAATTAATTTCGCATACCATTCCAAATAATATCTTATTCGTAGCTACTGGTCGTTAAGTTATTGCATGGTATTAAAAATATTCCAAGGTTTCTCAAAGTCGAGCATTACTCAATATAAATTGAAACTTAAATAAATTATTAAAAAAAATGCATATTATTATAACCAGCGATACTTTAGTTTTGATAAATTAACCAAAAATGTTTACTATAAACAAAAATCATTAGAAAAACAGGCACATATACAAATTACATGTCATATTAAACAAAAATATATTAATTCTAGCAGATCTAAAGTTTGAGAACCCCTGGCAACGTCATATATTAGATTAGTTTAGACCATGCAAAACGCGCAAGTAAACATTTCGAGCACTACTCATGCTTAGTGAGCTTTAACTGGATATAAACCTTTGATCTGTAGGACTCCGGCGCTATGTGACTGTTAAACACCTGAAATACACGACATAATGCAATCTTCTACACAACATGTTAACTGGGGACTGTGAAATATTAGATTCAAACAATGTGTGGAACATGTGACTTTGCTAAGAATTAATAAGTGTATCAATTAATTATGGTATTGATTAAAAATATACCAAGGAGTGCGGTGCACGTAAACAGAGGGAAGGAGGTTGAGGGTACTAACAACATTATTGTTATATAGTTTTAAATACAAATGTACATTTCTGTGTTTTTGTATGGTGTATACAATTTTTTTTTCAAATCACTTTTTTGCGTCACTTAGATTTAGAGTATTATAATACAATTTTAATAGTTCAGTGTAATTTGTTATTATACAAAATTTGAATTAAATCAACATTTTTTTTCTTACTTGTATACTAAGTTAAATGTAACTGTTCAGAAATGAATCGAAAGTAATAATTTTTCAATTATATAATATTATGTAATATTATGTAAAATATTTTTTTTAGTGTTTATAGTGGGGAAGTGTTCATATACTACGATATCTATATACCCAAAGGAATAACATCCAGGAACCTTAGATTTTTAAAAAGTTATCTTAACGTCAGTTTACTTTAAAAAAAATCACACCTCGACACTTGCGGTAAACTTAAGGTATATTTTAGTTAATTTTATAGTTTTTACGTGTTTTTTGTGTGTATATACTATACTTTCAGGGCTGTAGTCATTTATGTGTTTAGCGTGTATTGTATGTGTATTTTATGTATGTGTACTAAACTCACAGATCTGTAATGACATGTATAACGCATATATGTATATATATTTCCTGTCGGTATGTGTATATACTCACAGGACTGGAAGGCGGGCGCGGCCAGGGCGAGGGCGACGCGTCGTAGTCGTCGTGCGCGGAGGAGTGCGAGGCGCCGCCGGGCGAGGGCGACGGCGCCGCGCTGCCCGCTCCGTACTCCTTGCGACTCTTGGGCGTGCCGCATGGTTCTTCGCCTGATGCTGAAATTGTCACGTGAAAATGGGATTAAAACCATATAAAAACAAAAGCATAGCGAAGTTGTCAAAGAGAACCTTATGTGAAGACCGGCCGAAATCGAGATATTGCATGTTAGCGAAATTTAATGCCTCGCTTTGTGTTAGGTAGCAGGGCGAAGAAAATGAAAATATATATTTCACCAAGTGTGGAATCGAGATCACAATAATCAGTCAGTTTAAAGTTGAACGTCACACTGCGCCACGACAGCCTCAACAATCATTTTAATAATACAAACAAGCCGTTTGTAAATACGTTCAAAACATTTTTTTTAATGATTCAAATTAATTTTCGTCTATATTACAAATGTACCATCTATGAAAAAGATGACAACGGAGTGTCATAAAACTGAGTTCTCTCCGACTATCCTATGCGGGAAAATGCGTGAAGTATTATGTGTATATTAATTTTTATATTAAGGTCGCTCGAAGAACTAATAACGCTAGCAGCTTTTACACGCGTCTTTGCGTGTGAAAAAATCCAATTAATACGGTATGTTTATAATATTATGTTAGGTATGTTAATGCATATTATACATATATAACATTGTATAAAGATTATGTAATATAATATAACAAACAGGATCAAATATGGATTATTTAAAATGGTTATTTTAGCTTCATGATTTTTCTATCTGTTGTAGTCACAGAGAAACTAATATCAAGACACTTCATTCTCCGCTTTCTGTCCGAAATTACGCATTTAGTAAGGTGTGCGCTTTTTTTGTATTAAAAATATATTAGTCTCAGTACACAAAAAACATTTGGATATAATTGTCTAAGCTTTCCTCTATACATACCAGCGGAAGCGTTACTGAGCGTGCTCTGCTGGCTGCCCTCGTCGAGCGGCGCGCCGTCGGGCCCGGTGGTGACGAGCGCGGTGGCGGGCGCGGCCGGCCCGTTGTCGTGCTCGCCCGGCGCCGTGGGCGGCGGCATGGAGTCGCCTGGCGGGCCCATGTGCCGCCCGGCTTGCTGTAATGTTACAATACGGATTATGTATTAACACGCTTCTCTTACGACATATTTAAGTCCTAGTTTTTGAGATATAATTTTAATTTAAAAAAAAAAATAGTAGTGAAAAAAATAAAATGCAATAAAATGAAAAAAATATTAAGTTGTAGCGCGTTCAAACATTGCATATTGACTATCATTAACTCAATGCCACGCTTTATCGTACCAGAAATTTAAATAATTTCCTCGAATGGCAATCGAGCCTACACCTATCGTGTGTAACGTCCGTTTTAATAGGATTACGTCTAGAAGAATTATGAATGTTTAATTAAACATTGATGACTAATTAGTCAGTCCGTTATTACTGCATTGTTTTAAGAAATTCAAAATATATCGGATTTTTAGGTATACGTAATTTTATTCAATCATCAAGGAACATGGTTTCATTTACATGGTAATTTCAGTTTTTTTTTCTATTAAAGACAGTTTATTATTTATTAGGGAACTAATAAATTATTTTCGTAAAGCTGACATGAATACTATATAATAATATACGTAATATATCATAGTATAAAAAGTGAATAAGAAAAATATTGCGAAAATAATAGGATTCAGAACAGGCTTACTAAGCTCTATTTGAATGAAAATTATAATTACATATATATAGATAGGTTACTTAAATGTAAAATAATAATATAATAATACGCATCATTACCATTTACGTGTTTTATGTATATTCAATGCTTAGTACTCAAACGTAAATAGAACGTTAAAAAATAATATTAATAAAAAAAAGCAACTTTACGCTTTTTCCCTGATAGCGGGAAATAGTCCGAGAGGATCTAGTGTCACGATACTCCGTTCTCCATTTGCCTCCAGAAACCAAGACATTGCGTGTTAAGTTATGAAACTCAATACAATTCTTTCTAACATAAGTACCTAACAGAAAAAAAAACAAATCAAAACTACCTTAATCGGTGGATAATGCTGAGACGGATGCGGCGGCGGCGTCGGCCTGTACCCGCCATAAGGATACGGGTGGTGGTTCCGCGGCGGGTAGGGGTAGGGCTGCGGGGGGTAGGGCGCCGGCTTGTACGAGCCGTGGTGGTAGGGCTGCTGGAGCATCGCGCCGGGTGGCGCCGAGGGCGGAGGCCCGCTGACGGCGCCCGCGCGCGCCGTCGGCCCGCTACCGTCCGATAGAGAAGAGGACGGTCGCGGTGGCATCGGTACGTTCTGCGTACCTAAAAGTCATAGAAATTGTGTTATTATTATTATTAATATCAGTACAAAATGAAACCATTACAAAATAAAGTAGTAAAATTAATAATAATCATATTTTTCTTATCAAACCTAAGAAATATAACTATCTACTAAAGAATAAGTTAACAACTAAAATATAAGTTAATGAGTATAAAAAAGCAACGTATTTACTCAGCTTTAATTAAAATAGCTTCAGTCTATTTAAATTCGGTAAGAACCATTAGGAAATTAGTTACCGTTTCAAAACATAGTAATAATGATAAGATTCAATGTTACGATAATCGCTTCACATTAAACATAATGGTGTTTAAGATAACAAACAATTGCAGGATACTTTTATTGGATCGTAAAACACCTTTGAACGAGGTGCGAGTGGGTACCTCGACGATACGGATAGAGGCACGTTGGAGTGGTGCAAAACGCTTTGCTAGAAACTTGAATTAAATTGTATTCGAGAGTGCAAGCGGCGAACGCTGCCGTGTGTCATCGATCCGGGCGTTCGCACCTCTTCGTACACACAATTTGAATAATACAGTTAACGAGGGCTCGCCTAAGCCGAGCGCGCATCAATCGAGGGCGGAGAGACGCACCAGATCACTTTCATTTTCCGGCGGCACGTGAGTCGCATACACCGCTAGTCTGCGAATTCTCACTGCACTTTATTGCATCCGTATATGTGCATACGACACACGCAACACATTGACCGAGGCCGAGATACGAACGGCAGTGATTTGCAACGACGAAAGTGGAATTGCAACTTTTATGTAGGTCGATTTGAACTTATGCAGTTATGTTAACGTTATGACATAATTCATTGCACCCTACTAGAAGAACTAGGTGAGTGATCGGCTCGCACTATTATCACTGCAGTCGTAACAAAAATGGTTCTCGAGTTGCGTATCGCATAAACAATGCGTTATCATATGTAGGGGACGACACTTTAATCTCGTCCGTGGGCAATTATCAGGGCATTATAATATTGTCGGTGCGATCAGACGATCGGCAGACAGCGAGGCGCCGGTGAATCATATTGAATGAGACATATGCGCCCACCTATAATAATATATCTATTTGTTTACGGCGACCATTAACGACTGTATCGTAACGGGGCCGCCGGTCCCGGGCTACTGTTGTCCCATAAAACGACTGCATTATTGACACCATTCAAATATAAAGTAACTGTATTTATACATGTTGTGAATATTGACTTATCGTGAATAGGTAAATACATTTTTAATACTCTCTTATTGGTATTCACGAATGGTCATCCGAGTTTACCGCTGACTACAGAACGCCAGTCGAAATGTGTTCAGAAGTGGTGTCCTTATAACGATATTTTTAAATAAATATTCTATCATTTAAGTCACTCAACACCGTTGGCTACGTTTTAACTTATTTTTAATTACTTTCAATCGTACTTATTGGTCAGACAACTTTAGTGCATAAGCATTAGAAATGAAAAACAAACGTAACGATAATTTCAGAAAGAAACATTTGTCTTATAACTGATAGTATAACTACCATTGCAAAAATGTGAACTTTAACTACAATTTTAATACAAGTCAATATAGAAAAAAATCAAAACTCAAAACACAAAAAGTTTACTAAGTGTTATTTTTCTATGCAGTACAGAGAAAACATTCACCAAATAATACAAGTTCACTAAATTCATAAATAATACATTTTCATATCAACATCAAACTAAATTATCCAGCACAACATGATATTTCAAGTTAAGTATATCGCGTTCTAGACATGGGAATGGCACTCGGCGCGCACAAGAACAACCAGCTCTGTCAAGGGCAGCAGCAGTCCACGCCGAGGTCTTTACTTTCCCACCTCCGCAATGCACGCGGCCAGTCGGATGCAGCGTGATCGTGATCACTTAAATAACTATATTGAAACAAATTGTGATATTTAAATCAATGGGTATTATTCATTTAGAACTGCTTGTTTACACAAGGTAATTTTACATAAATGAAGAAAACTCCTATAAGTTAGATATAGTTTATACTTAGTAGTTAGTTACCTAGTAGGTAATTAAAAAAAAAAATTTATCAATAAAAATATTTTCTTTTAACTGCAACGGTAAGAAATAACTTTAACGGTAAGAAATACTAAATCTTTGAATACAATATTGTTAGTTGTAGTAAGAAATATTAAATAATAATGAGGTGAATGAAATGATGTATGAATGATACTCTGTTTTTTTTTTGTTTATTACAAAAACAGACCAAGAATTATATGATCATCGTTCTAATGAAGTATAAAATGTGTTCTATATATTAGCAAGTAAAATATTTAACCTTACGGTTTTAGTATGACTCTCTTAAAGAACTCTATATAGATGATGACAGTGATAGAGTACTTAACAAATGTTTCAATATAAGGAATTCATATTAAACGCTTTTCATTCTTTAAAAACCTAACCATTTAAATAAGTTGAACTAAAAAGTAACTTGAGCGAGATTACTGCTATCAGCTTAAAATACGTCATTAAAAAGTTGTCTCGCGGAATACCCACGCAAATATGAATCACACGACTAGAGGCCACTATAAGCATCACAGCAACAGGTGATACGATTGTAATTTTCTGAATTTCGTGCCTTAGTCATGCCGCCGGCAACTAAGCTGAATAACTTCACCCGAGATAAATAAAAACGCTACAATGAACCGTAATGTAGCCAAATAATAAAGGCGAATTTTCAGTGATGAGAAGGAACGTGACTAACTAATTAGAGTTGGTTATATTCAATACAGTGGCGTACAGACATGTGTATATATATGTATGTAGTAGGTATAGCATGCATCGATATCATATGCGGAGAATGCGGTGTTGCGGGCTGGTAATGTGCGGCGAGCCGCGCACCGCTGAATCCGCCAACGGTAGTCCGACATTCCGTGAAAATGTACACCATTACGTTCTAGAATTTATGAAGAATTAAATTAAACTCATTTTAGTGTTTTGCACCTTTTCTTCCCAGAAAAAGAGGTTTGACGATTTGGTACTTTAAAATAGAACATTTTAATTAGTAATAGTACATTTATATAATATTCCTTTCCAAAGTATAAAGTTGACGTAAAGAAAAATAAAACTTAACCCGGTCACTAAGTATCCTCTGTTTTATATAATCATACAAGACAGCGGATAGAGCAAGGTAGCTAATCAAAAATTATATTATATGACTTTATACAGCCGCAATTTCCTCTACATTTAATATTCTAAATAACATATTAACATAATTTATGTAAATTGATGAACATAAAAGGATATAATTACGTAAAAGTAGTCGAATATCAGTTCAATTCATGATTCATAGACTTAATTAAGCACCATATGAATGGTCGACGCATATTTTATTGATAAAATTACCAACGATACCAAAGCCACTCAATGTTAAGTTGGACGTAAACTTGAAGCACAAATATCTACAAACTGGTTCAGTAAGTTATGTATCACATTGGCCTATTAAACTAATTGCACAAATATTGGAAGTACGGCCATATTTATATTTATTTAAAGTTCATTGAATCACCTAAGTATCATTACGAACGAACACTTTATCTCTGAGTGTAGCTTTACAAGTAATGTATTAAAATGACGTAGCATAATTGAAGCGCTTTAAGGACTACTAAGAGAAGCGTATTGAAGTAATAAAATATTACTGTTACAAAGTTAGATCCTAAAATAAAGTAATAAAGCTTACCGAGACATAAAACATTTACAGGCTCTCAGACGTGCACTAAGTCAATTGTATGAACAAATGGCAAGTGTACAATGTATAGTGAGCGCTAACAAGAACGGCCTAGTTGAGACAACTGGCGTCGCGGAGACCAGAGCTTGTTTGTGGCCCATTTAAATTGATCACCGTCGCCACCGTCTGATGCATGTAATATACACGTACCGACACTTTTCAGTACCACAAGTGCTAGTAAATTAGAAAAGCAAGTCTCAACGTGCTAAGATTGAGTGAAATTTTGCTTTGACTTATGATAAAAATAACACTTTTACTAACATATACACTAGTGTTATCAAAGATAAATAAATAAATTGTTAATGAAACGTAACATAAAACAGTACAAAAAATACGCCAGCATATTATATGTCGATCAAAAATGAAAACATAAACATACAATTAATATTTTATATTTGAGTTCTCTCGTTTTCCATACAATACAGAGTTTGCGCGGGTGTAGCTGGAATAAAAGAATACCTTACACTACCACTCAGTAGGGCAAAAACGGGGTGAAATCTAGAACCCTCGTGTAACCTTGACATACATAATTAAAAAAGTTTAAAAGAATTTATTAAAAATAGCTATTGACTGTGACCTTAGTCGCATAAATAAATACAAGTCATGTTTGAAAGACAATAGAATTGGTTTTTTTACAAACAAACGTATTTGTCTATAGCCGTTTCTTATTTTTAATGTGATTGATGTATACCGACACGTATTTTCAATAATTCAATTGATAAACCAAAGATAACGAACAAAACATAACTTGACACAATTATAAATCGATAGCTGAGTTGGAATGTGTATGCCATGAATAATAATAACGAACATCAATCTTAACAAAAAAGCAAAACACGGCGTACGGATCGTTTACGTGAAAACGATCAAAACAAACATTATGGCGGGGATCGGGGCAAAAAGCGTTTTGTTTCTTTTTTTCTCATCTCATTTAAAGGAGGTCGTCGGCCTTGCCAAGGACGCGAGGCACGTGGCGGATAGGCAGCGACGAACATACGCAGGTGCAGTGCTTATAGTATGTACATCCCCGTATCCCGGTTTCCCGGTGGCGGAAAGGGACCAACGCTCACTATTATTATTAGACGTCGCCTTTATTTATATTCGGTCTCCACAGTAAATAACTCATGTACCGTAGCCCGTGTACGGTACTTACTGAAAGTATTCGTGACTTTACACCTAATAAGCTTTCCTTAAGCAAATTAGAAGCGAGTGCGTGTTGATACACTGCTCTACTTTTACTCAAAAGTTTAGTATCGTAATCTGGATAATTTGGATATTTTTAAATTGGTAGTCTAGCTAGTAGCACCTAAGTCTATCTCTATACATAACATAAGGAATGGTATTCAATAGAATTATCAAAATTTCAAATAAAATTTGTAAATAATGTCCTTCATGTTCAATAACATTATCAAAATAGAAGTCAAAAAAACCAAATTGTGTAGTCACAATTTGGTCAAGTCATTATTAAAAAATCATAAATAAACCACCCAAAAACACTGTCTAAAAGCGTCGAAGGCTCGTTTATTGATCCATACTCCAAACTAAATTTCACTCCAAAAATTTACAGTGTAATAATAACAAAATTATGTTCTCGTACACTCTAGTTCCCCAAATTGACTTCATAAGTTTCGAGTGAAAGGTTACAAATTCAATTTCACGTGTCGAAACCTTACAAGCAAGACTTAATAACGACTTGACCTTTGCTTCTATAAACACTTACTGTAGGTACCACAATGACTTTAATATGAGGACAATCTACTTATAGACACTTTAAGTAGTATTTTATTTTCCACTCGTGCTGCTTGAGTTTTCATCGTGTTTATTACAGCTACAGTGTTAGTAATAGCCTGGATTTTTTCAACATGTAATTTTTCGACAATATTTTTATGATTTAAGCATGCTCTAAACATGAAAGGATATGCGGATATGAAAGTAATTCTTTAGAAAACGTATAAAAATATGCTTGTAAATACAAGCGTGGGTTCAAATCCTGCTAGTCGTAAATTATTATATGATTTCTAAAAACATTATTCTTTTTCTCATTCTAAGTAATAACACTTTAAAAACATCAGAATATCGACATTATATTTATAAATAATACTATATAATAATACAAATAATTTTGCACACAGTTGTTTATCTTTTGTATTATACCTACATGACAGTGGCTAAATACTAAGGTCTATATAGTAGTAATATTTTCAGTTATTGTAGTACGCAAAGTTAACATAAGACTCTTCAAACAATGTAAAGTAATAATATTTTAAAAAATAACACCGCGTGTAAAGTGTCGGCACTTGATTAATTGTTGGTTATGTCAACTTCAACTCGGAAAAACGATATTATGTACGTTATATAGCATAGATTTCGACAATTAAATCCGCCACTACAAATTAGAAAAGAAAAGTTGGAAGTCGACTCACTCTGTCTACTTCTAAAGCTGCTAAAAATGCGTAAAATAAAAAAGAATGTTTAGTAATTTTCCCATTAAACTAATTATGATAATTCACATTACCTATAACAGATAAACTATTTTAAATTAAGTTTTTATTACTATTGATGATAAATAAATAAGCAATAAAATAATTAAGTAATGAAATAGTTGAAAATATTAATAATTTATAATTATAAATTTAATTATAAAAAAAGACGGCTGCCCTGTCGTTTCATACAATTGCCCTTGAACTGCCCTTGTTTTTTGTAACTAAGGTCTGAGGTGTTCAGTTTTTACTACATACGTATTATTACTTTATTAGATATACAATCATTATAAACTGATAGCAAGCAAAAAAGACTTAGGATATATCGTTATAATCTTTAACCAGCGTCAAACAAGTTGAAATTCTTGGATCCCAGGACGAATGATTTACAAAAGATAAGCTCGTGGGAAATGTGTTATATATAAATATTTCGACACTTAATGCTAATAACTATAATTTCCCTAGGTTAAATATTGTTCACAATTCGAATTCAATTCAAAGTGTTTGTGAAAAGACAAGTAGAGAAAACTTTCTTTTATAAGGATATGTTAAAAAATGCTATCATATTTATAAAATAATACCTAACTGGTCTGATTCATAATTATTTGCATAGAAATAACTTTAGAATTAGCTGAATATAAAAGTTAAGACATCCGAATGGTCAGCTAATTAAATAAATTACAATATTAAATGAGGTAATGTGAAATGTGAAACTAATTATAAACGTATAAATTTATAACTTATAAAAAGTAATACATATTCAATATGTTTTATTTCATACGTTAGAGTATAGCAAGCTAATGTCAAAATTAAACGAGTTAAGCGGAAACAGACGTTAAATTATGTTAAACAGTTATTAGGTATATGTTTTATAAAAATGTATTTTTTCAATTTCCTAAGTGTGTGAATAACACTTTAAAATGCTAAAAGTAGTTAAATATATTTTTGTATTACTTATAAATAAAGCACGCACGAAAATTTACTGTAATCTTAATTCATACAAAGGACAAAAGTGCTCGCTTGAGTTTACGCTACCAAAATCAAAATCATGAGATAATAATGTATTACTTTATACATTGTTATACAATTATGTATATTGCAAAACAAATAGTAGAGTTTGGCGAAGTCCAGTGCTGACTTATCTTTGTTGATGACATTCCTGCTCGACTACCGATACGCGGAGCGGACTGACTGCGAAATGCTTTTAGCGCCTCAGCACAACATAACAATCTCGCATCGTTGGAAACTCTAACTTAGAATAGTAGGTATAAGGTGTAAAATTAGCTTTGAATGGTTAGATTGCTATTTCAAGTAAAAGAAACCTTATTCATCAAAAGTTAAAGTCGTTTTCGATAGTCACGTTGCATGCGGGCTTCGAACAATACGCAATTCACCTTCGAGCGCGTCGGGTTGCGGTATTGCGGCTTCATTGTGTTAAAATAACGATGAAGTTGGATTGGAAACGGGCACAATGCGACCGATAAACTTTATTTTTATAATATAAACGATGATAGCAATCGGCTTAATACACATACTTCAAGTAAAAAAAAAGCAAAAACACCTTATGTATTTTTTGTAATATTTCCTAACAATTCATCAATCGAACAAAAATACCTACTTAAGATTAGTCAAATTAGCATTTCTCATATACCTAAGTTTAAAAGAAACGTTTTGTTTGTTGTTTGTATTCTTTTAATTAATTATAAATAATCATTTTATTACATCACATTTGTATGTACCTATTTTCTACTTATATCCACAACTCTTTCCTCGAGCGTTTCGTATAATTTTCCAATGAGACTTCATATATTCACTGGGTGTTTGTCGAGAGTCGAGAGTCCGGCGAGCCGAACGGTTGACGTCATGTAGTCATGTTAAACTTCTACCAGCCGAGCGACTAAGTCAGCAGTTATTCCGGTGGTATTCTTTACGTTGCTGGTTTTACCCACGCCTACGGTGGTTTTGTAGAGAGCGAGCAGCGTTGTAAGTTATACATTGCGTTTTGTATCGTTCGAAATGAGGTTCGTGGTAAAGGCGAATCGCGGTCACATAACCGGTATTCGAGTATTCAGTCGCCATTCGCCCAGTCCGTGCTGTAGCCTGATGTTTTGAGAAAGCCGTGTTCGGCAATCGTTGACGTTAACAAAACACGATTACTTGCTTGGTCGTTCGTTGCAGGCCAGTGTGTTAAAAATAATACTTTCAAAACGTATTCCACTTGAGAATGATATAACGAGGTATGAAAGTAAATAGGTTAACCTATTGCATTTATATGTGTGGCATTATTGGACAATAAATGTAGTTTCACTAGTACAAATAGGCCTTAACTTTTCGTTTAAAATGGGAATAATGTAAGTTTTGTTCTATAAAACGCTTTATGCGACACAGAATTTGGAAACTATTTATGTAGATTAAGCATATATGTAATATGATTAATTATACATATAATTAAATAAGTAGTCAGCTTTAAAACCATCGCAACACGTGTATAAAGTATAAAGTAATATAGAACTACCACATCCATTAGATAAAAAAACAATTCTCAAACACATGAAACATAATAAAATAACTTACGTAATACATTACTGTCGACCTTGTTTCCTATTCATGAATGAACCCCGCCAGCCTTGAGATCAAATATCTAGGTCCTTACAGTCAAACAAACCTAAGTGGAGGTATAATACCGACCCCAGTCAGTGACCCCATCAAGGACGATTTGAGGGAAGCCCGCCAATTGCGCAAGTGATTTTATATTACCCTAAACACGGTACATCGGCTATACATAGGAACTTATTGTGAGAGCTACTCTTTTTGTAATAACACAATTTACTTCATTAGTTTCTTACAAAACGCGTTTCTTCAGACATTAAGCTATTATTGATATCTATATAATGTTATCATTATTGTGTAAAAAAACTTGCAAGTCAACAATCAGCTGTTTCTTTGTAAATAACTTTCTACCTCGAGTCCCTCGTGTTTACGTCAGTAGTATATAGTCTGGGCAGTCTCGCCCTAATTTGGATAAATTTGTAAGGCGAGAATAAATGGAGGCCGATGGTCCAGCACATAGGAGTGACGCGTCGACACCCGGATCGGGTGGAAAGGTCCTGTTTTGCGTGCTCTTCGTCGGTGGGGGTAAGTTTTTCACGAGACCCTATATACCGCGACCACCCCTCACTCGTACATAAGGTGGGTGGAGGGTGGTTCGCGCCCGCAAAAGGGGCAAAATACGGTGTACTCTGGGCGCCCGCTCTATGTGGGTCAATGTCGGGAAAGCCCGCGTCTGCTAGTGACGAAGTATGCACAATGAATCTGATCAACACGCCTTTGGTGAAACTACGACTCAAGCGAACTACGCTCTCAATTACAATTTTCATATTTTTTTTATTTTTTTTTCCTCAACTGTAGAGTTTTACTTAAATATAGCGTAACAGGCTTCTTCATTGTATATCTCTTACTCCATTCTATCACTTAAATTTACGTAGAACAATATCGGTGATCAATAATCGGTTGTCATTTCTAAGAATATAGATTAATAAAAACGCTTGAATTTTGTAATATGAAGTCGTTACTTACCGACAGCCGGTGACATGGATCGTGATCCACTCGAGCCGGTAGGGCTCGGCGTGGGCCTCAAGTGCGGCGTTGAAGCGCGTCCTGCGCCGCCGCTGCCGCCGGAATCATTGCTGTTCTGACCGGTCAGATCCTATAAAAAGACCATAAAATAACAATAAATAATTGTTCAATATGCATCATATATGCTTTTTAAAAAAGAAATCACGTCAAAAATAAACATATGTAAGGCTTATTTCGGTAATGCTCTGTAGAAGTCTTTGTCCGTATGCGGATATATCTTTTCTTTTAAATATAGGCTTGTCAAATTGAATTAAAAATTGAAAACAACATTTTCTTTTAGTTGTTGCCAATATTACATGATACATTTTCATATTTCTACTTCGAAGTTATAAAAAATAGCCCCTCCAAAAATAGAAACACTTATCTACGCAATTATGGAATTTGACACCTTTGCAGGCCATTGTAGCATAATGTGACAGCGTCAGACTATATACGCCATGATTAAGGATTCGATCCTCCTCGGGCAAATGATTATATTTATTTTCGTTTCTGCACCGGTGACAAAGACAAAGCGCATGATTAGATTCTATACCACTCAACAAGTAATATCTCTCGAATTCAAGTTGAACGTGGAAAACGGAGTGTTACATTACATTCTTGACACTAGATTCCTTCTGAATACTCTGCCATGCAGGAAAAAGCGTGAAGTCGATACCTTTGAGCCAAAAATCTCTACTATGTAAAAAGAAATAGGCTGAGTTTCTATTAAAGACCGACATGAATTGTGTTCAGTTGATAACATTCACGAACATGATGATAATGCGATTGTTGATAGTACATTCGTTCGTGTATAATTGTTACATAGTGTATAGAAATTCGATAGGAGAAATAATATCTCTTATGAAACACATAAAGTCATATACTCTTGCTATTATTAGGTTATGAAAATGTAAGAAATAATAATACGTAAGACGAACAATTGATTTTAACAAAAAAGACAGATTATATTATGTCATTTTATATAAGTAGGATTTTAGAATTACTTATAATTAAAATAAGTTTCTTAAAGCACTCTACCATCTGCATTTATAATGAGTGTATTTTAAGCTCTTAATATGACATTATTCGAACACAAATTCAAAGTAGTAGTAGTAGAGTACGCTTTAGAGTGTAAAAAATCAATAATGCTTTTTGCCATATAAGTATTTTCATTTTCTGTTTTTTTTTTTGTTGTGTTAACATAAATGCAACTTTTCATTCAAACATATGTATAAGCTCATACACCCAAAAAATGAGTAATGAACAACTTTGACTGAATTTAAATATAATATTAAGATAAAATAAAATTCAATACGCTGAAATAAATGATATTTTAGTAGAAAATATTTCACACTCCTTAACATATTAACGAATGTGTTAAGTAATACCCCTATTAAATTTGTAAATATCAAAAAAAATGACCTCCAGCTCTGTGATATTAATATAAATGGAAACATATACGCAATCCATTCATTTTATTTTATTCATTCTAACCCCAACAGAATCGAGGGGTTGTAAGTTTCGGAACGTTTTTACGAATCTAAACAAAAGTGACAGCTTCATATTGATAAACATTGCGTAAATTGTGATTAAAATGGGCGATAAGAAAAGCTCAATGAACAATTGTATAATTTCAATATTAGCTGTTACACTTTTTACTGTGGAGAAAAAACTAAAGTAGATAGTGTGGTTGCTCGCGGCACTCACCGTTTCAAAGCGAGTAATGGTCCGCCAATCGTAAATCAATCGTGGGTAGGTTTCAATCGCAACGCAACCGGCAGCGATACAAGCCACCGGAATATAAAGTTCACAGTCGGAAGCAAAGTGCAGTAACACAAAGTTGACGCTTTTATAGTTGAAACGGAATCGTAAAATAAAGCTGCAAGATCGGCGCACAGTGTACACACTGGCTGCGAGAGGCTCCGGCGCGGTGCGCGGCCGGGCGGGGCGCGGCGGGCGGAGGGGCGGGCGGCGCGGTGCGGGGCGGGAGGGCGCGTGATAACCGGCGATGTTTTTGCCGTGCTCCGGCTCGCTCGCTCCGCGCTCGTAGCGGCGCGTTCTTCATTTAGTGCAGAGTCCATTATCTGTCGTGCGTCCCTGTCGCACGCGGGCGGCCGTCGCGCCTCGCCGCACCGGCCGCTGTTTTATTGCCAGCCGACGATTTTAACGTGCGCTCGCAACGTCCGGAGCACAAAAGTTTTTATGGAAATTTCATTCCGAATGCGCCTCGTTCGCTCGCTCGCTCGGGAACGTCAATATAAAAGCACGATAACGAACGGACGAGTCAATTAATTATTATTGTTGGAAGCTGTCGGAACGTGCTGGGCGGCTTTATCTAGATACAGTACTGTATGTGTTGTGCTCTCTGAAGCGAGCGTATTTTACATTGTATTACAGAATTGATTCGAGTAAAGTTAAACCGCTCAATACGAACCATTGCAAATTTAAACACACCTCCTATCGGATTTTGAAAGAACGTTTTATATAGTTGTACCATGTGTCGGAATAATGAAGCACTGAGAAATACATTAGTCAGAACTCATCAATAAAAGAAGAGCTAACACCGATTGTCATAAACATATAGCTAATAGGTTCTGCTGAAGTCTCGAGATTATAACTTTTACGAAAGGAATTGCAAACATAAATTTGCAAAAGTAGTCCAAAAAATATCAAGAAAATATACATTTTAGGTACAGGTAGAGAACGACATCCTTGTACCTTTAAATTGATATAAAAATTTCCTATTTTGAACTCTAATTTAATTAATTTTTAAAAATTATTTCTAAATAAATCTCGTTAAGACCCTAAAATATAAAACTTTCTTGAAATTATCATGTATTATGAATACTAACGTAGAGCTTATTAAGCTTTCACTGCGTTCAGATTTCTACGTGATATCATTATCGACTAACCATAATTTCAAATCATTTCGAAACTTTATATAAAGATTCTAGATAATAGGAAAGGTCTCTAGTACGATACTAATGTATACTTTTCTTAATATGTAATGACATTATTTTGTATGTAGTGTTTAATGTCTCTATCTTGATATCAAATATGATGTAACACCTAGTTTAAGATGTGCATACATACAATTATATATACACTCAAAAACATATGATCAAGATAATTAACGAGGCGTGATGCTTGATGTATACGATTTTGATATATTTTACACGGTTATCTCCATCGCCCTTTTCAATTTTGCAGCACAACACAGATATAAACGAATCATATTACTTTTTGATTTTTGCCTAAACAAACAAAGAAAACAAAACACTTTAAACTTGTAGCTGCTCGCTAATTTGTTTGCGTGGACTTAATGACCATTTTTACACTAAAACTACTTATCACGTTGAACAGTTTTTACTAAAGATGCCATTTTTATTTTTTTTATAATTTAGCTGGACTATTATGGGTATGCATCAGACTTTCCAGTGTTAAAATCAATTATAGCATAAGTTAGGACTTACGTAAAATTCAGCATAAAAGTTGTACGACAAAAAAGGATTTTATACAAATTCAATAGTTCAGAATATGTGCGCGTTCCACGTAGAAACATTCTGCTTTTACTGTTTTATTATAATATATAGTATGCAATGATGATGGTGGTGTGTATATACCATCGAATCCCAACTCACTAATAGCAACGACAATATCGGTTTGATGTTAAAAAATTTAAAACAATATATGTCATTCGTGTCATTTAATTTGACGGTTTTAACTTGAAATTTTCAACTTTGTGAACATGAATGAACTTTGTGAACTTGTATTTACTTTCATATATTTAATACTAACGTTAACGTTAAATTGTATCACATTTATATATATCGGATTTATTTACACTCAGTCAACCTAATGTATTTTGCATGTAATACATGCCATACAGTAGAATGTATTACAGTGCAACACGAAAGAATTACGACAAGCACGTTCGAAATATTTCAACGTGTCGCGGTAACGTATGTATGTGTACAAAGACGCCTCACAAAAGGGTGAGCAATGTCACCCGAGGACATGGAGAAATTAATCGGCGTAAAAGCGTTCCAAGATCATTCAAGAGTTCGTCGACCGGCGTGTGAAAATGTTGCCTCGTAAATAAATAATTCACAAGGCTAGTGTTCTCGGAGCACGTGGTGGCGGGCACGTGTAGTAGGTACATACGTAAACATTTACATTACATAACCGGCTCGTCATCGGCGACCGCGCCGTATCGAGAGCGAAATGCTAGCCGTATTGCGAATTGCCTCCTCTCAGGCGTGCGCCCTAAACGCAGGCCTTGGCCAATTATTGCGAACGTGCAACCAACCTACCGACCTACGCTTCTGTTTTCACTTCTCTACGGCGAGTACATGTGCCTATAAACACTGCCGTAAAATGAAACACTTCAATTATTTGCAGTTACTATAAAAAAACTAAACCGTGTAGGCGTTGATGTACTGATTTATGGCATTGCCTACATTACATATTTAATATTTGCCAAATAACGTCAATTGTTAAGCTTGGTATATAGAAGACCAGATGTAAGACCTTATTCACATATTTAAATTTAAGATCAAAGTGGGAAAATAAATAAAGTTTTATATAAACTCTTTATAGACCACCTGTTACCTACTCAAGTCGATAAGCAAACAGCTGATCGAGGTGAATTATTATTGTCGAATACTGGCCCTCATTATTTATTTATTTCTAAACGGGTGAGCGACCTGGGCCCCAACTTTCCCTGACAACTTCCATTCTGTAAAGATAATGTGGGACGATGACTAATTTAACTGAACACATTCGGCTTTTATATCGATTAAAAAAATTAGTCCGAAAAACAATTAAGGCATAATATAAAAAAAAATAAACACATTTATATACAAGTTAACCGAACTATTCTAGAATATCCTCCATATAATACAAGAGAAACGAAAACATACAAACTAAATATCATTAAAACGCTGCGTGTTGTCATTTGACAGTTGAAAAAACAGACATCGGACGATGATGAGTGGAGGCAAATAAGGCCAGCAAAATTACGGTGCGGCGGCGGAGCGGTGCGGGCGGCGCTCGTAATCATGGGTCTACGAGGTTTTTCTACAAATGAGACGTTGCTTGCCTTGCTTCACGGAATAGTGTTATTTTAAAACAACCAATATTTTCCAAGTTCCATGTTTGTCCAGCTTGTCGTTAAGTATGAGTTTAAAACTTTCCATACATTTTGTAGCTTCTAGCTCCAAAGTAAACAGCTTTCATCTAGTGCAACTATAAAGTTGAAACTTTAGACGCTTTTATGAGTACGAACGTAAATTTACCTACTACGTTGTACCTAATATAAGTTAAAGATTACACTGTGTTCGTGCATATCATTTTAAATTTATAATACTATGATAAATAGTACTAAACATTAATTAAGAAGCATTAATAATGGCATTTAGTTAGTACACAGTATTGAAATATGTCCTTAGCCTTATAGCTCTTACTTAATCTTAACTAAGACAAAGGCGTTAAATTCCCCCACTTATCACCTAATGTCACTAAACTTTTGGCGGAAAGTATAAAATGGAGTGTCTTGACTCTAGGTTCGCCTTGTTATGTGAGAAAAAATGTAAAATATTTTTTTTTTGGCAAAAAAATAATTATAGTTAATATTTTAATTGGGCAATTTCAATGGTTAGGACTGCTGTTGGCGATACAAAACCCTTTCCGATTTCTGTTGGGGTTCACCAAGGCTCGGCTCTTAGCCCGTTCTTGTTCAATGTAGTGCTGGACACTGTCTCGGCTTACATCCAGGACCAGCCCCCATGGCTGATGATGTATGCCGATGACATAGCGCTCATTGACGAGAGCCGGTTGACGCTGGAGCGGAGAGTGAACCTCTGGAAGGGTACGCTTGAGAACGGCGGTCTTAAACTAAATGTGTCGAAGACCGAGTACATGGCTTGCGGGAGCCCGGACTCACTATCCAAATAGGTCCTGAACCAGCCGTTTAGTCGGAAAAGTTCAGGTACTTTGGATCTATTCTGCACGAGTCTGGAGGCATCGATCACGATGTCCAAGCCCGTATCAGCGCTGCTTGGGCGAAATGGCGTGAGGTCACAGGTGTGGTCTGCGACCGCAGAATACCACCCAAGCTCAAGGGACTGATATACAGAAGCATAATCCGACCGGTTCTCTTATATGGCAGCGAATGTTGGCCAGCACTGTCCAGGCACACTCAGCAGCTTCACGTCACGGAGATGAAGATGCTGAGGTGGATGTGTGGCGTTACGCGGGCTGACCGCATACGCAACACATTTATCCGAGGTAGTCTTGGTGTCCGTGACGTAGCGGATAAGCTTCAAGAGAGTCGCCTGAGATGGTATGGCCACGTTGCACGCCGGCCTGAGAACTATGTCGGAAGAATTTGCCTCGATATATCTGTCCCTGGAGCAAGACCCCCAGGACGCCCAAGAAAGCGATGGCTGGACATCGTGAAGCACGATATGAGAGCCAATGGACTTACCACCGAGGATGCCAAAGACCGTGCAAAGTGGAGAAGGTTAAGCAGGAAGGCAGACCCTGGCTAGAGCCGGGATAGTGCCAGGAAGAAGAAGAAGATATTAATTTGTCAATATCAATTAATATAACAAATGTATATCGATCGATGGATTACAGATAGGCTACGGCTTGAAAAACCTATCCTTCTTGTTTAAAAAACCTATTCTTTTATCCTCCCATATATTTTCAGCAATTTTCAATGGTGCAATAGATGTTGGACGATATGTGATTTTCCTGAAAAAAATCTGGTTCTCAAATTAAATTGAAAAATATAGTCCAACGTTGGTTTTGCGCTTGCGATTTTTTCCTTATTGCTTTCTTGCTTAAGAATTCCGCATCATGTAACTTTTATGAATCACCGTTTTACATGGAGGCCACTCTGGCGCAATGTGACAGCAGGTTAAGTTTCCGCTAGGGGTGATGATTATATTGAAATATTTTTCATTGATCCACTCAGGTAGAAAAACAAAGGGCGGCGTAGAGTTCCGTCACGTAACAATGTCTCGATTTTAAACAGAAAAAGAAGAACGAGTTGACTTGGTTCTCTCTGACTTCTGACTGGAAAAAGTGAAAAGCTACTTTTTATTATATAAATAGTTGAAATAAAATACCCAAATGACTTTGGAGTTATACAAATTTTTAAATGTTGATTCTTACAGTAATACGTTTAACATGTTATAGTAAGGCCGGAAAACCAAACTCCAGAAGTACCAGTAACTATTTAAATAGCATGTGAAAAAAATACTACAAAAAATTTTTTTACAGAACGTATATCTTAACCATATCTTATATGAATGTTTCTGAATAAAATCTCCATATGTGGTTTCCCACATACCATCTTTACCAAGATCATTATCATATGAATATAAAAAATACCGACTATAGTTGATTGATAAGAAATGCAAATACTTATGTAACCACATACATGAATAAATCACTTTAATACAGGCAATTCTAGTAATTAAAATAAGAAATTTTCATTGCTACTTTTGACTCAAATCCATTATTAAAATATTGTCGTCAAGCTATCCAAACGATACTTACATACTTGCAGTTTTAAGATCTTGATCGTAGAAACATATCAGAAGCATACAAAAAAATATAAATATATTTCTTTTATGAACCTATGATTCAAAGAAAATCACAAGCTTAGGTCAACAAACTTAATTTTTAGAAAAAAATTACAAATTTCCAAATGTCTGCTGAACTATTGAATATTGCTCAACATAGGCGTTGAATGAATACGTGAACTGAGGTGCCCTACAATTAGGATATCGTCGATAGATGGAGGTAGTATAATATCTAAAACTAAAGGTAGAATAGATTAGGGTATATGTAGGAGATTGTATCATTAAAAGTAACATAGAAGATAACTTCTATGTAAAATTAAATTAAATAATGAAAAGCGAATTAAATTATTTATGTAATACTTAGTTGATTATGTTGAAGTATTTAAGGATTTTCTTTAAACGACTTTAAAGTTACTCCCTATAGACACCATATAGATATCACAGTTAACATATCGCAGATGTCACGATATATGAATGTATAAATCAAAGAAATTAAATAAATTTTTAATATCAAGCATTAGGTCCGAATACAAACGTCAATCGACAACACTTAAGACAAAAATAAAATATTATTGTGACATTCCAATTTAACGGCATCAAGTGAATAAAATAAAGAGGAGCAAAAAAAACGGGTGAACAATGCGACTGTCCAATTAAACAAAGCTCGCTCACGTCATCGAAAGGTGTTTCCCGAAGAACGTAACACACACACGCGTGATCAGCTGACTGCTCCGATTTTAACTCACACTACTAAACGACTGTTAGAGAACATAAATAATGACGGCCCACCTAAATAGCTATACGTAACATCGTATAATTTGTATAAACGGGCGGCCGACGGAAGAATGTGCGATACGTCAGTTTTCTCCACCGCCGTAGGTTTTACGGCGCCCGAATAAAAGCCAACTGTTCGATTGTTATTGGTAGTTAGGACATTTCATGATTAGATGTCGCCGAGCGTGAGATCGCATTAAATAATCACTCTCATAAACACAATAAACACGCACACTTCGATTGTAAATCTTCGCTATGCCATTAAGAAAGAAAGCTTCGTTCTGAAACGTTTTTACAAAATATCTCTTTTAAACGTTAAAACGTAGAAATTCATTCGTGAATTAACTTTTAACTTCGAGTTAAATGTTTTAAGATTAAAAGCAATTTTATACTGTCCATTTTGTAAATGGCATTTGGTACTTTTGTCTATAGTTAATATTAGTTTATTAATATACTTAAACATTCATTTATCTGATGGCAAAGCAAATGTTATTTGATATTAGTTAATGCTCTGTACATAATTTAAACCACTTTAGCTACTAGTCATATAAAATAAGAAGAATAAGAATAATAATTTGTGGTAGTGCTTTGTATATGATAACTTCATATTTTGTCAAGTTACGGCTACTGAGCTCCAAGTTAACATCTTTGCTTTGACGATGATGTTGCACTCTTATAGAAGGGGGCTGTTATTAATTAGTGATTTATATGTTCATGTATAAATACCAAAGCGAAAGTTTTGCATCATAAATTAAGTGTCAAATATAGCTTTTTGACTGTTTATTAAGAGTTACAAATGCTAAAACTTGAATTATATGAATTATTTATAATAACTTTCAAAGCTAGTTGTGCTCTACATAATATATTCTTTAAACTATATTTTTTCTTTTGCGTTTAAGAAATCTAAATGAATATATTCATGAATATTTACGTTTTATGAACTCTTATGTATCATTAAAAATGACTGTAATGACTATTTAAAAGCACAAACAATGTAAATAATAGAAATACAGTATAAAATATAAAACACTATAAAAAAACACATTTCTAAGATCTTCAAAAATAGGTCTAGATCTTGAAATAAAATGATTTAATAATCAATATTTTCTATTTGGTTTAGGTACCTAAAGCGTTACGTTCCGACGGCAACCAGCACACAAAGAGAAAGCTTTCCAGAGGCGTAGAAATATTTATTATTTCGAAAAAGTACATTATACTGAACGGTCTATGTATTTAACCGTTTAGTTTCTAAAATATTTATACAAAATTGTACCATTGTAAATGCTTGTTTAATTTTATCAATTTTAAATTCAAATATCGGTATGTTCATATTTAGTATTGCATGCAATGCAAAATCATAGCAATCGTATGCTTACAATATTCAACTTAATCTTCCAACAGTCACCGGTCATATGATAATAAAAACAAACATCTAGTCACACCGCCATAAAATAGAATTCACGAGTATTGAGCTAACGCACACTGACACGACAGCGGTCGGATGTCACGCACACGCCGGCATGATCGCGTCTTGTCGCACGCACACAAACACGAATCGGCAATAGATAAGAATCGTCCCATTTTACAATAAGGAGTCACTCGACCGCGATACTTACTGTGTTCGCAGGCAGCCTTATGATGACGGCCGTCTTGGATACTTCTTGGAACAACACCGATACACAGATTAAAGTTAGCTGCGCACATGCAGTCTACGTACACACATACACACCGGGGTTAGGATAAGACACAACGATATAGAGCCGGGGAGATAGTTCAAAGCAGCGAGTGGGCTCTCAATTTGAGAACGAAATATCCTCGATGTAGGTAGAGTAGGGCGACGGGCGCTAACGGTGCGCGCGTTTCAGTTGGCGCACAGCGACTGGCGCAGGCGAGGCGCGCGGCGAAGCGGGCGGGCGAGCGATTTCACCGGGCTGATATTGCGACGGCGGCACGTCGCTCCACTCCGGTCTCCGGCCCATATGTATAGCTATGGCGGAGAGCCGAGCGGGGGGTCGCGCTATGCCAGCGCTGCACGCACCCAATCGACTCGACTCGACTCGACCAGTTATTTGTTCGCGCACACACTCACCTTCTATACCGACGTACATGGCAAATCAGCTTAGTTCTGCTATGGCTTTGGTTTATATGTATTCGATTCATTTAATTATATCGCTACGAGAAATATCTAACATTCATTGGAAATTCCTTGTATGTTTTCGTTTCTTGCCTACTATTATATGCAAAAGACTATAAATTATTACATATAAATATGTGAATAACGGTTAGTACAAAGAAGCGTATGAATATTCTATTATTACTCGCTTAGCAAGCAAACGGTTGTATTTACAAATAAAAACAACAATAGACTAGAGATCGTTTAACATGTTTGCACTATCCCTAACCAAGATAACCAAACAATAGAGCGCAATAAGCCACTAACGCCTAGTAACAAATTAATTAGGCAATATTGATCGGATTGTGTGCGGTCGTCATATAAATACATACATTGATATAATGTTATGCATCTCATTACAGTTGCGGTGCTCAATAATGGCCTATTGGGAATGCGGGTCACTTGTATTTGCGCACTGGCGATTATTTGCAGACATTGTATAAGAGTATCAGCCATGAATATCGTTAAAAAATAGCGTTAATGAAATAAGACACTACGCTTGAGAAACGAAGGTATATCAAGAAGATAAAAAATCTAAATAACGTGGGGTGCACGGCGCCACGGAGGCGGCGCTGGGACTTGGAACAAAAGCCGCCTAACGGTCTGCGCATGAGTCTTATCATAAAATCAATTTACTTCAAAAATATTAATAAATGGTTTTGTATCTCGTATAGATTAATATATGAAATATAAATAAATTATATCGTTGTAAATGACAATTCAAGTATGAAACTATAATAAATAACTTAACATAGAGTTAAGTTATTATTTTTTTCATCTCAATAAAATTCAATGACAATTTTTGCTCAAGGAAAAGTTAAGATGAAACAAAATATCTACGAAGGATTGACTGGACTGGAACGGCGGATTAATCGTAATTTTTGGTACAGAAACCTGTTCTAAGAGCCGAGTGGCAGGCAGTGGGGTGCGAGAGCAGGCGCTCCACAAAATAAAAGAAATATGTTTTAGTAGGTTAGCGAGCGTGTTTACGGGCGGATTCCTTGGCTCTGATTATGCTGCTATTAGTTGCATAACATAATTTCATAATTGCAAAAGCCGCCTTAAACGAATTTTAAGCGCAAGTTTGTAAAATTTTTATTTTCAAATATCACACTATAGAGAGTTTTTGACTTTTTCTTTTCGTTTGCATGAGTCGTTTGGTTTAAAAGTTTATTTTTTACAGAAAGAGAACCTTTAAAAGTTCGTGGAAACACGACATAAATATGTGAAACATGTCAGTAACGCCATCTGTCGAGCGCCAGGCGAAGCTCAGACCGGATGCGCGACCAGTTTTGTAGTGACACCGAACACCTGCAAGCGCTCGCCTACCAAGCCACTATCAACTTATAACACTTCATACTACTCGACTAAAATTTTATCTTTATATTTTCACAAAGGAATAAATAACAATTATTTTCGCAACATTTATTAATACGAAACATTATTTACCTATTTTGTTATAGACTACAAACTTTTGTAAGTACCACAGTCAAATTGTATTAACGCAATTTCATTTCTCTTAAGAAATTTTATATTAAAAATGTTCATTTTATACGAAAACAGATAAGCTGAAATGTTTAAACTTAGGCATAGACGTACCGTATAATATACCTCTAAGTAGTTGTGCATAATCAAGAACTTGTCATAAAAAGTTAACACGCTGCCTTACTGCTTAGTCAGTATTGCAGCTAATAAGGAAATGAATAGACCATCTCAAATTATTATTCAGCTTAAATGCTTTTATAATCGTCAGGCAGTAAGACAATAAAGAGTTATTACGTAAGAAAGCGCAAGACGCGTCAATGGCATCTCGACCCTGCCTTCATTCTTGTCACTGACCCACATTACTCATACACAATCACAATTCCGGTATAATAAGTTTGTAGTCTTCTTTTATAGTAGTTTAAACAATAACTTTAGCAATATCATTCAGCTGCTTGGTTGCATTGGCCGCGAGGAGAAATTACAAATTTCTAGATTCATTTTTCTATTACAAAAATTTCATTGAACTATTTCATTTTCATTGACTAAACTAACATATACATTTAGCATGATATTTTGTACAATAAATATATATGGGGAACGGAGTGTCTTAGCACTAGGTTCCCTCTGCCTACCCTGCTGTGTGCGGGATACAGCGTGAAGCTAAAAAAAACATATCATAGTAATAAGTTCATTGTCAAAACTATCACTAATGCAAATAAGATAAGTACCCGAATAAATCGATAAAGTACATATGTAATGATAATTCTTTTAATTTGACTATAACTTTTCGCTACTTGACTACTAGGCAATTTACATTTTCTGAGATTTATTTTACATGGGACCTTAATTGTAATTTTTGATATCAGTTGCGGAGAAATGATCTAAAGTTATATTTTTTCGCTACTCCCTTCAAACTTTTTATAAATGTTTAATATACTGAAAAATTACATGTTTTTGTTAATATTATTTTTATTTTTAAAGAGCGACGATTCAGGGCAGTTACATTACATATTTTTGGTCTACTTAGAGGAAAAAAATACATGTAGTTTTTACTTGACTCTATTTTTAATAAAATTACAAATTCCCACATATCTGGTGGACGATTTGAAAATTAGTAAACGTATATATAGGTTAGTTGAATAGGTATCGAAGTCTTCGTCCATGGACTGCCGTTGATCCGTCGATCAACATACACATTGTTAACTTATCGCATATTTAAAAGCTATTACATGTTTAGTAGAGATATTTTTTTTTTTATTTACGCTGTATCCCGCACATAACAGGCGTAGGCGGAGGGAACCTAGTGTTAAGACACTCCGTTCCCCACTTTCCGCCGAAATTGGAGGCATTGAGTGTTAAGTGGCGGAACTTAACGCCGCGCTTTGCAGTAGTTTATATAGCTTAGTAGAGATATATATTCAAAACAAATCTTTCCTCTTTATATAATAATTTATTTTAAATGTTAAAAAAATATTTGGAAAAAATTGGGTGACCAGACAACAACAGAGTAATTAGACATGTCTGAAGTTACTTGGCACATGACTGTTTTGATGTTGATATAATACTAATCAGCTTCACTATTTTTTAGCATAGCAAGGTAGCTAGAGAGAACCGTTCTCTTATTTTCTTCCTAATTTAAAAAAAACAAAACTTGGTGTTGGACTCGCCGCACTAATAACATTTATATAATATTTGCGCTAAAAATAAAAAGAATATAAAGTATAGCAAGATATGTATTGATCTCATTCAATATTAAAAATAAAAATACAGTCAAACAAAATATATAGACTATGAACAAATTAAATAATAAACATCATAACAATGTGCCCGATGCAAAAGGTAGACGTCATTAGTGTATAAAAAATGGCTAAATATCCGTGGCATTGACAAGGTTACACAAGATAAGAATAAAAATAGTCACATCATGTAGAAAATCTTAAACACGTGACTATTATTTATAGTAGCGCCAAGTGGCAAACACTGAATGAACTTTTCTTTTCGTGAGAAATGGCCGTGTGTGCGTGTCCCGGTGTCAATGTAGGCCACTGTCAAGGTCGAATGTTTAATATAAAGTCTGGCGTCGGGACATTAAAATGGTCGGCCCCTCCCAAAGACCCCCTTATCCCCAACTCGGGCGGCGGTCGCAATCGTTGCAACTCGTTATTTATTATCTGAAGGCCCCCCTCTCTCAAGATGCTACCAGTCTTCCCAACCTACAAACCTAAGTATTAAAAAAAAAACAATTACAAAAGCCGCGCTTATCAAAGCGCCATTGTACTGGGGGCCAGAACAGCTGATGCGATAAAATAAACACATCCCTGACCTATTCTTCGTGTGACGAAACTAGTGCCGGATGATTACTGACATTCTGAGGTAGATAAATGTAAATAGTAGGCGTGGTCGTTATCAGAAAACAGTAAAAGGCCGAGTTGAATGCCATTATCGATATAGTAGAGTACTTGATTACGTAGGTGGAAGGTAATTTTGAGCTAAGTATCTACCGATGTCGCAGGATTATCTTGTACAAAACCGAGTGAGGAATATTTTAAGTTTGGAGTGAGATTATAATAATATGTAAAGGAGCTAGACAAATTCGCGATGTCGACCGACGCGACGCAAAGCGTGCACCCGAGAAACTTGGAACTCTCACTTTCGTACAAGAAAGGCTCGGTGACTGTGCTTTCAAGTTCACTATAAATACAAACAACTAATACAAAACAGCTTTAAGTGTGACGTGACATTCACCAGTGGCTTTAATAAAGCGTAACGTAACATTACTTATGAAATATGACACGTAAGGTTGTTAAATCTCATATCGTCGCAGTGCAGTGAAATCATGTGTAATATTTACGATGGATGAAAATGTTAACATTTTTGCTAAATTAAAACATTTTACATGTTCTTATCAGTTGTCATTTTGCAACTTTTATGTTTTTGATATTATTATTTTGTGAATTTTCGTTAGCCCAAGTATTCATAAGAAAATAACTATAAGTTATGTTATATCTAAGAGAAAACTATACTAAATATATAACGAACGTTTAAATATGTAACATTTTTAATTTGTTACTTAAAATTGTACTGTAACGCTTTACTTTTTAAAGACTACTTTTTTAAGGACTTACTTTTTTCTATATTACATGGACAAAACTGCATATACACTTAAATATATATTCTATGGTGCTGGAAATTTGATATTGTACATGAACTTGTCGATTTTTTAACATTTTTGTAAAAATAAACAAATTTGAATAAATTTAAATAACTTAAAACAAATAACATTGAGTAACACATTTGCACAAATGATTCATAAATAAAAAAATCTTCAAGCCATGAGAAAATTTAAATATATGTATGCAAACTTAACAATAGGAACCCTTCCTATAAAATCAAGAAAAAGTATCATAATTGATACAAGCTATTAAGTATTATACTAATAAAAAAAATAATAAAAACGAAATATATCACTGAATATTCTCACAAAAATGCTCCAAGCAACAACATACACTATAAAGAGATGGTAATTTGCACCATTGAGGGTAGGTCTAGTCGCTATACACCTGTCACGACACAGCACAAAAACAGCCCGCATCAAAGAATGCGCACGTTTGTTCAGCATCAAGTGCGCCTAGGTATGTATGCGTTAGCCGTCACGAAGCGAGCCGTGCCCGTCCGTTGCGATCAAATGACATCATCCTTATATGAGAACTCACTTGTTGAATACTGATCTCAGCCCTTAGTGTTTTGAAGTTATGTAATTCAACAACATTTTTAAATTTTAAAGCATGCCTTTGCACATTGTATATCTTGTAAGTACATTTTTAGTGGGTACATGAGTCATTTGATCTGTAGAAATGATTATTTATATAAAGTGGGGGACTAAAACTCATGATGCTTGTACTTTTAACTTATGACGATTTATAATGATGATATTACTGCACTGACGCAAAATCGACCAAAGTTCTTTCTTTCTATTTACATATACTGAAAACGCCAAAAAGAAATAATAAAACACATCGTTACAACAATTAAGTACGTTAGCAAAACGTTCAAATATGTGCGATGGCCCATTGAAGTAGCTGTTGGGGACGTTGACAAACCTCTAATTAGAGAAACTACATTGTTCAGAATGAACGTTCGTTACGCTGTTGTGTCATGACATATATTAGACAATACGAAGTTAGGGGCCAGGTTGGTGTCGGTCGGGGTTTGCGGACCGCTAGCTGAACGTCACAAACACGCCCGTGATTGATGGTTGCGGTGACACTCGTTGCGTCAGTAGAGGTCGCGGGGTCAATGCCGGCTATCACAATAGCCACCACTCTAGAAAATAATTGCCCTATCATGAGTATAATTCATTACTAATTTGTGTTATTAGTGAAGTGTACTTAGCATACAACACGTTTCGCTAATGCGTAGAATTATAGCCGTTGTAATTTATGCGGTACTGAATAGATTAAAGGAGTTGAAGGAGTCTTAAAACTTGAAATTAAAAAAACCTTTTCCATTTTAATATTTTATTTTGTTTTAGACAAAGCAAACCTGATTAGTGACTCTTTATTTAGTAATAGACTATTTTTAACTTGACTTTAATATACATATTTTTCAGAAATTAAAATATAATAATTTTAAGGGAAATGCATTTTATCTATACAAATAAAAAATGTAATGTCAGTTTTGAATATTCAAATAACGGCTTTTTAATAATGTAAATACATAAACATATACCTAAGTATAGACGGTACACATAAAATATCAATTTTTGCTAATTTTGTCTACCTGCCTGTACGTTCTGGCGAATCACTAAAACGACTGGACCAATAATGACGGGATCTTATCTGGCAAATAGCTAATGTAATAAGAAGTAACTTTGGCACTTATTTTAACACGAACAGACGAAGTCGGGGGCACAGCTAGTTACACAATATAGATGGAAATTGGTAGCACAATCAATACAAACTGTTTCGTTTATGAAAATCCATGATCAAGTAAGGTGAGACGGTCTCAGGTTACGACCACCCGGAACGGTGACTATTCGGCCCCAATTCGAATACGTGGGGTCGCCATAAAACAGTCCCTTTTACGACAACGGCAACAGTACACATTCACATTAGAGTAGGCATTCTAAAACAATAACGATACGGCGAGGGTTCGCGATAGGATCCTCTTTGATGTCATAAACGTCCCTCGCTGGCACAATACACCGACTAAAACATATTTTGCCTCACCTGTTCGCACTTCAACGTTATTGACTACTATAAAAATTATATTTCGTTTACTATCCAAGTACTTTAATTTAAGGAGCGCACTGTTTTATGAAGTATAATCATTGTATTATGTACATAAATATCAGTTACTTTATAAATAAAGATTTTTTTTCTAAAAGTTTTAAAATCGCAAGGTGCGTTCTAACACAAGACATTAAAAACAAGCACTCCTGCAATAAGATTACGTTTAACGATTATAATTCGTATAAAGTTTAATAATAATCATTTAATATACGAATATATATACATGCTGATAAAGGTTTACGTCTCTTATTCACAATAACCCCTCTTTGCGAACAACGTACAAAGTTCAGCGTAAGCGTTGTAATAATCTGTAAGTTAGCTTAGGTTGATGGATAAACGTTAGTGTATATATGAACAAAATATGGTAATGCAGACATTATTAAAGCGTGTGCTCGTGCAGTTAGCTAACAAAGTAACCGCAGAAGCGACAGAGCACGCTTGCTCCACACGGAACACGGCGACTCGCCCACCACGTACTTTAGCGGTTCATTGCGGCTCTCTTAATATTTCGTCCTACATAACTTGTAATGGCTCTGGAACTCGTTAGCCGGGGAAACGCAGCACGTTTTGTGATCACATTGTACGATGGCACTTTGCAATCATAACATTTTTTGATTCTATATTTAAGCATATTTTTCCTTAAAAAAATATAGAAATTGAAGATAATTTTAAGAATTCGTCGCAATATAGCGTTATATGTATATAAACAAAATATACGTTGATGGTGTGAATATGTATGGCTATTAAGAAACGATAGGTATGTATGGTTGCGGGACTGGGTCCGGTTTACAACCTCGTTACCGAAGATCCGAGGTTTTTACAACGCGAATAAACCGCCCACTTTGCCCGACCTACGCACCCTGTAATTGGGGTAAATCTTTTTATTAAGAACTCGTAACATCGTATATAAACATTATACGGTTTTGAGTTTCCAAACGCATTCAGATAGCAGGTAATTTAAATTTTAATTGAAACAAACAATAATTATCTATCTGAATAATTATTGGATACATTAATCATTTGGAATGTTTCATAAATACAATACTTTGTAATTAATGCATTAGTGCTTTTTGTCGTATTTTCGGAACGAAACAACATGAAAATGCTTTATCTGTTTTTGGAGCAGTATCAATTATTAAAATGCAAGTATAACGAGTGCCGACCACATTTTGTTCGCATTCGGCCTCGCGGCGCATTATCGAAATCGGACCGCAATAATTACATTCGAGCCGAATGCGGCCGGCCACTCCATCCATCTGTCCAAACGACTGGCCAAATAAAATATACGCTTGCGATAAACTTTTATAATCGGGGGATTCGTTATTCCACTTTTTAAAACATCTTTTGTTAAAGTAATGAGCACTGATATAAACATACGTTAGAGATTCGTTAGCCATTTTGTACAATTTTTATTTAAAGCAAATAGCGATATATAGATATTCGTAACATTTAGGTGAAAAGAGAGAGCAATTGCAATTATATGAATTCCTGCGCGGAGGTATGGTTAGGCAGGGTTAACATTCAACACAACACGCTACCTATTTATTAAATTATTGTTGAAACTGGACATTCTTATCAATTTTAATGGTGGTAAAATATTTTTTCTTTACCATTTTCCTCTAAATTAAGAGATTCGAGTTTTTGGTAAGACTAGTCTAATTATTTATTAGTCGTAATTGGTTGATTATTGATTGGAAAAAGAAATAAAATTAAAAGTAAAAATAAAAGATTTTAATAAAATCCACAACGATACCTAATAGAAATTTAAAAATATATACATATATTGGAAATCGCCAAAAAAATAAACAATATAATATCTTCGAGACTGAGTTTGACAAACTTTCCTTATCTGTTTATAATTTCAGCTAAATATTAAAAAGGAAATGAAGCATTATTGAAATTGAAGCCATAATGAGACTCTGTAAAGTTGGTAACATTTTATAAAAAAAATTGTGCACTGCAAAGGACTAAATAATATGCGTAAAAAGAAACATCTAATTAATAGCTTAATAAATTAGTAGAGTAGCTTAGTCAGATCAGATCAGAATTTTTTAATTCATTTTATGGTTTTCATAAAGATATTCCGGACAGATATTCTTGGACTTCTCGGGGGTATTTCATTAAATTTTATTTTTAATACTATAGACACTTTTAGTTTTACTTTATCTCATCTATTTTATTTATTTAGACAGGGATAACCACACTTCGAGTTTGACTAATCTATTAGTTACGTGTAAATAATTTCGGAATTAAAGTAGAGAGAATTGTGTGAGTTAAATTCAGTTTTTTAACATATAATTTTATGTTAAAAAATTACAAAAATAATATTAATATGAATGCAAACATTAGCGGCAAAGTTGCATAATTCCCTAAATGAATTATTTACACATAATTATAATGCATCTCACGCATTTTGCGATGTAAGGCGTGAGGGCGTATTTTATGACATGATATAACGGCCTTAATGTTAATTACATTTTATCACATGCATGATTAAGTTATCATTAAGTTATTCTGATATAATAATTATCAAATTTGACTTGACTGTTTCAACAGACATCGCTTATATCGGTATTCAATATGTGATTTGTAGTGAACAATGTAAACGCATTCGACTTCAGGACAAAATTCCATCTAAATTTTGTCGGATAAAATTTATTTTGCTTTATTTTCGCAGGCGCGGCGGTCGCCTGTCGGCTGATTACGTACTCTGCCGTCATTCATTTGCGTCTACACCGCCCTAATCAATCTCGTTTATTATGAACGTGCACAGCGAGCGGCCCTGTCTCTCCCACTTTACATTGGTACATATTGCTACGTAAAAAGCTTTTAGTGTTACTCTTACTGTTATATTTTCGAATAACTAAAAAAAATCGAACACATCATCAATATATACCTTTTAAAATTAGTAGTATTTAAAATGATAGGAAACTCATAAATTTGCAAATTGAATTTATGAGTCTAACGACTCAAACAATACACACATTTTTAAATACTATAATTCTCCAACTTTACGTTATGTTATTGTTAGCAACGTTCACATTTCTGCACACACTCTATTACACGGGATGGGGTGCTTTCGTGACATTAATGAATAGCATTGTAAAAAAGACATTCTTATAAAGCGGCCCCTCGCTTTCTAGGATGCATTATATTTCTTTTGAGCTGTCATTCACCACTCGACGTAGAGTTGCATAAATAAATAATTCGAATCGGACCCTTCTCGACCTCAACTCGTTACTTGTATTATATTGAATGACTTGATTATAGGTACAAAAAATATTTTCGAGTTGAAAATGACTTTCGTATTTCCAATTAAATACCTAATTTAAATGTAAATAGAACTTCTTATACTTCTACTAGTTATTTAATTAAATTTAACCATTTTCACTAAACTGTTGTCATCTTAATGTACGACGCAGAACGACAAACTTCAAGGTATGCAAACGATTTACTGATGAACTTCATAAAGGGATCATATAATGATAGAATTGTATAATAAAGAGAAGCATAAAAAGTGAATAAAATACTCCGGCAGAAATTCGCTCAAAAGAGTAACGCGAGGGTCGACGACTTGGCAGTGGGCCGCGTTCAGTCGCTACAGTAGAAAGGAGCGGTCCCCTCGATTTCGGCAACGTTCGGTACATTCATTACAAAAAGCGACACATCGCCCGGGCCCTGGTTTAATAATTCCACTCATTTGGTTTCCCCCGAACGAGTCGCAAGACAACGCGCCCGGCTAACTGTATCAATCAACATCAAACAAATTCGCTTTAACTTTTAAAATACAAAGATAGGGTTGCGTCGCAGCAAAAACTTTTTCGTCTTAACGTAAAATATTGTAAACGGTAATATGTAAAATTTAAGCCACTCCAAAAGAGGCTCAACGTGACTGATAGGGGATCCTAAAACAACAAAACTCGGATCTATGCCATTCAGCCGACCCGCATCCAACCAACTGCGGCCTACAAAATATTTTAACACAAAGCCTGCTCGAGTATAAAAAGATTTGAAAACATTATTTTCATGAGACCCGTTACTAGTCATGTGGCGGCCCTGCTCGCTAGGGTTGCAACTGTCACCGACAATTTCTTTTTATCGTTCAGTTCGTAATGCAACGAGTGTTCTGTTATCGCCGAAGCCCGCGGCTATGAGACTACTCAATGAAAACGCGTGCTTTGATGCCTAATGAAATAGCGAAACGTTTCGAAAGCGGATATAAATCCCAAATAATATAAATCGCGCACGGGAGGAGTGTACACAGAATTCAATTGCAAAATATGTTCAAGTATAAATAATGCTTCGATTTCCTGCGCGCATTGCATAGGAAATTGCTTTCATTTTTAAGCGTGGAAACAATGTGGACTATAAATAAAATTATTCACGCCTACACAAATAAGAGTAGGTTTTGCTTTTGCAGCGCGTCGGCTGGCTGGCGGCACAATTTAGCAAACAAGCTTATTGTCAAGTGTCGCGCGGACGGTTCGCTAACTACGAGCGTACAGTATGAAGAGTACTGTAGTGTCGGTTCATAAACAGACACGCGAGCTTCACTTATTTTGCACTGACACGACATTTATGATTATAATTAATGATGTTTTTACTGGCGCCATTTTGGATGCATTGAGGTTGCGAATGAAACGTACATAGATGAATACGTTCATTTGGTAGCGTTGTTTATGTATGGATATTTGGATTGATTATATTTGCAGGTATTTTGCAATAAAGCCTGAATTGTGAGTTGATATATTCGTACATAGAGGTACTTATACTTGTAAGACCTATATTCATAATTTAATTGGCGTGATTATAGAGAAAGGCACTTACCGAGTCTTGATCGTGTGCATTTGGTGTGGACGGCTGCGGTGGCCTGGGTGGAGGTGGGTAGCCCTGTAACCAAAATAATTTAACTTAATAATGTGTGTCAAGAATTCAATAATAGAGACCGTGCAAGGTTTATTATGCTTGGCTACCAAGTGTAACTAAATCAATTGCTTTATATATCTACTGGAATAGAATTAGTTTAAACTGTTTAAAATAATTTTAAATAAAACAACTAAAAGTATAGCATTCTGCATCTGCGTCAAGTTTACCGGCAATAATGAAATTCGCCTGACCAAGTATTAAGCCATTAATTGAGGACGACGCCGGCGCCAACTGACTCAAGTTAACAATATTATCTGCTTTATTTCGAATTAAGCCCAAGTCTATTTGAGTTCGACTTTTTAATAATAGATTGCATTCTAAATGAACATGAAATATCTGATTTATATTACGTTATTATAAGCGTTCTTATAATATTTCTTGATTTTCACTATTTAGTGGATTACATCACTATTTACATTAATATTTAGGTAAAAAAATCCATTTTGTCACCCAATACGCAATGTCTCGAAAAAAAAATGTAAAGTAAAAAGAAGAGTTATTTAGAAGGAATTGTAATTTAGGAAGAGTCTAATTTCTCTTTAAAAGCTTTCTTATGTCGTAAATTCATAGTATCGTAACTTTCTTACATGGAGTGCAAGATGTAAGATTATAATATAAAAAAAAAGGTAAGCCTATTCACTTTATAATCATATAATTAAATATAACCAACACTGTACATAAAAACCTTTATACCAAAAGCTATCGTCTACATGCAATTAAATCGTATAACTTATTGAAGCAATTTCTCAAAATGTAGCGCCGTTGAATGTTTATTCGTTATTCCGAGAACATCTTTACAGCATTAACGTAGATGCACATAATTACAAACGGCCGGCGAGCGTCGAGAAGTCCGATGCAAACTAAGTTTCATACAACTCGTCCCGTTGAAACTCTACGGGCAAAGACGCTTAAACGTTTAACACAAAGGATATCTTTTTCATTTCACTCTTACGCAATAAAAAGAACGATATAAAACTGCTAACTTATGCAAATAGAGATAGATATTTGTTGAGTCTTCGTATTCCATTAGGAATGTGCCTTATGTTATTACTAATTTAATTAGTCAATAATTAAACTCAGGTCTTTTTAGACTATACTTTTAAGTTTAACCATAGTAATTAATATCATAAAATCACCTATAATGTTTGTACTAAAAACTAAAAAACAACTACAATAATCATTTACACATTATCAACTTAGTTGGATCTAAATGAATATGTACCATAAACTGTTAAATATAAACATTGATTGCCAAATTCCAAATATTTTATAAGCAAAACCTGTTTTTATTTTGACTATTACATACCAATATAAAAATTGCAATACTAACGATTAGTAAAAAAAACAAAATGATGCACATCCATCGCACATTGAAAGCTGTGTATGATAAACAAACTTCCAAACGCGAGCCACGTAGTGAGAGGCAAAACAAGCCCGCAATTACAGAGTTGAATGCGCAAAATACACTAATTCTACTCTGCGGAGCCCGACCGGGATCTATGTGCTTAGCGAGTAAAAATGCAATTCAAAATTGTATGATTGGTCCCTTTGTTCGCTGAATTCGAAACATTGTCGGCAAACGTTTGTTTGGTTTTCGTTTGTACACTGTTCGTTTGATGACAACAATAATTATTCGGATTCGGCCTTTATATTTGTTTTCGTTGAGTTATTGATTAGCATCAGCGAGTTGTTTGATGAACGAGTAAAAGTTCAAAATGCCTCATCTAATATTAATTAATCGTACTAATGGGCATTAAAAATAAACGACACATTTATCCGCCAATTAATAAGTGATATAGAGCGGGACATGTCAGTTGCAAGCGTATATTATTTTTATACTTTGTATTATTTGCAGGAACGGCAAAAGGGAGCGAGCGTCATAATTTATCCAGCAATTCCCGACAGCGTCGCCGGTGCCACTCCGTAAGAGAATGTACGCTACAGTCAGCGTTTCATAGGTTTCCAGCCGAGAAAATCGCCGCGCAAAGTTCCGGGAATCTAGAGCATTTTGCAGTTTGTTATGAGCGTACCTACTGGCGCACCCCCACGATAACTCACTTTATGTACAAAGAAAATTGTAGACACGACACTAAATTGTTAATTATTTATTAAACCTACTTATAAAAAAAATAATTAAACCAAAATTAAATATCTCTTTCTCTCTTTTTCCCTAAATTGCTTACGGGGAAAAGCAAGAAAGTATAGAAAAATCTTCCTCTCATTAAAGAAACATACCAAACAGGTACATATAATGATGTGAAATAGTTAAAACAGATCTGCATAGTTGAATATAAATTAAAACAATATACGATAAAAAAGTCATTAAATATTCTTAGATCAAAAAATATTATACAATTATTCAAATAGTCTTTGACAAACATTTCTCGTTAAGTATAAAATATAGCAAGTTTTACTAGCAACGCGAGCCCGGCTCGCGGTAGAGGTAGAGCTGTCGCACACAAGAAGCGCGCCCACTGTGGGGGAATATTAAACGGACCCCGGCAAAACGAACATTATATCTTGTCAGTGTCTCAGCTCAATATCTTGTCATGTGCACGAACCGTCTGCAGATAATTTCAAATCATACCGACTTATTAATATGATATACGTTCATAGAATTATGCATAAAAACGGTTCCGTGATGGCTATAAATTGTATGGCATCCAAAATATTTTTCCATAAAATAGCGATGTAATTAATATTGTTTCAGTAGTGAAGTCCAGTAAAATATAATTAGTGATTCCTCATTACTGCGCGGCATGGCCCCTCTGGACGTTCGTGCGTCTGCCGGCTTATGGTTATTAATAACGCGCCGCCCCCGCCCCCCCGCGGCCCCGGCCCCCACGCTCGCCCGCACTGCTGCCGCACGTCTGACATTTTAATTCCGGAGCTGGCCGTACGTCCACCGCGTGCCTGCGCTATCGACATGCAATTTTATCGACTCTATTTTCTTTTAATACAAAACTCTGGCACCGAGATCTTTCCCTGACATCATTATAATGGATAACGGAAATAGAAAATTCTTTCATTCGGCTTCTGTATTTGAAATGAAAGAATGTTCAAATATATTAGTTTCCATATAGAAAGAAACGGTAGAGAGAAACGAATCGGTCGGCGGATGTGGTCATCTGGGAAGCATAAAAACGTGAAGTAAAGTAACATCGATCGCAGTGCGCTCGCATCACTAGCTACAAATGCTACAATGGCGGTCGGGCGAGCGCAGGTCGAGCGCAACATGGCTGCCTGGTAGGCGGTTCGAGCGACAGAGCAGAGAGAGGCAGCGCTAGTGTCGCGCTCCCGCTCGCACCCGCACGCCGCGCTCGCATCGATCTCTACTCGCCGAGCTCGCCCCCAGCACCAGAAAGGCGGAACTAACAAAATTACAAAGCGCTTTCGAGCCGCTAATCATAAAATAAGATACGACGTTTCATTTCGACCGTACGACTCTCGAGCGATCGCGATGCCGGAATGGCCCTTGACTCTCAAAATTCTCCACTGACATCGTAGAGTATTAACCTCGCGTCGCTATAATCTCGTAGTCGTAGATAACGTTTTAGATGGACGACACATTTCAACAAAGATGCTGACAGAATATTTGTGTAGGCGACTTAGATCATTGTTCTGTACAGTAGAAAGAACCAAACGACCAATTGCTACCGTACATAATAATTACATCAGCGGCTCCAGTACCGTCGAGTTTAAGCTTAGAGAGGAATTTTTAATTACGTTTGTTACTTTGATTGGCAAAGAGAATTGCTTTTGGTGTAAACTTTTAAATATTTTAATAATATCAGATAAAAATATCGAAAATACTGTTTGTAGATATTGCCGCGTTTCATGTTAGCATAAATTGCATTAGATACTGGCAACTTAATTCAGGCCTATGGAATTGACGGAAGCCCCCCTAAGCGAGTGTTCTGCTTCGCCTACTGTGTGATAGCTGAGTGACGTTTAATTTTTGCACCCTGTGAGGCCTTGTTGTCTTACCTAGTACTAAACACAAAATTTCACTGACTACGTGCACTACGAATTCTAGCTCATACAATAATTTTAAATTCAACATCTCATATTTATTATGTGCAACATATTTTTATATTCATGATATAATTTCGTATCTATTTGCACGAGATAAAAATAACAAGTAAATAATAATAAATTATTCCGTAACGTATTTGATGGTCAAGATATCAATTGTTATCACTTATAATAATAAAGCCGGCGCAGTCTATTTATATGAAAGCATGTGCGCCGTCTCCATTATACAGTCGGCAGCAGTCGACCACGTGCTTTTAATAATTATTGAGATGACGAACGTATTGAAAATGTTAGTTTTCCACGTTTCAAATTTTGTTTATTTAATTAACTAAACTAGTAGAGATGTTTCTGGGTAAATACAGCGCGTATTGTATTTATAGTGTAACATTTTATACAAAAGTAGGTATATTATATATAAAGTAATGATAGTGTGTATAATATTCATTTCATTAATTTAATGTATTTCTAGATAAATAAAAATAACATTTTCTACACTTTACTCGAACAAAATTTACTTTTACGGAGAATTTTTTATATTTTTTTTTGAAATATCTATTCCTATTTCCTTAACGTGTACATACATACCTATGCGAAATTATATACCCCTGCATATTTTTTTGTAAAAAGGGGCCTTACGCGATATTATAACTCACATCACCTGCATTTTTAATTGATTGTAATTTAAATTTTATGTCAACTATAACTAAAGATTGACACAAGTCTTAAAGATAAAAAGAACATGATGAAAAAGTCACGTTCTAAATTGCTTCCAAATCCGTTACAGAGTTGGCAACAGACACGTGCGTTTTATACATAAAGTATGTAAATCTGTTATTTTAGCAATTCGTTACAATCATCTTTCAGTCGCGGTTATATGTCTAAAAATATTGTCTATTATTCTATTCTACGTCTATTATCCATAAATATCTATAAATACATTGTGATTATAATTTATATGTAAATACAGTTTAATTTTAGTACCATATATCAAAATAATATTTTTTTTTAGCTTCACGCTGTATCCCACACATAGCAGGGTAGGCAGAAGGAACCTAGTGTTAACACACTCCGTTCCCTACTTTTCGCCGAATTCGGAATCATTGCGTGTTAAGTGGCGGAACTTAACGCCGCGCTTTACCTCGACACCGGAGCTAAGAAAATGGTAATATAAAATATTCCTACTACTCGAGTGGGAATCGAACCCACAATCAGTGGATTACAGTCACGCGCTTATGCCCCAAATAATTAATATAAATAGTATATAAGATGAAGTTATTTTATACATTTATATAATCTTAAATTTGTACTTTTATCTTTATTAGAAAAACATTTAATTTATATTAGATGAAAAAATATATGCATATACAAATAATATAAACACAAATCCCAATACATGGAGATGACCAAACGTAATTATTTCTAGCAAAGTCGATGCGACCGTCACAGGTTTGATGTGTTGCTTTGTGTCCAGTTTGTGATACCGAGGGAGATCAATGCAATGAATTTCGAATTGTAATGTTGTTGGCTTTTGACAATATTGTGCTACCGCAAAGTACAAAGCTAAAGCTTATACCAATCCTAATTCTGAATCATTTTAGGTATATTTTACATAATTTCCTTAAAATTAAGAATTTTGCATTTCATAACTTATGCCGTCTTACATATTATAATTTTATGTAGTAATAACAAATATATAAAAATAGCTTGAAATTTAATCTTGAGGTTCTATAAAAAAATAGCTCGCTTTTAACATTCTTAAAGTGTTATTCACACACTTAGTAAATTGAACCGCATAGTAGTGCAGTTAGCAGTGTCAAGACACTTCATTCTCCCCGAAATCGAGATTTTGCCTGTTGAGTAGCGGAACTCGACGCCGCACTTTGCTTTAGAAGCCAGAACGGAGAAATAAAAATATTTCAAACATAATCTCTCCCCCTAGTGGAAATCGAACCCACAACACTGCGCGACGATAGCTTCAAACCTTCTATAAATTCTAAAAAATATAAACCGCTAAACAATATCAATCACTTCATATAATCGGTACTATATCCCGTTATCATGTATACTACATCCTTCTGTATAATACACATCCTATGACTTTAAAAGTGCTTTTAAAAGGCCGACGTATTCATAAGATCACCGGATCATTAATCGCGTCTCAAAATTAATTTGCATATCCGTTCGGCTCGAATATCAAACTGAGTGGGAAATCTACATCCATAAAACGGACGTCGTTAAAGATTTATAACATGAATGCAAGATATATGTGAAATTAAATAATACTCTACATTTTTTTTTGTTTTTACTAATTAAGTCTAAATAAATATTAGAATAGATTTGATTTTTAAGCCAGCGCTTTGTGTTAAGTAATAAAAATATATAAATAAAAATTGAAATACAATCATTCCCCCAAGTACGAACCAAACCGACAACCATCGCGTTTTACTCAGAAGCTGTCCCACTGCGCCACTCTGGTCTAAACTTTTTTATTTTATTGTAGAATTACGTTTCATGAACAACAATGCAATAGTACTTAAATAGCCCACTAAGAGGCATTTATAAAATATTATTAGACACTATATCAAGTTGACATATTTATCCCTATCGGCTGGCAGAACTACTGCACGCTTATTCCACGTCATCAACAAACAATACTCAATGCAAGGTGAAACGTTATCATATTACATAACGTATTCAAATGCACGTTACGCTATTCTACTTACGATTTAAATAACTTAACTGTTAATATCGTAGTTTTTATTTGCTTTTTTTTATAAGCCAACTTATTCTGCATTCTACTCATATATCCTCGAGTATTAGGGTTTAATATACTTTTGAGTTAAACGGATAGAGATAACAATATAAAATGAACTCTACCATAATACGTTTAAAATAGCAAAAAAAGTAGCTGCAATAAAAATAACGATTGTAGTGTTTAAGTTACGGCGAACAAATAGAAAATTTGTTAAAAAAATAAAAGGCATCAAAGGCTTTTAAACAACGCGAAAAGGATGAGTCGGACAAAAGATAGAAGAAAAATAAAAGAGCGGCGCAAAGTTCGCGAAAGTAAAAGTTAACCATTTGGACGGGCATAAGCATAGACGGTTTATTGAAATAGTTATTGTTGGGGAGGTAATTTTTAAAAATTGCCTACATTTGGCAGCAGTTTAATGGTAGTGATAACAGTAAAGTCCATAGCCGATGCTCTACGGTCGAGTTTCGTGGATTATTCGCACTATCATGGAGGGGTGCAATTTCGTTAACGTTTCAGATTTCCATATAAAATACTAAAGCGCTTGTGTTAGTTTATTTATTTGCTTTTCTATGTTCTTTGGATATATTTGTAAGAAAAATAAGAAAATATATTATGTAGTAATCCCAAAATTAAATGTGACAACTAAAAATAAACATAACTCACAGTATGACGGCAAAGCAAAGCCTTATAAAATACTATTATTCTTGAGTCCCAAATTCTAGGAAAATAGCAATATTATTGGCTTTACTGTACATAAGCGGTCGTTCACTCAGCTTTAGAGGCTGCCTTGGAAGCGATGTGTCTTGTCAGTGAGAAACTGCCAGACTTAAGAGTGCTTATCGAATATTTTGTCACAAATGAAATTTTTCTTATTTTTTTGCAGGCAAAATAAATAAGGCTGAACTTCTTAATATGTTTAATGTTTATAATACTTATTTATAAATGCCGAAGTCTGTCTGTTTATAGGTCACGCTTTCACAGCTAATCTACCGGTTCGATTTGGATGATTTTTTAATGAAAGTACCTAATGATCCCGGGTTAAACATAGACTACTTATTTTTACAAAAAATAAACTCTAAAGGGTTGAAATAGGGTATGAAGTTTTACATAAAAATTCTAAGCAGCTCGACCGATTGTAAAAAATTTTGGAATATATATAGTTGATAACCAAAGGTTGAACACAGCCTACTTTATTTTTCGGAAATCCACCCCTGAGGTTTGCAATATAATCCGCTAGCTATTAAATAAATGTGCTAGTCAACTGTTTTGGTATTATTTTTGATAATAATGTAAGTAGTTTTGAACTTTACTAAAGTATTAATTTATCGTAATATAGCGAAACATATCGTTATCGTTTGCGATACCGAGATAAACGCTCTTTTATCAACACTTGTGACGATATAATATTAAAAATATTCAAAGATCCGATCGTGTTTTTGATTTTTTAGAAATGTAAATGGATAAAGTATTACAGGATAATATTGAATATTTCTTAAGATAAATTTAGCACTTCAAGTTAAAATATTTAATTTAATATTATATGTAATATAAATATATACGTATTTTTTTTACTAAATCGATAATTTTGATATTAAAAAAGTGTACAAATGTAAACATATAATTTGAGGTATCGCCAAAATATTCATAAGCCAGTTCCCTTTTAAAATAATTCCCCTAAAATAATGCAGTAAAGTTAATATTTTGTATTAAATTAATACATAAAAAATATATTTAGAAAAAGAAATATTCTATTACATGGAGAATGATACATTTACAGGACACGCTGACGCCGCTTCGCTGTCTCTATGTGAATTCGGCGTAGCTACGAGTACATTAGTAAGAGAGTACACAGTTAGCACTTTAGTCAATTTTGTGAACTAACTAGTTAGTTCTGTCCATTTTAAAAGTAAATAATTTGTGTAGAATTTGAATAGATCATTTTTATAATGTATTACATTATAATTGCTATCATGGTGGTGGTGATAGAGGTCCGTAGACGTATATTTTACTAAATCCCTTTTATTCAGCTTCAAGCTTTTTCTGGAATAGTTTTGGGGTTTAGTATCAAAGCACTTTACTGCTATAACTGCGTGTTGAGTCGCAAAAGTCAACGCCGATATTTATCTTCTAACCAGAGCGGGGTAATGCACATAGTTTAAATATAATCCGTTTCTCGTACTGGGGATCAAACCCATAACCTCTCGCGTTTGCAGTCAGTCCGCCACGATGGTCTGTACTTATTCATAAATGCTTCACATACAAGTTTGTGCGGTATAAAATATAAAATAGAATTGATGCTAAAATTATAGCTAATTTTAGATGTAGCATCAACTAAATAATAAATATAGGAAATTATATTAAAAAGATACTTAAAAAGAAAGACGACATAACTCTAGTACAAGAATTTCCTATATAAGAGTATAACTTAGTATACTTATACTATTTAACTGTTGAGTAAATTGAGATAAATTATATGACAAAATTTATATTATAAGTTTTATTTACATTTAACAAAGAAAGTATAAAAACATTAACCTTTATAAAAATTCTAAACTGGAAAAATAAGAAGCTAGACTCACAAAGATGTAGATTGTGTCACTGATTACTAAGCGTATTCAAATATATAAAATATAGTACGTTTTTAAGTCGAATGGAAAAACCTCGCCACATCGACCAAGACGAAATGCAACATTTACCTACATAGTTCCATTCTAAAGAATTTTAATTATACAATTTCGGTTTATATCGGATATAATATGTAACTTGTTAAGCTTAACAAAGTAGATATTATGTTTTGCATTATTATAAGAATTAAAATATTAAATTAACCGTTTTTAAATCCTTGTTATCTTATCTCACCGTTAAATCCTTGTTATCTTATCTCTCTGTAACATTGAATATTTTTTTTTTCACCTAAGAATAACTTAGACAAATCAAAAGAACGAAGAATGGAATATATGTTTACAGGGCACATACCCAAATAACATTTTTTACATTTTTTGGCTGTCTGTTTGTTCCGGCTGGATCGATTTTGACTGGACTGGCAGATAGCTAATTTAATAAGGAGTAACTTAAGGTACATATTATTTTACACTGTATTTTAGAATTATTATTGCTTTTGCTAAATTCCACGACGACGAAGTCGCAAGCATACCGAGTACTATAATATCAACTCTTGTAACATAATATACCTACAACTTACGAGTAACATAAATCTATTCCTAGCTGTATAATTAAAATAAATGTCCGTCCTTCACTATTTGTACATATACATATATTAAAGTCATTGTATTCGAAAATAGACATCATAAATAATCAATATACGCAATGAAAAACAAACTTGAAATAAAACGCACATTAATACATGTTAGTGTATGCTTCATTTAATCCGTTTTATTAATGTATCGTAACTTAATGGTCGTGACTGGTGAGTGGTGGTGTAAAGTAAACGCATTCTTATTACGATTCAATTTTAATTTGACAATGTATTTTTTTTAGTTTCACGCTGTATCCCGCAAACAGCAGGGTAGACAGAGGGAACCTAGTGTTAAGACACTCCGTTCCCCACTTTCCGGCCGAATTCGGAGGAATTGCGTGTTAAGTGGTGGACTGCGCCACGACTGGCCCCAATATGTAAAAATATTCTTATCAATAATAACTTTTTCCTGTTTGTATGTATGTTACGTATTTTATAAATAAAGATTTACTTCAAATAAATAAAAAAGGACAAATTGTATCGTGTTTCATTTAGGTAAATGAATTATGCAGATCACATGAAAATTTCTAAATAATTCTCTCCCACATGACTATTTGTTTTTCCTAATTGGCATTTAAAGAGTTAAATATTCATTCATATTGAGGTCAGTCGTGGCGCAGGGGCAGAAAATATGACTGTAAATTTGACTGGTTATGGGTTCGATTTACACTCGAGGAATTAAAACATTTAATTTATCATTTTTTCGCTCTCATACCTAAAACTAAGTGCGGCGTAGTGTTCCACCACTTAACACGCAATGCCACCAGAATTCAATGGAAAATAAGGAACGGAGTATCTTATAATTAAGCTTCCTCTGTCTACCCTTTTGTGTTCTTTTGGGAGATACAGCCGGGCGCTAAAAAATAGAAAAAACTATGAATTTACCTGGTGAGGAGGTTGAGAGCCAGGCGGCAAGTGTGGCGGGTGCTGCGACTCCTGCGTCGGAGACAACCCTCCAGCACTCTGAGCTGCGCCGGGGCTGGGAGCGCCGGGGGGATGCGTAGGGGGCTGCGGGGACCCGCCACGCTCGTAGCCCTGGGGATTGCGACGATCGGTTTAGTGATGAGTTACTACTATAACTATATTTCATTAATTACAATAAAATATTTTTACTGATGTTCAAAGATTTTTTATGTAAACTGTCACATAAAACAAGACAGGATTGTTATACACAATATGTACTAGTACATTCCTGACTACTATGACATGAAAACAAAAACGTGCGTTTTACCATTTTAAAGTAATTGGTGTCCACTCAAATACTTCATTATTAAGATAAAGATTGATTACGTGATACTACTACTATGTGTAATTAATTATAATTAAATATGTCAAAGAGCTGCACAAAGCAAACGTGGCCAGTCGTGGCCCAGTGGCACAAGCGTGTGACTGTAAACGACTGGTTGTGGGTTCGATTCCCACTCGAAGAGTGGAAATATTTAATATTTCCATTTTCTTCGCTCTGGTCGAGGTAAAGCGCGGCGTTAAGTTCCGCCACTTAACACGCAATGCCTCCGAATTCGGCGGAAAGTGGGGAACGGAGTATCTTAATACTAGGTTCCCTCTGCCTACCCTGCTGTGTGCGGGATACAGTGTGAAGCTATATAATAAAAAAAAATCAAACAGCTCAACCCGTAGTCTTGATTTCGCTCGGAAAGTGGAGAAAGGAGTGTTTTGTCACTAAGTTCTTTTTTACTACTCCGCTATGGTGGAAAAACTTAACTCGTAGCTGTAAAAAATATGTCGTATTTAAAGTAGCGCTATTTGTATCAGTTTCTAATATATTTTTTGAGTAAAACGCCACCACAAGACAAGATGTCTATCTAAAAAAAATATTATAAACAAGATATACTCACACCTTTCTGTGAAGAAGATGTGCATTTTACCATTTTAAAGAACGTGAGTTTATTTCATTTTATAAACTAAATGTTATTTTCATACTTTATTATTTAGATTATGACTGATAATAAGCTACTACAATGTTTAATTAATTTTTATAAAACATGGTCTATACAAGTACGACTACTTATATCAGATTTTAATATTGATCCAAAGATTTGTTTGTAATCTGTCTTATAAAACAAGACAAGAATATTAACCTAGTTTAATTAATTATTATACACAAGGTTCTATCTTCTAATGACGATTTTAAAGAATATGTGCATTTTACCACTTCCGAGAACGTGAGTTTATTTCATTATCTGAACTGTTGTATTATTTTCACACTTCATTATTTAGATAATGAGTCATAATTTACTATTACTACTATGTTTAATTAATTGTAATAAAGCATAGTGTATGCGCATTCCACTAATTACATCAATTTCTGTTATTCATTCAAAGATTTGTTTGTAAACTTTTGTATTAAGCAAGACAAGAAGAACTAATACATTATTGGTAAAATTGTACGGAAGGTAATTAAATGTACCTTCCTGTCAATGATGATTTTTTAATAAAATGAGCGTTTTACCATTTTCGAAAATGTGACTTTATTCCATTGTTTGGATTAACTTTGTGTTATTATCATACTTCATTATTTAGATTATGACTAATAGCTTGCTACTACTTCTTCTATGTTTAATTAATTATAATAAAACATGTCTTATAAATATCTTATAAAACATGTCTATAACTGTTATAATAGCTTCTGATGGTAAATCAACTATCAGCTAACCAATTAATATTAACCAAAATAAGATTACTAATAATCTGTCATATAAAACAAGACAAGAACATCTATCTAATATAGCATAATAGATTATACACAATACCTTTCTGTTAATTTCGATTTTAAGAAATTGTGCTTTTTACCATTTTCAAGAAGGTGAGGTTTTTCCATTGTCTAAATTAACTGTTGTGTTACATTCATATCTAATTATTTAGATTATGACTAATAACCTACTAGTACTACTACGTTTAATTAATTATAAAAAAACATATGCAAATACAACTACTTACATATATCTGTTTTTTTTTAGCTTCACGCTGTTTGTTTGTAATTTGTCATATAAAACAAGACAAGAACATCTATTTAATATAATTGATTATACACAAGATATATCCGTACCTTTCCGAGTCAATAAGGATTTTAAAGAAAATGTGCGTTTTACCATTTTTAAGAACGTAAGTTTTTTCCATTGTCTGTATTAACTGTTGTGTTATTTTCATACTTTATTATTTAGATGAAAACTCATAATATGCTACTATGACTAAGTTTAATTCATTATAATAAAACATTGTATGCGCATTCTACTACTTCCATCAATTCCTGATATTAATTCAAAGATTTGTTTGTATACTATCACATAAGGCAAGAAAAGAACTTAATACATTATAATAATACAGAAGACAGGCCAGTACCTTTCTGAAGATAATGATTTTAAGAAGTGTTTTATTCCATTGTTTGAATTAACTGTTGTTTTATTTTACCTAATCCTTCATTATTCAGATTATGACTGATAACCTACTACAACTACTATTATAAAATAATTATAACAAAACATTTTATATGCAATGTACGACTACTTATATCAGATTCTTATATTAATTCCACGAGTGGTTAGTAATTTGTCATATAAAACAAGACAAAAACACATATTTAATATAATTATTATACATAACATATAGCAGTGATTGTCCAGTGGCACAAAGTGTGACTGTAACACGACTGGACGTGGATACGATTCACGCAATTACTTCAAAATTCGCCAGAAAGTAGGGAACGGAATGTCTTAACACTAGGTTCAGTCTGCCTACCCTGCTGTGTGCTTGATACAGCGTGAAGCTAAAAAGCATATAGCAGTACATATCTTCAATTAGAACTTCAAAAAGTTCACCGTTATACTATTTCCAATTATTTCATTGTCTAATGTAGAAAAAGTGAAAAGTATGTAGTTTTATTAGTAGTAGTCAGTATAGTAAACAGCTTCTATTAATAAGCAAACTTGAACTTATATGTGGCACACGGTTAACAGACAAGACACAAGTTGATATGTACAGTATTTCGAATTTATTGGATGACTTCCAAAGAACGGGTTTCATAGTTATGAAGTAAACAGTTACGCCTTGTCTTATTTTGGTGTCAATGTATATTTTCCATTTAATCAGATCGCCATAGAAAAATGTCCTACTCTTAAAATCAAAGTGACTTACTTCATAAATTCTGCACATTTAGTTGATGCGTTGATGCTAAAAACTTATTTCCTACTAATTGAACAGGTTTTGCACAGCTTTTAAGTTAGGTCACTTTCATTCTGTGGATGAGATATCTATATAAAAAAACCTATAACTTGACAGCAAAAAGATCAGTAATCATTTTGACAAGGCTATTCTATATTGTATTACTAATAAAGGTTTCCAGGTACAATTAGCCTAAATTACTTAAGTGTTGATATTCTAACTAAATAGGCTTTAACGTATTAAACCAATATTAATACACGATGTTAAACTTAATGGTGATTAGAGACAAATCGAGCTAGTCGAAACTCATTAGTCAACTTAACAGAGATAATTTAGGTACATATGATCGCGACGCCCCCGTTGCGAAGCAATCGGAGTCTATTTCAACGATATAGTTTTGAGTTCAAATCCCACTTGGGGATTCCCCGAATTGATTAACACTATTATTATAGACTAGTAACCGCCAGCAACTACGTTTGCATGGATTTAATGACCCTTCCCAACTACCTATCACTCTAAACAGCTATTGTTGTAGCGCATTTTCCTTATACCAGCTATAGGTACTATATGGTTCTATTATGATTCTGCCTGAGGTATTTCACTTCTCAAAATGAATTATAGCCTAAGTCCTGCCTAAGCCTAAAAGGAATACAAGAAAAGATTACATTTAAATCCGTCAGTCCTTCCAAAAACATTTTATTTTTACTGTTTTGTGTAGTATAAATATTGTTACATATATATATCTTTGAAATAGAGAGTAAAGGAAAGAAGCTCCGACACCCAGCTAGTAACGTCTCAAATAAGAAAGAAGGGATTAGCAAGGAGACGAAAATAATCTTTTTAAAGTAACCATAAAAAATAACGTAGTACTGCTGTTTTACAGACAACATGAAATTACACGATTCTTACGACGCTAACAATATAAGAGAAACAATTGAGCACGTGGTGTCGAGGCCTTGACCGTGCGCCCATTATGCAGTTTACTTGTGAATAAGTGCATTACATCTATGCATCTAGATAACTATACCACGTGATATAAATAGCTTAACCCGCTAGCTCCATTGACTACAAAACGATTGTACCGCCCATTGTTTTGCATTGGATATTTTCTTGATGTGAAAGCGTTACGATTTAGCGGTCATAAACTTCCAATAGCCTGTTATCGGGGGAATAAAAATTATGATCGAATATGAAAAGGAATCAATTAATCCATACTAGTATTATAAATGCGAAAGTCTGTATGACTGTCTGTTACGCTTTCACGACTAGACCACCGGTTCGATTCCGGATTGGATTCATATAGAAAATAGTTAAAAACATAGGCTACTTATATTCGATTACGAATTTTATTTAAGGAAGTTAGTTAGTTAATGGAGCAAGATAAAAAATCGGCTACCTATTTTCCCAAATACGCTAGCGTACCGCTAACATAACATATAATAAATGATAAATGTTTCCAATATCTTTAAATACCTCTTGTTTAAATTATTAAGTTACAATATACTCATCATATTACTCAAACAAAGTGAACATACACAAATTATTGACAGTGTACGTACGATCTTTGCAATCGTGTGTCGCAAAGGTTAATTCGTGATGATGCTTCACAGCACGTCTGAATTGCCTGCCTACACGTGTTTACCGAGAGAAGGGGGATGTGCTATATGCATGCTATACACTGTGCAGATTGTGTCATGCGTGTAATTGCAAAGCTATTTTATTTCTAGCTCGTCAACTCAAAGCGAGTCTGCTATCGTTTGTCGTTTGTATGATTTTAATCATCTGCAATTTGTGCAAATATGATTGAATGCCGTTCATTCATTACACATTTATTACCGACGAGACGTCCTCGACATAGTTCTCGCAGACTTATTGCATTAATCGTTCGATGCTTTCACTCCACGACTGCTTTCTGCGTCACGTTTCTAGGATGTAAACACTACACCCCGTCTACTCTACTTCTATTGAAAACCGGTATTGTGTCGGCTATTATGAACTTCAATGATTCGTTCTAACAAGTTACTCGTACAATAGTTATTTATTAAAACCACCAGTACTAACTACAGTAGCCACGATGTTTTCAAACTAATACACCTTCTGAAGTACTCGTATGTACGTAACATAATAAAACGTACTAACAATTTAAAAGCAGAAGCGTTATCAAGATGAATTATTAACGAAGTCAGCTGACAAAATCATTCATCATTGCCATTAATTGAATGGCCACGTCAAACTTAGATTAACTTAAAACGTAGACGAATTAAGGCGTCAAAGTAGATAACGTCACCCCGATATTTACAAGTCAAAGTCAAGGACGAGATGAGTCATTTACTTTTTGTGTTTTCCCTTATTCCACTACGATAATTGATTATGAAACATTACGAGTTCGCGACCTTTTGTTACGTCACAACGAATAGTCAATTACGTTATTGAGTCACATATCTATGCTGCGATAGCGACGTTAATAAATACTTAACAAAGATTATGATAACATTATGTAAATAAACTATTACTAAGTAAACATTAATCGCTAATTTGTAACAATGACAAAGAAAAACTTTGTGATTATTACACATTGTGCTAGTATTGGAGTATTTATTGTTTTCACATTGGTAATATACCTAATGGGTTATTTGCAGAAGGACGACTAAACATTGTGCTCATATAAGTATTCCTTACTAACATATTGATATTTTTTTCTACATTTTTTGTTCTAAATATTTCATGGCTGTATTGAAAGTTGACGGTTTATGAACTCATTATTCACATATTGTTACTGAGAGTTAACTTCTTAGTACATACCTATAAATTATACTGCTTGTCATTAAACTGCCAAGTGATTATAAGATACTGAAATTCGATTCGAAGCAATGTTTTAATCAGCTTAGAGAGTGCCGAACATTATACACTGAGTGAGGACCGCCCGAGGGGCTATCGCTATGTAATTAGATACTATGCGCCTTGTTCGTCAGTAAAACTTGAACCTATTAATTACTTATCGATACACAGCCGCCTTGTCGTTAAGACAATCGACGCTGAGATATAAAATCCAAGAACCATTTTAGGTACCTAAGACAATGTTTACCGTGTTGTAGATATGTAAACGGCAGTAGAAAGGCAATAAAAGATTGTATCGCATCGTAATCTGCAGATTGAACCTTTACGAGTATTATTTAACAATCGTGTCACTGGAATAGCTTTGAAGGAGCGCGGGTGGGGAGGGTGCCGAGGGTGGTGGGTGGCAGGCACAACCAAAACAAAATACAAAGAATACCAAGAACTTTCACTGAATAATAATTCGGGGGTAAAAGTTTGTCGCTACGAGGTAGCAGGAAATCGGGACTAACGCCTGCTTGTGGAGTTTGGCTATGTTTCAGTGGAACCATCCGCGCCGGTCGCCAACCAATCCATCAAAGGAGGGTGACTGGATCGGGTGTGGGTATCCTCCCCCGTACCCACATAAATATTGCGGGTAGGTGAGTACAAACCCTTTGACCGAGTTCTGTTTACTTTCATTTTCACTCAGCTGACGAGGCCGCCACCCTGCCTATTCAACTCCACTATTATTATGATAATTAGAAGGTTATTAACTCTAACCAACTAATAGAAAAGTATAAACTTGAAATACGGTACTTGTGTCTATTTTTACAACTGTCACAAAATAGTAACTAATTTCAAAATACTCAAAATTTTGAATATACATATGAATATATCTCTATAAATGTTACAACTATAATATGTAATAATTACAATTACAACTGTTAGAAAGAGCAAGATGTGTTTGTATTTCGCCTAACTTTGTGAAGCGATTCGGAATTATAATTAGGTGCGTATGAATGGTAAAGTATTGTAGCCAGTTTGAGAGGGGTTTGTTCCGGAGAGTACTCAAGGTTGCAACGGGTTCGGACGCGGCAGACAGGGCGCAGACGTGCATTATTAGGTGGGTGCCGGAACACCAGCGGGAGCGGTGGGCGGCTGTGGGGTGCGCGTATCGTACGTCATCACCTGAGGCGCGCCCTTGAAACCGTCGTCGCATTCATTGCACTCGGATGCGGCCCGGATCCTCAGCCCACGATACTCACTCTTAAGATCTACCTAACTACCTATCCCCATCTTAAGACAAAGCGAAACCAAAACAAACAAAATTTACACTTAAAAATATTCAAACAAAGTTTTATATAAATTTAATTCAAGTTGAAAGTTTATATTTTCATGGACTTGAAAAGTTTGGGTCTTAATCAAATTTTAATGAATTGACTGTATTGTTGGTTTAGTAACTAGTTAGTAGGGTTATTTATCCTAATCAGGACAATAAGGTACTGTTCCGTTACTCTTCCTAGAGTCTTTCTCTAATCAAAAACAGTTTTTGTGTATATTGAATGAATTGTACACTTTTTTTTTCTCTTATATAGTCAGCTAACTATTTAATGAAACGATCTTGGTTAGTATGAACGAAAGTTAGCAGAGATATAATTTTATTGTTATTGTAGGTTCCTATATAATGACATGTCGAACACGTGGCGTTGCCTATCATTTGAATCTGAATGCAGCGAAGTTAGTATTCTTCTAATTGTACAAAAGCAGCAATAAATTATAGGATTGGGCAAATGTTTATGTCATTCAATATTTAAAAAAAACAACATTTGTTGTCAATTTCGTAAGAACGTAAGATAACTAACTCAGTTTCTTGCGAGTTTTTTAAGCAAATCTATAACATTAAAATGCAAATCTTAATGTTAAATATATATAAACTGCAGTTCACGTGTCAAATCAGCTGCTCAGAATTTAGGTTTCGATAAAGTCAAACACGATTTATAAATTATCTTAAACATATACATATATCATATAAAAACAAGTCATAAGATTTTAAAATTATTATTTAATTTGAAAATGTTTTATTGTGATGATTAGTGATAAAAATGAGGAGGTATAAATATTTAAGGTTTTAAAAAAACAAAACAGTGCTCAAACACGTGAATTTATCATTTTGGATGTATGTTGCATCGTGCATGAAAAGTAATGACAAAAATTAAAAATCAATTAGATTAAATATCGAGTTATATTCTGTAGGTTTTTGACGTCTTTGAATATTTTTTCAAAATAAACATACTTTGGATAAGCAGCTTTATTTAGAACACACGTTAGTAAAGATTGCTAACCGATATAAGTTATGAATGTACATATCCATACTTATATTATAAATGGGAAAGTCTATGTGTTTGTCTGTCACGCTTTCACGGCTAATCTACCGGTCCGATTTGGATGAAATTTAGAATGAAAGTAGTAAATAACCATGGGTCTATCATAGGCTATTTTATTTTCAAAAATCAACCTCTAAAGGGTTGAAATAGGGGATGAAAGTTTATTTGAAAAATCTAAACCGCTTGACCAATTGTAATGAATTTTGGTATAAATATAGTTGATAATCTAAGCTTAAACATGGGCTACTTAATTTTTTAAAATTGCGCCCCCCAATGTTGCAATATAATGAAACAGTTCACGCGGCGAAGCCGCGAGCGGGTTTCTAGTAATTATATATATGGGACCGAACACCTTATGACTTAAAACAACGGAAACACATCGTCATTAATGAATAATAAGTAATAGAAAAAGAAAAAAAAAATGTGCATTATAAACATAGACAAAAGGCTATATTTATAAAAAAAACAGCTTAACTTTTTTTCCACAAACTAGGCTAGTCAGAGAGAACCTAGAGCACGACACTCCGTTATCTACAGGTTATATTTATTTAAGTTAGAAGAAAGTACAGTAATATGCTCCATTTATATTACAAAGTATTATACTTAATATGTTTGAAGATTTTATTATTTTACATGAAATGTTTTAATATGTATCAAAAACATTGAGAAAAAATAGCTAACGTTAATTAGCTCTATTTTATAGTAGTAATTGTATGCTATTAATTGTCGTTGTAAGTTATATATGAATTAAATAGTATTTTTATATACTTATATACTACATTCTCAAACGACTTTTGCTATTTATTATTTAGTACAGTGTTCATTTCTTATTTGTCAGTCTTTAAAATTAGGACTCTTCTTATGTGACGTCATAAATAGTTCCTAGTAGTTCCTTAAAGAGTCCAGTAATTTATAATATTTAAGTTCCTAACCAATTAAAAGTTTAATAATAATCTATAATTTTTTATTTATTATCGATACTAATAAATTAAACATTGTACCTTAAACTTTGAATTTAAAACTTATTCAAGGTTAGGAATATTCCAAGATTGTGGTACATGACCGATATGGAGCAGGGCCGTTTCCTCATAATCATAATAATTCACACTAAAATTATAAATGCAAGTCATTCTCATCTGTCTGTCTGTCGCACGTCGTGTTGTTTCACGGCTAATCTATCGTATCAATTAGAATGAAAAGCAGAAAGAGAAGATCCAGAGTATTTTTTTTAAAAAACAACCTCAAAGGGTTTGAAGTTGAAAGTTTGTGTTATTTGTTTTACTTATCTTTACTTTATATTTACTTATTTACTATCATTATGTTCTTATTTTTAGTTTATTAATCCTATAGGTATGATTCTCTAGGATAACTATTATATTATTCTGGTGTAATATTAACATTTCTTATTTTTTCCATTTACAATTGAAACTATAAATACGCAGTAATTCAAAAAATCTACTTTATTACTAAAGTTTTCTATATTTATTTTATCATATTTTATATTTTCTAAGTTGTGTCTAAAGAGGGCATTCTTCAATTATATATAGGTCACTTTGGACACCTCAAAGGGTTGCAATATACAAAACAGATAGCAGAAGAGCTGCTAGTCATTAAAGAGTTGTAAAAGCAAAACATTAAACAAATTTGTAATCTACACATTAATCTTGCTATATTTTACTCAACTTAAATATCAGTCTTCTATTGACCAACTATTCGTTTATCTAAAGCGTGCATTTATTCTGTGCGTGCCTAATTTCTGCTCTGTTTGTTTGCAAAGTTTCTACACAATCACAAGTGATATGCTTTCAAAGCAGAACAACACGAGCATGGGTCACCAGTAAAGACTGACAGATAAATAGCCCCGACTGTAGACGTGCGTAGACATGGGGTGGTCACCCATCGCTTGCATTGTCTATTAATCACTAAGGTACGACGGGTTGAATATTTGACAGTCATACTATAAGATACAATAAACTAAACGTTTTCAAATAAATAACATTAGAGTTATTAAGTAATTATAAGTGTGACTGTAAACGCGACCTTATTGTGGGTTCGATTCCTACTCGAGGAATTGAAATATTTAATATTTCATTTTCTTGGCTCGGATGTCGAGGCACAGAAATGAGAAACGAAGTGTCTTAACATTAGGTTCTTTCTGCTTACCCTACCGTGTGTGGGTTATATGACATGACCATAAAAAATACTTCGAAAGACAAGAGATATTTATATACCATAGATAAGTAGGTGTCAATACCATCGTGATGCTATTGCCATTGGAGAACTGCACACGCCGATTTTGAGTTAGATTGGTCCGATTTTAAATTTATACATACATACAAACATTTAAGCTGAGTTTAACAAAAAAAATGTATGGAGGAGTTTACTAGCTACCATACAATAGGTTTTAATAAATAACGGAAATAGATGAGAATGATAATGAGATAAAAAAGTTGTAATACTTATTAAAAAATGATTTGACATAGAAAAATAAAACCAATACTATAACAATATAGTAATCACAAAATGTATAAGTGAATATATATTACTACAATTATTTGTTTAGGATACTGAAAAAAAAAATAATGTAACTGATTACAAAAACACTAATAACTTGGTACAGTTATTGATTGACGCTAAAAATAGCCGTAATTTATGTTGTAAATCTTTTGTTATTAAAACTACAACAGAAAAAGGTAATTAATTATATACTTATTTTACTATTGCCAATATTTAGTATCTTTTTTTTTCAAACCGACTGAGTCAAAGATGGGATAAATGAGGGAAGATAAATTGGAATCACACCCTTTGTGCTATTACTCTTCACAGTGATTATTTTTATTCCATGAGGGTCAAATGACGAGGACAAAAATTTTTTGCACAATTAATCGTGGGAAATATTATATCATATTATTACACATTATTTAATTTTTTATAAGATATTTTTTACTATACCTTAATCTATTATTAAAATTCTTTCTTTACTCATTGAGAACTTGACAAACATTGGCTAGCTGAAAGTGTCATGCGTGAAAAGCTGAAATGTATACTATTTAGTAGTGTAACGATAACAACAAAGGATAGAAACTAAAATAGTATGACGAAGATAGCAAGACATAAAGATAGCAAGCAAAGTTGCGGGCGACAACTCGTTAATATATACATACATAACATGTGAAATAGTATATCTTACGAGACTACTCAGTGACAACTTACCGATTCAAACTATTGTCCAATATAAGCATACTTAATAAAAATTGTCTTCATTTCTAGCTATAGCATTTGACGATATGGATATGACACCCAATAAGTAACTATTTGGTACAAATCTAATTTCTAATATATAACAGAAATAATCATACGTATTTATAATATAGATATTATTCAAGTGTGCAAAAAATCATCAACAAGACTAAACTCAGGACGCTAAGGGACTTTAATTTGGAATAGTTAGTTGTTACATAAACGCCATTGTATCTCAGTTAGTGTAATTCCGTTCAGTTAAGACAAAGTGCGGGTCACGCTATTAAACACCTTTGAAGGAAAGTGAAACACTAAACTATATGCCATTAACTTTTTCTGCCTAAGTCGCGTTATGCGGACGATGCATGAAGATAAAAAAGTATTTTAGTTTTTCTTGTAGATAGATGTCAATTAGAAAAAAAAATATTTTTTAAACGGTAAAAATATTAAATTACCACCGAAAATATATAACATTAGATTGAAAACACTCATAGGTTAAGGATTAAAGAAAAAGCTTAACGTTCCCAATATATTATCATAGAGTATCAACAGCTGGTAGTAGAACGCATGACTTAGCATTATACGTTTTCCGAAAATGTCTTCTTCAATTTCTTAAGTGTGAATAACATTTTAAAATGTTAAAAAAATATATCTCTATAATCTACCAACTAAAATAAAAATATCTTCGATTTGCGATAAAGATCGATTTTTAGATCACTCTTTAAATAACAATAAGATCCTAAGTAGTAAAAGGAAAGCTTTACGGTTCGGGATATATATCAACTAAAATAAAAACAGACTCGATTTCTTTAAAACGAAACACAAATTCAAGGAAAAGTTAACAAAATTCTAATAAAATTGATTTTTCGCTTCTTATAATAAACACGCAAATCAAATAAAAGATTATTAAAAAACAAAATCTACCAACAGATTTTATTTACTAAAAATACAACATTTTGTTTCTGAAATATTTATGATATGAAACTTTATCTATAACAAATTGGGTAACAGCGCGGGCACGTCGTAAATGTGAAACTTAAAAGCTTTTAATTTTTAAGTCTTCGTAGTGCTTGTCATGTCCGTCTACCAATTTAGAGCGGAGTCAGTATGGTACAAAATTGCGATGCCTGTATTATGGCTTGTACGTTTACATAATATTAACAATTTACGACTTTTAGGAGCAGCTGCTTAAAATGATAGCCTCGAATAGCTAATAAACAAATGTTTTTTTTTTTATTAATTTACTATTAAATATTAATGTATTATTTTCTTATAACATCGATAATATTGTAAAAAATGTATGTGTATCTTATCGAAATTACGTGTTTCTATTTATGATATAGAATATTTATGATATGGTACAAATACGTAAAAAAAAAAATTTTGAGGTCCAACTATATTAGGTGCATTTAATTAATAAATGTTTAAGGATTTTATCAATTTCAATCACACTTGATAACTCCAATAGTCGTTCTTACTACAAAGAATAGTAAATTTATAAATAATTACATTGAATATTTCACTAATAATTACATTACTGACAGAGTAATCATGATAAATATTTTGTTAAATATTTATTTACTACTGTAATAAAAACACTAAGTTACATATCTTATAAATTCAATAACTTCAAAGTTTTTAAATACAGCTGCGCTATTTCAAAGTTACACTAACGTGTCTTAACAAGGCACGAGTAATAAATTTTTTCCACTTTGCAGTAGATATTATCTCGCGTACTTATTATAAAAATTGTACGTCTCGCACAGCGGAACGAGAAGGTCGATAACTAGGTATAGACGAGCAATGATACTATACTATTACGATGGTCGTAAGTATTTTAAGCTATTTGCCCACAAGCTATGGTTTCAAAACGACCTTGCGCACTGTCGGTACATTTCTTAACACCGATTTCTAAGCGAGTTCGCTCCAACAGCCCTGCTTCAAAACGTACCTCGGGCTTCGTTGCACAACGAGCTTACGTCAGCGAGCGCGCAGAGTGGCTTACGTCATTGGGCGTGATTTATTCAAAGGAAGATAGGCTTTATAAATTTGTCAGTAAAGTCGTAATTTCCGTAGCGGGTATACGAGTATGATAGAGCGTTTATGTTCACGTGAGTGGATGAGGCTGCGACGCGCCGCCGTGCCGCCAGCTCAACGATTCTGAGAAGCGTTCGAGGCTCTCTAGTTTCGGACTTGAATATGAATCTTGTAATACGACGTCTATGAGGAGTATTTTAAGCGTTCTTTACACTTTTATACCTCGTGAAAGGGAATCATTTTCAATAAAATATTTTTAAGTATTAGTGCTGGGAAATTGATCATAATAATTAATACACTATTGCGGATTTAGTTATCAATTTATGCATCTTATAAATTAAACAGGATAGATAAAAAAGTTATGTTTTTACTTATGGTTAATTTACTCTTAATATAAAATAAAATACCGATATATTCTTACTACAGCTAAAAAAGGGAGTTAATCCCGTTACTGTAGTGGATTATTTCAATTTTCAAATACTACCAGTAGAATTATCCTTACAAACTCCGCGTGCTATAAATAACTGTTTTTTTTAGATATATGGATAGTTATACGGTATATATATTTATATGGTATAAAGAAAATTGTTATACAATGAAAAAAATCTAATTTGTGCTAAAAGCACATGTTCGTATTTAGGCAGGTACTATTGTTCTACTTCTAGTATGCAAGGTAATAGTTTTTAAATATAAATTTAACGCTACAACTCATGTTACGGTATAATTTAAAAATTATCCTCATTATTATTTAACATTATAATACATTTTATATATGTTAATTTCCTAACGAAGTTCGCACACCCCTGCTGAATTTTAAAACTACATATTATAATCAAAATTAATGCTATTAAAGTATTATTCATTCATTCTGAATTAATTTATATATAAATATTTAAACATTACTTTAATTAAGTAGGCATTTTAATTACCTATTCATTATATAACAAATTAAAACTCAGTAATTCAAGTTGAACAAAAAATCTTTATGAAGATAATAAGAATATTGTTATATGAAAGATTATAAACATGTCACAGTCTTGTTGTTTTTAAAGAAACCACTCATTAAAATGCTCAGTCACAATCAAAAGGTCAAATTGTTATACACAAATGAAATATCATCTAAAATAAAAAGTAAAAACGGAACGAACTGTAAACGTTAAAATTGTAGTCTCGTGAAAACTCCGAGTAAATAAAAGCTTTTAAGATCCGTTCAAGACAGGACTTTATGAAAACGTGGTAATATTGTTCAATGGGTACTAAATATATCACGACAAAGAACATTTTTGAGGTTACTTAGGTAAATAAATATTTAGAGAACATTTCTTTTTACTATTAAAAAATGAATATATTGTTTGTTTTTGTAAATATTTATTTAAAATAACTTTATCCTTTTGACTTAATAAATTGTTTTTCTTAAAAACTTTAGAAAAAAAATGAGCTAGCATCTTTTTATCTCTTGACAAACGATTGTTCGTAAAATAATCTTTGGGTAAAATCGTTCGTAGAATCACAATTTAGACAGAGAGAGAGAGCTGACAGTAGAACGCATGGCTTATCTGTCAAAGCACGTGGACGGTTTCCAAGACGCGCGGGTTCTTATCCCACTTCATACAATTTTTTATACATTTTCTAAATGTCTTGAGTCAACAATCTCAATCTACCACTAAAATCTAAAACCAACCTGGTGTGGCGAGAAGGGCGGACGCGAGTTTGGCGCACCAGGATGGCCCGGCGGTGGCGGATATCTGGGCGGGTAGGAGCCCGGCGGGCCGTACGCGCCCGGCGGCTGCTGCGGACCGCCAGGGGCGCCAGCGCCGTACGGCGGACCTCCGTAACCTCGTGGCGGCTGGAAATAAAGTTCATGTTATTTATTTATTTTGCTCTATTCTTTTTGCTGTTACCCAGAGCGAAATTTTCTTCGCCTTCTGTATCAAGGCAAAGCAAAGCGCGGCGAAATGGAAAAGTTAAATATTTTATTTCCACTCTTCAAGTGGGAATCGAACCCACAACCAGTCGTTTAAAGTTCTGCGTTTGTGCCACAATCTGATGGGGTCAATGTTATTTATCAGATTTTTATAATCAACTATTTAAGCCGGTAATTGGGGAACGGAGTGTCTTAACATTAGGTTCCCTTTGCTAACCCTGATGTGTGTGAGATAAAACAAATTAAGAAATACATTTTAACCTAATTATATATTTAATAAAGGGTATTCTCTCTTGACAAAGATTTTCCGCATAATAATCTACGAGCGTAATGATATATAATATTCAGCGCAGCCGGATGGACGACGTATGACGTAGAGTAGCGATCAGTTTCTAAGAGAAACGGATTCGAATTCAGCTGCATTCAAATTCTAATAAGTTTTCCAAAGCTTTTAGTTCATAAGTGAATAACACTTTAAAAGTATCAAAAATATATATTACTACTCCAAAAAATATTTTGTAACTCTGTTCTCATTTACTGTGACTTCTTTGTGTCATGTGTAGTCCGTACATTTAAGTATATTTCAAACATCTTGCAAACCTACGTAGTAATTACTGGAAGTCAGATGAAATATCGCTTATTTCATACTTATAATATGAACTTTTAAAAAAGTATTAATTTGACGAAAAAGAAGAATTGTTATATAATCTTTTAAGCACTAAATTCTTTTAACTTAAGTCTTAATTATTGCATGAGATTACAAACATAATTGACATTTGTCAAATTAAGATTGTGTTAAGCTGTTCGATTGTTTAAGTTATAAAATAGCCGTCTAGCAGACGATATATAGGAAAACTAAGATAACAATATAAAAAGAACCTCGTTGTTTCCTTGAAAGAAGTTACTCACAAATTTGTCATCTTCTTACTAGAAATTTTGCTCAGACCAAGACAATCATTCCGCCAATTAATATAGCTTGGTTTAATATATCTATAATAAGTAAATACAATAGACTAAATATGTAGCAAACTTGTATAGATGAATTGCATATTTTAGTTTTTATTTAAAAGTATGCAACACATTCAAAGAGATAAAAAAATAACAAAGTGCTCATATTAATTACATGGACCATTGAAGTTAAGTAAAATGTTTTAACGTACAAACTAACTAGAATTTAAACATTTATATCAAAAGAAACGAACCAATAAAAAACCTAATTTGCAATTGACATTTATAATAACACAACAACATTATTAGTTCCCTAGTCTAATTTGTATTGTGGTTACTACTTGAACAAGATACTTTGCATTTCGCTTCCTAATATGCACTTATCATTAAGAGGCATGCTCTTGTGTGAGAAATACTCATAAGACTAACATAGTAACTTTCATCTTCTTAACTTTGCAGTATAGTGGCTAAGTCTATTTTATAGCTTTTTTTAATTGTCAAGAACAAATATTGAGACCGTCATAGCGCAGTTGGAAGCTTGCCTGTAAACGCAATTTTTGTGGAATCAATTTCTAGTCGGGGGAAAAATTCTTTTTTTCCACTTTGGTACCTCAGACAAAGCATGGTGTTAACATCCGCCACTTAAGATGTAATGTCTTGCAATCGGGCGAAAAATAGTATCTTCACACTAAGTTCTCTGTGACTACACAGTAATCTTCTCTGTGACTACACAGCTATGTGGAAAAGCGTGAAGCTGATATAAACAAATATGCCTTATTATGTCGAACACAATCTAGTTAAACAATAACAGAGACATGAGTGTCTGTCATCTGTATCTCTGTGTACATTGTATTGGTAAACTTTTAATATAAAGATATAGAACACTTGTAACTTGTGTAAAAAATACGACGACCACCCTAAAGCGAACAAGAAATTATTTTTCATGTCCAAGAATATTTAACGGGTCAGGTTAATCTTCTATTGTGTTCAAAGATCATAAGACCATGTACAACTATTACATATAATAATTTATATCAGAATATTTCGTACTTAATAATTAGAAATTCTGGTAAATGCTTATATAATGAAATGATCCATCTAAGATCAAATAAGACCTCTTGCTTTGAAATTATAGTACAAGCCGGAAGAGCGGAAGATGAATTTCTAATAAAATGTTAGAACTGAGTTATAATATTCACAATATTCTAAATATAAACTAAATTTGCATTGAAGCTTATTAATTAGAATAAGCTTCATTTTAAAACAATACAAGGATCATTTTAGTTTTTGTAACAAGTTATCATTAATGAAGATTGTAAAGAAGTCAGATTAAACTAAATAGTGTTATGTAAGGTCTGTCTGATGATGATAAATGAATAATACTTTAATGTATTTATAATATGATCGTATTAAGTAATTTACGCTTGATCTATTGTTTACTTGCTATTAGTTACAAATAATTTGCCCAACGTTATAGCCTTATCCTACATAGTCAATGCGCAAATTTTATCATGAATAATGATAATTAATCCGTAACAGAATTCTTTTACACAAAGCATTTCAGCTTTATAGTAGCTGCAAAAACATGCTCCCCTAATGTAATATCAATTTTCAGATAGATATCGAGCATCTAAATAATTGACGGCCAAAGTAATTCGCTGTGCCAACAATGCCGCTCGTTTCAGTTTTCAGCTCTCATTTTGTTCTATGATGAAAATTCAATTATTCCGTACGAGCTCCGCTCCGAGGCAAACGAGTCCCGAGAATCGGTCGGTATCCTTTGATAGAATGTTTTACATCTAGAAAGGACGGCTTGATACCGAGAGCTCCAGTGGCATCAGGCCCGGCAGATATGAGAAGTTTGTCCGCCAATTAGACTTACATTTTTACAAACATCAGGGTGTTTTATGGAGGATTCTATGATTTATGAGGGCGGTGTGTCGTCGGGGTGCGGCGTGAGGGGTGGCGCGAGGGTTGCGTGCGGCGAGGGCGCGGGGCGGAGGGGCGGAGGGGCGGCGGCGCGCTATTGGCGGACACTGCATCGATCGCGCGGCGAGCTCCGCGCGGCCCGCCCGCACCAACCAGCCTCCACCTACGTTAATAAGTAATCATCCGACCCCGCGATACCTCAGCGAATTTTCCGGACAGAGCTGGAACCACTGAGACAGGCCTCGTATCTCCAGTCGGTTGGAACAAAGAGCCACCGCATAGGGCGACATCCGTATTGATTTATGCAGTAATTGACCCGCGGGTAGGTGCGCAGCTCGCGCATACCTCCGCCTGCTACGCACCTATATTGCCTCTACACGCACCCGTATCTATTATATGAAAGAGAACAATGCATTCCGATCAATGTAACGTTAGTCGAATTTATTGATCTATTTCAAAACACAACGAGCAAATTCGACTAAATTGTTACTAAAATAACATAAGCACGATATGTAGCTATTCTTAAAGCTCATAAATCTATGAATAAATTGAACCACAAGTAGCAATGACCTATTGCCTTACAACCAAGGCTTCTTTAGGAAACTCGTAAAAGTTTGTTTAATGGACCGGAAGATTTTCCTAGGTTTCGGGATCGAAGGGGAAGCTTTTGTAGGTAGGGGCTCACTAATAAATTTATAAACTTATTGCGGTACGTTTCTCTAGTTGTGAACTACAATTATAAATGCAAAGCCATTATCCAGCTATGATGTTGATGAACACTATGAAGGGCATTTAAATTTATAACATAAATCATTTTACGATAAATTTACTGAAAAACTGTTTACACAAAAACGAGACTAACTAAATTATTATGTTTGTGTGTTATAAATTTCATATACGACATTAACCATTATTATGAAATTATATATTATAAACGCCATCGTTGAAGAACTGAACTGACAGTTCTTCAACTATGGCGTTTTGACCACAAACATTAGTTTTTAACATTTATTTTTGCTTTTGCGGTAACACTTCACTATCAAAGTAAAAGAAAGAAAGGAAAAGTGTGTGTTTAAAATGAATAGAGAACAATAGCTGAACCATGTCTGTTACCAAGATAAAAATAGGCTGTTTATTTTCCACATACGGTATAAACTTTCTAATTCATTCATTTGTATATAAGCGCTTTGGTTGCTTGCTTCTAAATAGAAGCAAGCAACCAAACAACGTTCACATCAATAATAATAAATTAATGCCTACTACAAAACACTATATTTGTCGCTAATTTTAGATTTAGTAAAATTTGTTGGCAAAATTTCCTAAAATCTATGTCAAGTATGTCCAATGTTTTTCATAAGTCAAACGATTGCTTCGTCCTTTTTTTAATTCAATTTTTTTTTAGCCTCACTCTGTATACCCTACACAGCAATGTAGGCAGAAGGAACCTAGTGTTAAAACACTCCGTTCGCCACTTTCCGCATTCGAATTCCGAATTCGATGGCATTGCGTGTTAAGCGGCGGAACTTAACGTCGCGCTTTGCCTCGACACCAGAGCGAAGAAAATGAAAATATTAAATATTTCCACCCTTCGAGTGGGAATCGAACCCACAACCAGTCGTTTACCGTCATGCCACGTTTGTGCCACTGCGACACGACTGGCCCCAATATAAAATATTTTATAAAAATTGTTAAGAGTACCTTTAGCCAACTGTGTAAACATTAAATAAATAATAAGAGCTATGGTTTTTACCAATTTTAAATGAATCTGTTTTAACCGGATTAATCGCATTTTAAACAACCTGACGTTTTCAACACTTTTAAGTAGCTTGTGGTCACAGGTACACATTTAATCCCAATAATGTAAACGCGATTAATTCATTTAAAATAGTCGCATTTGAAATTAAAAAAAATATTTAACTACATCGCCGCATAACACGAAACACAAGAAATTAATTATCAAAGAGTTGAAATAAATTCTATATACAAATTCGTAAAGCGTTGAAATCTAATGTAAATGAATTTCCTTTGACTTAATTATTATCTCAAAAACCAGTTTCATTAATAAACCTTAATAAACTGATAACAGTACATGAATGGAGCCGGTAGGCATCAGGCGGGCATATTTAATTAGATATAATATTCTGGGTCGTCGCAACTGCATTGCATCAAACGCGAGTGCAAGTGCAAACCGTTAGGAATGCGACCGGATTCCGGCCGGCCGGCGTCACTTGCATCACTATTATGTCATTAACTGACATAATAAACAGGGTGTGTGTTATTATGAACGGAAATTATCAATAAATACTTAAATCACACGATCGCTGCTCGTTATTTATGTTACGATTTATGATTTTTTTTAATAATTTGAGCATTTTTCTATAACTTACAATAGTGACATGATATGTTAACGCTAATGAGATAGACAGGAGAAATCCTAAGAAATGTAAAAGAACTGTGTAATTTATTAAAGTTCACTCTTCTTTTCGTCACTTGATATTTAATATCAACTCTTTATGCAACACACTATTAGGCGGCAAGTCACACTATTAGGTGGTTAAGTTGATACATGAATGACAAAGTTAACGGAAAAAATTAAGCAGTCAACAAAATAATTCAACGGTATAAACGTTTAGACGTGTGTGTTTTGAATCTGTATCAAATATTTCAGTTTGAATACATATATTGTCAAGGACACAAGAGCAATATAAAATTTACAAAAAGTAAACAGCGTGTAACAGAAATGTTAATGACCTATGACTAATACAAGAGGCCAGTAATGTATGTATAATATCGACATTCGTACAAACAACAGTAGCAGTCCGTATACGCTGGCGGATACGAGCAAACATTACATAACTCTTTGATTGTGTTTGTAAAAAGTTGGGGATTCCCTCAACTACATGCGCACCTTACATTGGTACACTTGTGTGAGTGTAACCTTGCCTTCCTTTACATATTAAATGCCGTCGGGCTATCCCTTTGCGTATCTACAAAAAAAACCGACGCATAATGGTATTGTTGAAAGAAAAAAGGAGGAAATGAATGAGATGGGATTGACTGTTATTACTATTATTACTTTATTTCAGTGAGCTCCTGCGAGAAACTATAAAAGGCACGCTGACCGGTTTACTTTTTGTACTTGTTTGAGAATCAACAATGGGACGTAAACCGTATTCATCACATCATCTGTTCCGACACGTGATGATGACACGTGCCACGCTACTCACCCAAACAATAATTTCAAGCCAAGCTCAATAACTTCTCTCTCCAACAAATATCACTTCATAAATATGACGAAGCGAGGGACAGATTCTTAATGTGTTCATTCACAACAACGAAAATACAACCGACTATGTATTGACCTTACATAATAATAACGATAATCAATTGAAAACACAACACACTCACACTAACAAATATAAGTTATAATATTACAAAAGTAACATAAATGTGCGGCACAATTTAAAGATAATTATTCGATTATCGCCTGTTATGACGAAACGCAACATGCACGCCAACGTCACCGTCTGACGGCCTCATCGAATAGGTAGGTGTAGGTAATACAAAATGTGTGTGTATTTAATTATAAAACTCTATTTATAGAAACAACATTACGTAGTGTTATGCGGTTGGTTACGACGTGCTATTTCGGTCTCTGGCGTCACGAGCCCCGTGAATGTCAAGCTCGCGGTACTAGGTGCAGGCGGTTAGGCAACAGGTGGTATGTACTGTAGTCTCATTAAATCTCAAATAAGCTAAACAAACTATCTTTAATTTATAGCGGTGCATTTATATTGCTAGCAAGTTTCTAGGACACGGTCGACGTGTGTGTCGCGTGGAATAAATATGGACGTTCATTTTACTGTGTCGCTCATTAACTTTGAAAACTAAAGTGACGCTTTTGCTTCGCGTAAATTGTACCCAACATCAACATGTGCTCGTCAAATTAACGGTTTATACTACAAATTGAGGTAATCTATACGATATTTTTGAACACTTATGATTCATACGCGTGATATAAAATTATGCCAAATAACATACTCTTTGAAGCCGTCGTGGCGCCGTGGGACAGCGTCTGACTGTAAACGCAATGGTTGTGGATTCGAACCTCACTCGAGGAAATGATTATAATTTGGTTTTAATTCTCCGCTCTGCTACCCAAGAGAAAGCTTGGCATGAAGTCCCGCTCTTAACACGCAGGCGAAAAATGAAGAAGGTTGTCACTAACTACCCAGGTATGCGAGAAAAACGTGAAGTTGTTATTTAACATACTGTAAGTAAGAGATTTTTAAAATATATTTCTAGTTTGTGTAGGCACCTCTTAATGTATTGTTAGTATGTATGAAAAATGATTAATAATTATTTGAAATCACAGTTTCTAAGAAATAAATGTAAATAAAGTTTCTTGAAGTGATTAAATGTATACATATTCAACGTTTCTTTATCAATTAAATTCATTAACCACCACAATTAAGCGTCTTATCACACTTTCGCCCACAACTATTCAATTGAATCACGAACCTAATAGAAATTTGTCAAATAATTAATTAAAATGTAAATCTGAATATCGATATCTCACACGCAACAAGTGTAAACAAAGGGATTACAAGTGTTACTGACCTAATAAAGCGACCCCTTTTCCACCCAAGACGGTTCAATAAAGAACTCCCTTTAGGTACATACTATCTGGCGTACATAAGAGTGGCGGTCGTGACCTTTGACGTAGATATACTCTAATGTATAGACGCCCGCCCGTTATGTACCCCACAACTCAAAGATTAAAAATATTTATCCTTGTTGGAGGTGGCATTTTCAGTTTTCATTTTAGCACAAATCCTGTCCTTAAATAGCCTTAAAATTTTTTGTCTCACGTGATATAAATATACTCACATTAGTCTTAGATTCGGCTCTTATATTTACTGATTACAACGATTTTAGAACCTAAAATTTTTACTTCTGAACAAATTGTTTCATAAAACATACAACAACACATAATATTTTGGACATGTCAGGTTTTGTATTCACACACATTGAAAGAAATTAAACATTTTTTGTAGAAATCATAGAAATATGAACGCAGCGTGATTTGAACGTGTGCCTCATAGATACTGTCCAAGCTGAATGGTGAGCCATGCGTTCAAATGCCTGATCGAATTGTCGCTTCATTCATTTTTTAAACACTTTAAGAAATATTTTTTTTTAAACAAAAAACAATTGATAACTTCGAAATCGTTTTCTAGATCACCGTGTGATATATCTACATTGATATGTATGTACACAAGTCATTTACCTTTCCGACTGCGTTCAGGCAGAGGTCCTTGGCAATGGCCCCTTTTGCATTCATATACATTTATCGATGTAAGTTACGTCACACCGTTTGCATTATGAAGGTTGGACCGTAATTATATTCTTTATGTAATTAATACATAACTAATTATTGTTCGTACGTATTAACTTGTATAATCATATATCTACAGAAAACTATAATGTGACTTTAAAACGATTTTGTTTTTTAGTAAAAAAATGGAACGACAAGTGGTAGACATGTAGGTTCCTTTACTTGTGTGGAAAATGGAGAACGGAGTGTCTTAACATTGTTCTCTCTTTAATTGCTTTTGTTATTTTAGTTGTTATAGCGAACAGAACGAGTTACTTTGATAAAAAAAAACAAAACAAAAGGACAAAACATATTCAAGCATTAAGCAGTGCGCCATATTGTCATACCATATATGACTTTTCTTAATACTTTTAAGTCGTCTGATTGTAATTATTATGAATAATGACTCATTATGTTTTCAAGTCTAACGACTGTCTAGCAGTAAGGCACGGAGACAATGGGCTTGACCTACACAGGTTTCCCGACGTTTTGATTTCAACCTCCGAGGACGGGCAAAGGGGGCCGGCAATTACATGACGTCACGGTGGTTTAACGACCCCATTATAACATAACATATTGTATGAATGAATGCATGCCGCATGACGAGTGACGGTTTCGTTTGCCACTTGAATTTACTTGAGATTTATTAGTTCTCTAATTGACATGGCTGTCTTGTTGACACTTTTAGATATGTTACCAGCTTAGACAATCATATTCATAGAAAAACAAAAATCAATAGAGGACCGTTGTTAATCACAACAATGAGTTTACCTAAAAATCTTAAATTCGAGAAATATACAATCGGCCAGCGCTCTAAACACTGTAGTCGAGCCTTGATCATCATGTCGCCACTCAGTTAGTAGATAATGGAGTCAATCAATAAAACTGCTAAATCATTATTAGTACAGATCAAGAGCAGCTGATGTCAAGTGAAATTTTAATAGACGGCAGTTAAGCGGTCAGCCACCCGATGCGATAGACGAGCGGCCATTATCCAAGCACAACACAATGACACGATTATCGGGCACGCGGGTCCGAGACGGCTCGCATTGATTTTACGAAATCCACATCACGGACTCAGAATGAACGGTCTCCGTCGGCCCATTCATCTCGTTTTCATGTACACACCGCTATTGCGATACGAAAGTGAGAGCGAAATTTACTCGGGCTTGCACTACGCACCGCAACGTACCGACCTAAATACGAAGAGAATAGAATATCGATCACCGACTAACACGTTAATACTTAATTAAAGCGGCTTATTCAGATATATGTAGTTCAGGACGCACTGATGCAAACAGGGTCATTAATTTGTAATCAGTTGCTGGTAACGAAATTTTGTAGCAGTTGAATGAATGACATTTGCAGTATATATTTAATTTTCATGCAGATCATCGATAAAATAGCTGATCGTCATTAATAGAAAAATATAATGAAAGAAATATCGGCAGGTATTGAATGTAGTGCGTGAACTTTTTAGAGCGTATGCCAGAAACAAGAGCAGTACGTAACATATATCCACATCAAACAGCTAAATCTAAATATAGCGGGCGCCGATATCAGCGGCTCGCCCTTGAACCAGTCGCACGGAAACATTTTATTATTATTACCGAGCTGTCGGCGAGCACGAGTATGTCGGGTCGACGACCCCACAACCACGTGTCTCCTTATCGACAACTATCTAACACGATTGTGGGTAAACAACATGCCGAGATAAATTACTAATTCCACAACACTTGTTTATTTCACTCATTCATAAATTAATAATGGTGTCATCGAAACGATTCCGATGACAATGAATCAGTGTCAATTTGTGTACACGTACAAATACATCGAGACGCGACATTTTCTCAAAGGATTCGTGTGAGAGCTATTGCATTTATATACAACGGCGCTACGGTAAATTAACTAGACAAAGACTTAGACTAAGTAGTAGAAATACACAACAAGTAACCAAAAGTAATATACAATTAACATACCGTACATACATAAGAACTTCTTATGCATACTTTTTCGAAAGGGTACCAAAAAATAATGAGGATAATTCAAAACCATAAAAAAAGGAAATGCGCAAATTGTAAGGAGCCTTGACGGTCTGAACTGACGGACGTATGAGCGGAAGAACAACCGCATCGTGGGAAGTGGGACAGTGTTATGTAACCGGTATTTGTTCACCGGCCAGCCTACACAGGTACATCCTTACAAATGCGTACGACCTTGAATGTGAACTCAAAGTGTAAACAGCACGTGCTCGATGCATTGTTTTATGGCGGCTCAATGCGGCTCGGCAACAATCGCACTAGGATTTAAATGTAAATCAAACAAGTAACTGTTATATGAAAAAAATACTTTTTTAGAACAACGTATTCAACAAAACCTTGGTATCTAAGAAATCCTAAACTATAAATTGTAGTGCCACTCAAAAGAAAGTCACATAAAGCAATCAAAGCGTTGTTTCCAAATCTAGGAACAATAAAATACAGTGTATGACAAAGGCTAAAAAACGAAACTCTGCAACACACAAAGGCAAAAACGATTTGGAAAACATTTGCGAATTTCAGCATACAATACGGTCATGCGAGCCAACTCGAGGGATACATGATACGTGGAGCTGACGGTAAAATGAGACCCTTTCGAATTCACGCAGAGCTGGATACACGTGTCAGATGTCAAGTTCCATTCACGTTGATTCCGTCAAACACGTCCCGGCGCCGCAGCCTCTACATAATGTATGTGCGGAAAGTGGAAGCGGCAGAATGACGTCGAAGCCTCGCGCCGCGGCTGCCTTTACCCCGTTTTGTAATTGAGAGACGAACGCACAAATCTCGGCCTGGAAACGAGTAATATTTGCCTACACATCAAACTTTCACTATCGCACTACGCTTTCGTTTTTATATCCGCTAACAGCGACGGGCCAGCTTTGTTATTCCTCCACGATGTTTTTTCCTTTTTTGCGAACAGCAACCGACATTCACAACCGTGAATTCAACAACACAAAAACACATACAATACATTTTATATCTATTTTTTTTTGCCTTTCCTTATGAATGCAGAATATTACATAATAATCATATCAATAAAATCTCTTATTACGCCGAGATAAAAGTAGTGTTACTCTATACATAATATGAAATTTGTTTTCACGATTATCGCACATTTTGAAATGAAACTATTTTAACCCGATTAATAACACCGAACACTTTACAGTAGTCCGACCACAAACTTTTGTAGAGTGTTCTTAACGTCGGGTTTTCTAAAATGTATTTCGGACTACCAAAAATACACGGGATAATTTGTTTAAAATAGTTTAATTTAAAAAAGTATTACTACATTTTCTAATTTATACCTAGACATCATCTGTATTGTAGTATTAACGGATCTTGTGAACTTCAACGGATAATGTGACATATGCTTGTGGCGAGAAAATTCAAAAGAAATGCGGATATTAGAGGAAATATTAGGTTCCTTTTCTATATTTTTTTATTATTAACATACTCGGGACGTATTGGTATATTTCATTTAAATATTTATTTCTTCTTTGAAAAAACATTTTTTTTCCCGACTACACTTTCTAACTACAAAAATTAAAATTTTATTTTAAGCGTATATGCAATATAGATAATGCTCCTTTCGGTACTTATTTTTGCATATAAACATAATAAGAAAAACTTTTCACTTATATTTTCAACAACAATTTTCTTATAATATAATAAAATGTATCCGAAACTGGCCATGTATTTTCAATAATCGTCCATGAACTTGGGATGACGTGAGCCATGACGGACGTTAACGAGCGAGTTACATAACTAAATAACTATAATTTTGTATAATTCAAAAATAACGTCACAATCTGATGATTTATGTTAGTGTAAGCGATTCTTATAAGGGAAGTTGCGGCTTTGAATAACAGATTAATAATTATTAAAACAAAGCATTTTAAAGGAATGACATCTATGCCAATATTATAAATACAAAAGTCTTCATGTTATGCTTTCACGGTTTGGATGGAAATCGGAATAAAAATTGGAGACTCAAAAGTCACATAAAGGCTAAGTAAGTTATTTTTAAAAATCATCTCTCAAAGGATTGATATAGGGGATGAAAGATTGTGCGAAAAATCTAACACGTTTAACGTGTTTTGTATGACACCAGGTCACACATAGGCTACCTATTTTATTCAAAAACCACATTCTAACGAGTTCAAGTATAAATAAATAAGTAAGTTTCATAAACTATAAGCCGCTCAAGTAAGTAAAAACGCGGGCCGCCGAAAACGTAACAGCTATAGTTGTGTAGTTCACGCAAGCGAAGCCGCGAGCGGGTTAATTTTTTTTAATTATCATATTTTTAACATAGGAAAGTTAGGTCTTACTAAACTTTATATTAAGTAGGTCTTAGTTGTATACCAAAATTTACTCAGGAGCTAGATCTAAGATACTCAAAGTTTGGTTTGGAACATGAGCAGCATCACGTAGAATATCTAAAACAGGCGAAGAGCGAAGATCGAAGCGATTTTCTTTTTGATTTTTGGGCCCTTTAAATAATATCTTTCAGTCATCATCATATATTGTATAATGAATTTGCTTGAACAATATACTGGTCACATACAAAGTGCGGTTTTGAGTTCCGCCACTCAACACACAATGACTCAATTTATGATGAGAAGTGGAGAACTGTGTCTCAACACCAGATTCTCTTTGACTACCCTGCTGTGTGGGCAATATCTTAGTAGAAACTTGATATCAATTAAAGGGATAAATTTGTTGAATATCTAAGGGGTATTGTTCATTTTATGTATGAAATGAAATTAAAAAAATACAAATTCAAAGAGTCAAAATTTTTGTACATTTTCTATGTTTACGTGAACCAGACGTAAATACATTAATACAAAATAACATATACAATTTTCAAATATTAATAGGCATTAAGATTTGTTTGATAAACAGATTGAATAAATGAAAAAAAATTAAGTAAAGCAAAAGACATTTAGAAAACGTATAAAAATTTTGTTCCTAAGTGTGGAATAACACTTTCAAAATGTTAAAAGTAAAGTAATAAAATAAAAATATAAATAGCTTCACGCTATATCCCGCACACAGCAGGGTAGGCAGAGGGAACCTAGTGTTAAGACACTCCGTTCCCCACTTTTCGCCGAATTCGGAGGCTTGCGTGATAAGTGGCGGAACTTAACGCCGCGCTTTACCTCGACACCAGAGCGAAGAAAATGGAAATATAATTTCCACTCCTCGAGTGGGAATCGAACCCACAACCAGTCGTTTACAGTCACACTCTTGTGCCACTGGGCCACGACTGGCCCCTAAAAGTAAAGTAAAGCAATTAAATTTACAGAATAAAAAAATAATTTAATAACCTAGAACAGAATTCCTGAATAAAGATGAAACTTCAAAATTACTGTCCTGAAAAGTTTTTAAGTTATCAACCTATCACACCTGGTATGTTTTCATTGACATATATAATTAGAATTTTAAAAAGGTTATTATATATTTACAGTAAAATAGGTTAAACATTTGTTATGAAAAAAATTGCTAGGTGAACCTAGGTGCCCTAGGTTCATAATATTTGATTTTAATTTTAAGGTAAAAATCATATTTGATGATATTTATGTAAATAAAAATACTTATATGTGTGGAAATAATGAACAGAGTTGTGTTAAATAAAAACGCAAATACGAATGTAGCAGTCTGTTATGAATGTGCTACATTTAGTTTGCCCAAGATCATTTTTTCTTGGATTAGATATCAAAATTTATTCTTTAAGCCATATTTTGTATATTTTAATAAAGTTTTAATTGTATTGAAATATTAATAAAGTAGATATATATAAGACTTAATTCAATGTGTAAGCTGTACTTTGATAAATAGTTTCTCTTATAACTCTTTTTAATTAAAGTATTTTCTAAAAAGATATATTATAATTTTAATTTTAAACTAAAACTTTTTAACTAAATAAGCATTTATAGCAACTACACACTTCTTGTACTTCAAAGTAGGATAGTTAGACAATCTAGCATCAATTCACTCCTTTTTTCATTCTCAACTCTAATTCAAGACATTGCGAGTTAGGTGACAGAACAGAATACAGTACTTTGTCTTACTAAAGCACAGAAAAGTAAATAATTTAAAAATAATTAATTTCTCTGGAGATTAAACCCCATAACTACTACTACTACATTTGTAGTCAAATGTTTACTTTCAATATAATATGAATTTTTATATGTTCAAATTTTACAATAGTATATTTTCATAAAATAGAGTTATCTAATGAATATAAAGTATCTTGTTTTGTACAGAAAATAATATGAAATAGAAAAGTACAATATTGCAATGAAGTAACCCGAGTACATTTTATAATAGTTTGTTGCTAAAAGAGTCGAAAAGATTGTACTTTATTTAAATAAAGAATGAATATTCATGTATCTCATATAACTAAACAATGATGGTTCCTAATCCTAACAATACCGGAACTGAGTTCCTGTACAACTAATATTGATTGTTTGACGAATTGATATATGTCAATTGACACAAAAACTTACATAGCCACAATTTCAATGGTAAGTTTATAGAAAATATATAGTTTTATTTAATAATATGTACCACATAACATTGTACAATCAAATTCAAAACAGAATAGATTTCTATTGACAATTGAAATATTGTTTAAAGTAAAATTACTATTTATACTGATATTTAATGAAATATTGGCATAGTCAAACAATCATGAGGTTGCATTCAGCGAGACATTATTTATTTTCTCTAATTACATGAAAAGCAGAGTACAATGTAGACTGACGCTAGATTCTCTGTTCATATCCCCAAATGAATGAAAAAATTATAATGTAATTGAAAAATCTAAATCAAAATTACTAAAAGTACTCAAAAATACATTTGTTTGTATTTGAGTAAAATTATAATTTTTGGAACTAATATTAATAATATCCAAATGTAATCTATGAATCAGCCAAGCATTTTTAATACTGACAAGTTTTTACTCTTATCTTAGATTTGATAAAATAACATAAAACACTCCTAACAATGCTTAAAAAAACAAAATACAATAATAATTGCTTAGTTATGTCTAATTAGACTTCTTTCTATTTAATCTTTTTTGCTATTTTTTATAAAATAAAAGAAAAGTTATATAAATATCTTAAAAGTATATTTTGAAACAAGACTTACCGTAGAATTTCTATATGGACTTGCTTGAGGATTATATGGTGGCATTGGTCTCGGTTGCGGCCAACCAGGGGCGGGTCCATAGCCCCCGGGTGGCTGGTCGTAGCTATTAGGATAGCGATGCGGTGGCGCTCCACTGGACTGGAGCAACGAGTTGAGTGTAGGCGTTGGACCCGGCGCCTGTGACACGGTTTGTCCCGGGAAAAATCTTTGTTGGGGCGGTGGACGCGGTTTACCGGGAAAACCGGGCCGTTGAGCATAATACGGATCAGCACCCTCCGGATAACGATACGGTCCGTACTGGTCCGGCACTGGGCGGTCACCGGGCCGGTCGTGGCCGGGCGCCTCGCCAGCGTCGCGTGGCTGCCCCGGGTCGGCCGACATCGGTGACTTACTCTTTGTATTCACAACGCCATCGGGCGGAACGCGCCCGACGGATTTGTCGGTGCCGTTTTGTAAAAGAACGTTCCGAGATTCACTGAGCTGTTCCGATGGATTCTGATCTACGTTCGCTTCGCTTCGCTGAGACTCTGCCTGCGTCGCAGCCATCTTCGGCTGGTAGCGGCCGTCCCTGCTTACACTAAGCTTAGACGATCGACCGGCTCACTTACGTTACATCGAAAACGGGCGTCGGATAACAAAACCGCGACGCGGACACTTCCATCACTAAAAGGCCAAGTAACTTCGCACTGATTGTAACGCGAATATGACGAAAAATCGTTCACCGTTGCACACACATCGATCACATATCTACTCCATTCGCGTAAACGAGGTTATGGAAAAGGTTACATATCTAGCGGGCGCTTTTGTCATGTTCAAACCGAACATTTCATATCACTTGCACATTTATGACACTATGGACGCAATCACTTAAAACAAAACTCATTCCCGAGTATATATTTGATGAAATTCTTAAAAACAGAACAATAGAATCACGAAACTTCCAAAATTATTGGCGTCCGCCATTAGCGGACTTGAAATCCTACAGCGCTTGTCGACGCTTTTGCCTATCTTCACTTCGGTGACAAAAAATAAAAATATAAAATTGTAGCATTTACAAGCACAGAATATTATTCAAGATGTAATTTATTACCATTTATGTTTTGGAAAGACTAAATTATTAGACTAGAAGCACCAAATATTGAAAATATGAGAAAAATTATCTGTGCATGTTTACATTTCCGTAATACTGGGACCACGTAGTAACTACAGTAATACCAACATCAAAACAATTTTTGACTAGTTCCGCTGGCGCCAACACATTTGTTGCTATCTTCACTTCGTATAATGTGCTTAATTTTTTAAAAAAGAATATAAAGTACATTTAATATTTACTTTCGTGCGTATAAGTAAATAAATCAACTGTAATTTTACGCAAAATATGCAAATATTCATAATTATATTAAATTATTTGTAACGAGGTGTAAATTTGACTTTTAATACCAACCTAAAAGTATATTTGTTTGATGTCAGTTCACAGATAGTAATTTATATGAGAAAAAGTGTTATAAAGATAATTATTCTTATTTTTATTTTTTAAATACTGTAGTATTATTTTTTGATAAAATAAATACATCAATGATAATGAATGATGAAATGAATCTATATGCGTAATGCAAAAATTATATTTCTTATCTATATTAGCAGTGTTGCAAGCAAAAAAATAAACAATGGTAATGGTAATATAATAAAATTACATAAAAAAAAAAATAAAAAAAATAATTCACTAGTGAGAATGTACTTATATTTTTTACTCTCGCGCTTCTAAAAATTCAGTAAAATCTATTTTGTATTTTGTTATTTAACGCACTATCCCTGAATTTAAACCAACGGTCACATTGGACAGAGGAAAGAAACGTCACCATCTCGACCATTTCAATTGAAATGTATGCGTCCACATGGAGGGTATTTTTTTTTATGGAATAAAGGAGGCCATCGGTTGGTGTTAAGTGGTTAACTTTCGCCCATAGACATCCACAACTCTAGACTTATGGCTGAGTTGCCAGCCTTGGGGAGGTAGGGCAGAAGGAAGGACGGATGGGAATGGTGGGAATAGGGAAAACTGGCTTACATGGCATCGAACACATCATCACATCATTAGATGTTTGGCGGTTCGTCTTTGACACGATAGTGGTCGCGAGCCAGTCGGAGAACGAATCTCCTACCACCAAGCTACTGGGTTACCCGCCTTTTACGGGACGGGACCCAGTCGCGGAGGAGAATTGTATTCTTAACCCGTCCCCCTACGGCCAAAGGATATTCATATCTTCATGTTCATTTGTACTAAATAAAGTAAACATACTTTAACAGATTTTCACTTTAGTAGCGCTCGCTTCTATCAATACATTGGCGCGTTTACAATTTAAGTTACCGAGGAAATGGTGATTTTTATGATTTACAAATTTTGCAAACGTTGTCTAATTACAAACACTATGATATGGTTACTTATTTTTAAACACCATTTTAAACTAGCATGAAGACTAGCTTTAAGTGGTGTATCGTGTGACGCCATCTAAATACTCTGATCTGATTTCAAATGGCGGCGGCGGCTTAATAAACAAGCGATACAAACTCAAAAATTTTGTGCAAAAGTAACAACTGGACTTGGCATTTGCGTTTGTTAAGCGTTAATACTTTCTACGCACTTCGACAGCCCGTAAAAAATGTCTTGTGGAGTTGCCTTTACAGGATCAGAATCCCGCGAAAACCCATTCTATCTTTCTCAAATTCACATTCTGCCTTTTTTTTATTGTAAAAAGGAGCAAAACGAGCAGAAGGCCCATCTGATAGTAAGCGGTACCTTCGCCAATGGACATCTAAATAACAGGGGAGTTGTAGATGCGTTGCCGGCTTTGGGGATAAAGATGTCTGTACACTCGACGCGTAAAAGTTCCCAGATCATAGCGCACAGGGAAAACTACAGGAGGAAGGTCATTCCACAACTTGCATGTTCGTGGGAAAAATGACCTTGAGGCACGCACGTTGGATGCAAACCATGCGTCCAGGTGGTGCGGATGGTATTTACTCCTGTGGCGGGAGGTGCGGTGATAAAAAGATGATGGTGGCACCAAACCAAAGAGTTCCTGAGAACATTCCCCATTGTAAATGTGGTAGAGTACTGCAAGGGATCCAACGTCTCTCCGCATGGTTAATGGTTCTAAGCCGTCAGTGAGTTTGGCCTTATAATTATTCTGTCTCGCTGAATGAGTGTCAGTATCAACAATATATTATGCAGCATAAGACCTACCAACCAAAATCAACGTAGACAGAGATAAGTGATGGAGTAAGGAAACACTGGAGAATTTCTTGGAATTCTTTCAGGAACGGAATATTCTGCGTTTAATCGTCTATGTAAATCAAGTTTTAGGCTAGAACTCATTGATAATATGCAGTGTTTTAATGTTTATCAAGCGAATAGAACAGGCCAAAAAATTACGTGTATTCTTACCAAACCCGTGGCGCTTTTTAAATTTGGAGCGAACATTATAAGTGTTATGAAGACCATTATGCAAAGCATCAAAGAAAAAAAACCAGAATGACGGACGGCGATCCACCAAGACCTAGTAGCGCTCATGAGCTATTCTACGGCCAGTCAAATTAGCGGAAGGGTTCACTACAATTTAATGGGTAGTTTAATTACTAGAAATAAAAGTTTAAAATTTATAAAATGCTTTTTATTTTGTTGTACATAGAATTATTATTAACACTGATGCAAAAATATTTTCTTTTCCAATTTCATTGATTTGATTAGCCACGATGACCATATTAAAAAATTTAAGGCGTTAATCTTATGTTATCACGAATTTATAAACATTACAAATTTTGTTTAAATTTTATTAAATGTGTTAATGACGTTCTAAGTTCACGCACAAGTGGAATAACAGGTTCTATTTTAAAAACATATAAAATATTACAGTTTACTAAAGATGCTAAAATATTTAACAATACTTCTTTGTCATTTGAAATACTTGGTGGCAGATTTCATATTATTTTATAATTTATTACAATGATTGAAACGGATTTTCAATACATAACAAAAATACTGAAATTCAACTAAAGATACCTTATTCGAAATTACCTAAACAGTGTTTGTTAATTTCAAATTGAGCGACGCTATATATGCTATTATGCCAAACAATTTTTAAACTTTTTATTAACATAAAAATTAATGAAAAATTATAAAATCTATAAAAGTAGATATAAATTAGTTATGGCATAAAATTATTCTAAACTATAAAAATCTCATATAAACCTAATTTAAGTACAAAGATCACGGTATAATTGTTTAAATACACTAACAATGTGATGACAGATCTCATTGACGCAGCTTGCTGTGACACGGAAGCTTTTGTAAGGACGATGTTACAACAATACTTATTTTCTTTTTTTTTTTAAGATTAATTTTAAATTACTAATCAATATGGTACATTAATATTTATGATTTTATATTAGGCATAGAAATTTGGATAAACGAAATTTCCATTTTACGCCTCAGTAGTAGACTTATTAAGGTGTAGTAAAAATATGCTATTACATTTTAGCAATCGTCCTAAAAACAATGTTTTGCAATTTATATAACACGATGTTTGTGCCAACTGTACCATTATAAATTTAACAATATAATTTAATTTACATTTTGTTTTTAAAAGCACACTCAATATTATTTACATCATTAACCAATGGGAATGTCATATCATATGCAATTTCTTATTTTTTTGTTAATTAATACACTTTCATGATAATTTTACAAAGTAACATGTGTTAGTATCAAATCAGCTTTATTAAGATTTAGTTATATTATTTACTGACATCACTTTATTAAAAATATTTGATTTTATTATAAACTAAGCTTTATTTAAGTCAATAATGATGACAATAATTTTCGTCTGGTTAAAGATGTTTAAAAAAAAATTAGGCCAAATTACATACAACACACATTAACTTTGTAAAATTAACACCACATTAACTCCAATACAATGCAATTTATTTGTTAACGGTTAATACTGAAACAGTCTGTATGTTCCAATGATTTTCACAATGTGTTTGACACTTAATTGTTTGTTTGTTTGTTTATTTATCACTGAACTACGTGAATCAGGAAGACCCAAATTCGTCCATCCATGTAAGATATTTCTGTATGTCGCCTTTTGATACAGATTTGTTGCATTTAGCGAGGGCTTCCAGAAAGTCTTGTCTGGTGACGGGCAAGTCCAGCTCCTCCTTGGCAAGTTGTTTGATTTGTTCAGGCTTTAGACCAGCTATTTTCCTTCGCATTGACATCATTGACGCATCTCTGAAGGAATAAAGAATAAAATGTTTTAACTTTCATATGTATTTTAATATTATTTCAATATAAATAAATTTCTATAATTATTTTCTATTATGGGTTTAATTTAAAAATAACATATTAATATTTTATGTATATTCATATTGGATGATACATAAAAAAAGGGTTTACAATACACTATTATTATTTTTAGAACTAAAATTAGTCAAACACAATTCAAGTCAAAACAACAAAAATTAGTCAATGACGACATATACAAAACTGCCTTCACCAAGTTGAAAATGTTGCATCAGTTATTATGTATAAACATTTGCTATTAAAATTATACTAATTCTCATTAAGTCAGCTAAGTAATCACATGGTAAATGTTAAAATGCATACCTTCTTATTTTTAAAATTTCAATACAATTAATAGAACAAAATAAAATACCTGCAAACATTAGTAATATCTGCTCCCGAGTATCCATCAAGTTTCTTGGCAATGGTTCTCAAATCAACCTCGGGATCGACTTTGACCTCCCTCAGGTTGATGTGCAGCAGTGCCTCTCTGCCCTCCTGCGTGGGCAGAGGTATGTAGATACGCTTCTCGAGCCTCCGTCTCAGCGCCTCGTCTATATCCCACGGGAAATTTGTGGCTGCTAACACCATCACTACCTGATGGAGAAAGTAAGAATTTATGAAATTTTTATATAACATTTGGATAGAAATTTGATTTTTGCTTGGCTTGTAGGGATAGCATGCTGTCGGTCAGCATTGACCGACGTGGCTGTGAACGTGTTAAAGTAGTCCCTATCACTCTATTCTCTTTATATATAGACATATAAATTCTATAAATAGACCCTAAAAATAATATAACGAATACTTAGATAAACAGCGTGGGTTTATTTATCAATTCTGCCTTGGTAGGCCATTCAAATACCAACGTAATATTAATTACACTGAGGTGTACTTCAGCATGCAGTAAACAGCAAATGCTGGCCCGAATGACGATCTATCTCCTTCATTATCTGCTATTGTAACAAGGAGGTATTCAACAGCGGATTCTTCAGTCGCGGAACACAAGTCAATAAATCCTCAAATAAATATCAAGTAGTTAAAGGTAAATTTTTACTCATATATTAGGACTAAGGCGGGAGGTATACGTACCATAAAAAAAATAAAAAATAGAACCCAGGACAGAACTCAGCCTGTTTTCCAAATACTAGCATTACAGTAGTAAAAAGGAAGTATACTTTAGTAGACTAGTGTACATCCGTATGAATAATTCATAAAAAAATCTCATTTAAATACCAAGACTCTAGTAGTAACAAGAAGGTTTACATTAGCAACTAGTAAACTAAACTAAGAATATAGTAGAAACAAGATCTTTCTTTGGCTTCCTTCAATTCCCAAACGCCAGGTCTTCCATACACAGACCCAATTCACATATAAAAATATCATTGAAATACCAGGAGTTCAGCATTTGCAAGGAGGTCTACATACCCACTCATCAACCACTAAGACTACATCAATTATAAGGAGGTATACCTTAGTGGGTTCATCGGTTCGCGAAGCCTCAAGCCTTCCATACATACACAAACACACAAGTAAGTCACAGAAAAATATCATTCAAATACCAGGCGTCCAGCAATTACAAGGAGCTGTACATAGCCACTAGCAACAGTTAACTTAACGGGCTCATCGGTGGCGGAGTTCCATTCCTTCCACACACACAAGCAATTCACATAAAAATACCACCCAAATTCCAGGAGTTCAGCACTAACAAGGAGGTGCATATAGCCACTAGTAGCCACTAGCAACAGTTACCTTAGCGGGCTCGTCGGTGGCGGAGCCCAGGCCGTCCATCTGCACGAGCAGCTCGGACTTGACGCGGCGCGACGCCTCGTGCTCGCTGTCGGAGCCGCGCCGCGAGCACAGCGAGTCGATCTCGTCTATGAATATCGTGCTCGGCGCGTAGAACCGTGCCTGTGAACGATATAGACGTTAATGTTATATTGATTCATCTTTACGTAGTATAAAGCTAAGTCGCTTTCCACGTCTGTCTGTGTGTGTATGTATGCTTAGATCTTCAAAATTACGTGACGGATGTTGATGCGGTTTCTTTTAATTAGATATAATAGAGATCGATAACCCTTAACCGTTACCGATAACCGTTGAGTACTATTAGACATTGGCATAGACCAATATAGATCGTCAAAAATTATTGTTTATTATGTCTACTTTAACTTTATTACATTTCACATAGCCAACATAAAACAAAATATTAACTTACTAATATTTATCATAAAATTCAATGTAAAATACCCAAATATTAGCAATAAAATAATTTCTCTAGTGAATAAATATTTCATTATTAGCATTATAATTTTCTCACCATTTCAAACAACAATCTGACTAGTTTCTCCGACTCTCCGCGGTACTTGGACGTGAGGGTGGATGAGGATACATTGAAGAAGGTGGTACCACACTCCGTCGCGACCGCTTTGGCTAACATAGTTTTGCCTGTACCGGGGGGACCCACCATGAGAACGCCTTTCCATGGCCTACGGATACCCTGGAAATTTTAACATTTATTTATTTATTGCAGAAAACAGATGTATGATGTAATAAAAAAAAAATTATGAATATTTGAAAGACCCCAAGCTTGAAAGGCAATTAAATTACGTTACATTTCAGACCTGATACCTTAGTTGTGGTTGTAAAGACGTGAAAAAAAAATCAAACTTTTTTTGAATTATTCGTATTCACAAAATATCTTAATCAGTCATTATCTATAAATAATGAGTACTCATTATACGGTAAAAAAATTAAAGTATTGTAATGTAAAGTTATAATAACTTTCATGATTTTCTTATGCTGTTTGGATTTTACATCATGTAATCGACTCATTTTTTTTTAAATAAAATATAATATAAAAAATAAGATAAATTGAATAGATTACCTTAAAGAAATCCGGCATCCACATGGGCAAGACGACAGCTTCTTCTAATAAACGTTTGGCTTCTGTCAAGTCTGCAATGTCATCCCATCGGATATTGGGGTTCTTTTGCACTATGTCTCTTTCTGAAAATAAATGCAAATATATTATTAAGAAACATACCTTATAATAGAAAGCCTTCCCCGATAAAGCTCTTCAGTTGTATTTTTATAATAGATTATATAATAAAGTTTGTATTTTAGTATACATAGTTCTCAATTCTCTAAGAAGAAATCAACGCCGCGCTTTACCTAGTTTAGCGGATCATAGAAATAAAAATAATTTAATTAATAATTTAACAATTTAATTTAGTAATTTAGTTACGATAATTTTGAGTGGGAATCGAATCCACGGACAAAAACGAAAAAGAAGTGAAAAAAAAGTACAGAAAGATAATATTTTTTATAATTAGAAATACATTTAATTCATAAAATTTCCATATCTTTGAAAGCTTTTATATAGTTACAAAAAAATGGCCAAAACAATTCGATTAAACACACCAAAAATGGCCACCAAGATTATAATTAATTACTTTTATATGTTTTAAAAGTTAAGCTTAAATTTTAAAATGTATTAAAATACTTAAGATTTGAAAATCATTAAACAGTAAGATTTACATTGCCATCGAGTGGGAAGTATACAATTGTGTCAATAGTATAGGTAGTGTGTCATCTTAAGCCATTTACAAGTTATATCATTCTGTATCAACATAATAAAAATGAATAACTATGAAGTCATCTTCATATAAAATTACATATATTGATAAAGGTTGTATATCAAGATAATTAAATGAAAAAATAATTTGAGTCTAGGCTACTCAGAACCAAAAACATTTTTTTAATCGAGCGTAACCCACAAAATATTTTTTCTTTTCCTAATTTGCATCATATTTTTACTTTATAAATATAAAGTAAAATCTAATTCAACACAACGCATTGCAATTGCATTTGAAGATCATTTAAAGTTTTTTTTATTATTACCTACAGCATAGCACAAGAAAACTTTCTTAAAAACCTATAAAAATATTAAACGTAGCGTCACCCAAACCCGCGCGCCTTGAAAACCGCCCATATACTCTGATTACTAAGCCACACGTTCTGCTCGGCAACGTTGAAATACAAATGCAATTTAACTAGTAACAAAAATAAGCATATTGTAACAACCAAAGTAACCATTACAGGGGCAAATCTAAACCGGCGAGGCCACTATTTCCCCCAATTTAATTACATATGTACTGGATATATCGACAAACATATGAAAAACGATTTAATTTATACAGTATTAACTGCACACAATAATGTAACATTTTAGTACAGTCAACTTACCGTTTATAAATAATTGATAATTTATTACTCACCTAACATATCTACCAAGTCACCGTCGGCCAAGGAAGGAGGTTCGAATCTTCTTTCCTCTTCTTTATTCTTTTCATCATCCGTGTCTCCATTGTTGTTGTCTCTGTCTTGTTTGTCTTTTGCATTGTTGTGATCTTTGTTACTTGTTTCTTTTGTTTTAGCTAGAAGAAAAAATATTATTTTAGCTTTAAGCTCTCTTAATTTATGTCAAACCAAAAGTGCCTTAACCTAAAAGACAACAATTTGATTAAAACAATATATAAAAATTAAATTAATTTAAGTAATTACAAGAAGAATATAAATGTTAAAAATAACAACCAAAAGCTCACACTTAACATTTCAATAAATATAATTTAAAAAAAATACCGTAAAGCTTTAGCACATTACTAAGTAGTATATTAAAAAAAGGCAAATCAAACAACACACATAGTTTATTACAATATTTGCATATCACTCAGTCCACTAACAAAACCTACATAAGTCAAAGTTTTTTCGTCCTCATTACCTGCAGTAGGTACGTACGCGTCATTTATGCACGAGACGTTGTAACTAGACTAGGGTTGCCACCCGTCTGGGTTTCCCTGAATTTATATATCTATACTAGCGGCTTGCACGCGGTTTCGCCACGTGAAATGTTTCGTTTTTTTTTAAATTCGTTATTAAGAAGACACTTAGATGTTTATTTTGTAACATTACTTTTATTATATTAAGAACTATTTTAATGCTTGCGTCTTTTTTGGTGTAGTAACGTAGGGAAACCATATTTTTTTCATACGAAAACACTATGTCCCCAAGGACTGTAATGATATTGCATTGCTCTAAAATTATAATGAACTAACAGCCCGCTCGCAGCTTCGCCACGTGAACTGTTTCGTTATATTGCATACTTCGGGGGCGCGTTTTTTTTTAAAAAAAGTAGCTTATGTTTAAGCTTAGATTATTAACTACATTTATGCAAAAATTTTTACAATTGGTCAAGCGGTTTAGATTTTTCATATTAACTTTCATTCCCTATTTCAACCCCTTAGAGGTTGATTTTTGAAAAAATAAGTAGCTTGTGTTAGACCCGGTCACTTTCATTCTAAATTTCATCTAATTCAGACCAGTAGATTAGCCGTGAAAGCGTGACAGACAAACACGCAAACTTTCGCATTTATAATATAAGTATGGATTAGGTTTAGAAGGTCTTCGGGAAGCGCCCGGCGGAACTGTACTTGTAATCCGGGTTTTGATAATAGATATAATAATTGTTTTCGATTAAAATTAAGCACTGTTAACGACTGCGTGCTTTGAATATTTTAAAGATTCCGTTATGTTTTTAAGATCTTTAAAACTTCTTTTAATATTTTCAAAAATAAGTCATTTATTACAACTAGCGTATAAGAATTTTGACTCAGCTAATAGTAGAACGCATGGTTTAACAGTCCGAGCGCTTGGACGGGTTATCAAGACGCGGGTTCGAATCACACTTCGTACAAATATTAATACGTTTTCTAAAAAAATGTCATTATCATTAAAAAATATTAAAAATAAATCAACGTTAATTTGGGATCAAAAAATATATAATGCTCAAACGTTTTAACGTTAATGGTCCTGTTTTTTTAAGACGGCAACCCTAACCTAGACCTACATTTACATTGTAAATGTCATTCATGTGCCGCGCCCCACCAAATTATTATCTTATAATGACTTCCTATCATACTATCTAAGAAATTATTGATGTATGACGGTCGTGATATTCGATTATTTAAATCATTAATTGAGACAATCAACTTTTAAAGCACTCCTTTAGTGTACCCATTAAAAATAACTGTGTATAAATTCTACTAAAGACAGTCATAAAATGGCCCAAAGCCGAGAAAATCAAAGGAAGAAAAACAAAAAAATCTAAGAAAATTAAAAAGAAGAATGCAGTAATAAACAATTATTACCGAGTCCATGCATATTGCGTAAGATAACGAAATAATAATCTATATATCTATGATTAGTATGCATTTTTACGCACATAATATGTAACTAGGTATGTCGTAAATCGTAATGCTAGATGCGTTCTAGGCGTAGCTACATTTCATAGTTCACTGTTTTCTCACGTTATTTGCTAATGATACGTGATATCAGTACCTTTACTATTACAAAAGTAGTAGTTAAGAGATAATATTATCAATTTTTCAAATAGATTGAGTAAGAAAGATTCTCTTTCTTACTCAATCTATTTGAAAAAATATCTTCAAGTAATTTTTCAACGTTTCGTGGGCAAAATCAAGTGTTTTTTGCATATTACTTACCTAGTTGACATTAATCTTAGTCAGTTTTATACGACATACCTATAATTTATAGCAGATAGACTAACAACATACGAGTAATACTAGTTATTACTATTTTTACATATTCTTTTTATGATTTTTTTTACAATGGAAATGTGTATGTGCACGTGCAGTTCATGTGCTTCCACGAAACTGTTCGAACTTTCGAAGTAAACAATATTAAAAGTAGCATTTGGACCTTTAATGTAACTGTTAAAATATGTCAAGAACGAACTGTAATTTTAATAATTTTGGGTACCAATAAGAAATACATTTTTAAAGATTAAATTATAATTAGATATTATAGTTTCTACGACTTACCACTATGTCCTTTATTTGTGTTTATCTTGGGATTCCTTACATCTGACGTTTTTCGTTGGGATGTGGTCGCATTACGTGCTGCTGTCTTCTTATTATCTGCCGTTCTATTGTTCCGTGGGTTGTTACGAGCCGATTTCATTGCAGGAGGACCTCTAATAAAGGACAAGTCGTTTAAGATTAAAATATCCTATTTTCGAATAGTTACAATAAGAAAAAACGTGACTTATCGACTATTACACAACATCCTTGAATAAAATATTGGTAGTATAAATTTCAGTATCTATATATTTTTTATTAATAAAAAAAACACCTTTTCGCTTTACCCGATAGTAGACTAGATAGATAGAGAGATCGTAGTGCCAAAACACTCCAGGCCTTATAGCTTGACATCAACAAGTGACACACTGGGTTATTCTTCCAAGTGGTGATAGAACCTTGACGCTCATATTTTTATTACTACAAATCATTATAACCGACATAATATGTAATACAGATTTATGTTTAAAAAACCTTTTAACGTTTTTCCCGCATAGAAGAACATATCTAGTGTCAATAAACTCCGTTCTCCACTTTCGGCCCAAAATCGAGCCACGTGTTGAGTTGCGGAACTCAACACCGCGCTTTTAGACTTATATTATCAAATACATATACAATTCATTTGTATAAAGCAAGTTTGTGAAGGTGACTTACGCGCCAACTTTGCGGTGCGCTTTTGTAGTGGACTAACGGTGAAAGTTTTACATCGATATGATTGTTATCACTACGTAACAACCAAAATTTATAATAGAATCTATTATGTATAACAATTTCCAGGCTATTTTTGTACTTAAGTATAAATCAATATTTTTCGTTGGCAATAGATGGTTTATTAGAACTAGGCTTTTTTTCTACAGACTACAAAAGAGACTGTATTATTAGTAACAATATCAAAGTAATTTTCAAAACAAACATTTCTTGTTTTGGAGCTATCTAAAACTTACTATACACATACACTGCCTGTGCGTTTAGATTAGATTATGGACTGAATAGCCTCAGTTTATTTGACATAATCTTATGTATTCATAAGATTTTATTTCTGTCGATTCTGGTATTAACAACCACTCTTACAGAAAAATATACCAATATTATTTATTATTAAAGGCCGTTGTGGCATGTGACTAAGCGTTTGACTGTAGGCACAATGGGTGTGGGTTCCATTTCCACTCGAAGAAATGATTATATTTTTACTTTTTTGCTCTGGTACCTAAGAAAAAGCGTAGCGTTGAGTTCCGCCACTCAACACGCAATGTCTTGATTTTTGGGGGAAATGCATAATGGAGTATTTTAACACTAGGTTCTTCCTGATAACTTTGCTGTAAAGCGTGTAGCTACAAAACAAACTGTTTATTATAAAATAAGGACATCCTTTCCTAATGCAATCATTCCAAAACAGCTGATCAATACAAAATATCAATATAAAATCAAATACAAAGAAGGTACATCCATTTATGTCGTTATACGACCTTTTAGACATTACAGTTAACACCATAAAGAGTTATTACAAGTAAGCTGTCACTCTACACTTATATGGACATATACACGTCACACCTAGGAACTAGTTAACAGTTATGTTCTAACTAACTTTTGTTGGAAGGTCAACACTCCCTTTTGCACGTGAATAGATACTGTACGTACAATGGTTAAAACTGCAATTTTATTTTCGATACAACAAATAAAATTTTCGATACAACAAAGTAATAAGATTGTTTGAGATGATAAGTAACAATCATGTTACCGATTCGAACTGATAGTAAACTTTTATAACAAGATTTCCATTATCCAAGAGATATCTTCAAATTAAACTGGCTTATATGCAGTAGTAGTAGTAGTAGTAAAAAGTATAAAATTGAAAGTACTATAAAATTATATAACAAATACCAAAACCAATGTTTTTTATTTACTTCCTTTAAAATCTAATAAACCTGTTTACATTATTTTACGAGTTTTACAAGTTTAGTATCAAATATAAAACTTTCTATATCACTTACTTATGTTCAACACTGGTTGGCGTGGGCCAGGCGGTGGGATCTCTGTCGGGGGGCGGTGGCCAGATATCTGGATCTATCTCGTGAGGCGCCGGTGCCCACATTTGGTCACGAGTTGGCAAGTCTTCTAGCGCTATGGAAAAGTGAATATCTTAGGATCGACAATAACACTTTCTAATTGCTTAGAAAGTTAGTATGTCGAATAAACAAATTTTGAGTAGGTGTACCTACTCTAAATAGTCAGTAAAAGGTAAAATTTCATTATAAGCATACGTATTTTTAAAGTTTTAAATTGACTTATGCCCGTTTTTCTACCGAAATTTATCATTATTACAATTTATATTTCATCTAAATTATTAGATGGGGCACGGAGTGTCTTAACACTAGGTTCCCTCTGTCTACCCTGCTGTGTGCGGGATATAGCGTGAAGTTAAAAAATTAAAAAAAATATACATTAAATCTAAATTCTGCTTCACCCATACAATTCAATACCCAATCAAAAACTCAATTTATAATCATCTTATGCACCATATCATTATGCAGAACATTAAACAATAAATGAATGACCGGGCTGGTCATTCATTAATTAGGGATATTACAGCGACATTATAGCGCTGACAATTTTATTCAAGCAAGCGCAGTATAAAACATTATATTTATTAAGGAGTGTCTATATAAAATGTATACTTTATCATCCTATTACATTTATATATATATTACTATGTGACAACTGCAGTGTAATGAGTATCTGATTGCACTCGATAGTTTTGGTTTAGCTCAAGTCTCATAACAGTTAATGTTTATATAAATATAGATGTGTTTCTTTTATATATAACGTAAACTAACAGAGATCGAGAAAAAAGTAAAAAAGTAGCTCCAGGTTATTTCCTTCTACCAATATAATGACGACATATGTATGTATAGCTAATCTTATAAATTATTAATCAATTTCACATATATCTATATCTCAATTCATATATGATAATATGAACAATATTCTCAGAAGTAGTTAGTATAGAGCATATTTCCAAGTATGATAAAACGAGTCCACAGTCTATCCACCGTGAGTCAGAGGAATATCGTTGGAAATGTAATCCGGGTGGCTACTTTGAAAAATGCGTGTAAATACCTAGCACCGGACGAATATCGCTTAAAAGGCTTTAAACGTTTTTTTCTTGGCATTCCGTTTTGTGTCCTTAATGCAGCGCTAATGGAACCGAGGTGTTGATTTACGAGATCATTTATTGAGAACGTTTTTGTATTTTAAGAGCAAGAACTTAAAAACGTTAATTGTTTCTTTAACATGGTAATATGTTTATAGTCTTGAGCTGTCTCATACATAGCTGGCTCAGTATATTTTCTTTCTTTACAATATCTCCCTACAAACCTTCTTCTTAGAAATGCCTGTTAGAAAACAACCGCATCGAATGTCCGCATTAGTGTAGCTGCAGCATCTCGAGGCAATCTTGATAAGTGTACCTTATACCGTAAAGATTGGAAAGTCATTTTGAAGCATCAATATCCGAGAAAACACGAAATTGCGTGATAAATAACTCTTACAATTTTTTTGGAACGCACAAAAATTTTAGGTCAAAAACAACTTGTTTTGTGTAATAAAAAAATTAAACATTGACGATGCGTATCTTAATTAATAAAGACATTAACCGAAAACTACTTCTGAAATATGGTGTATCAGACAAAACGATAATCAATAGAAATCGATTTATAATTGATACAATTATCGCATTGCAATCACACACATAAATATTATCGAATTGAGAATCGCGTCCTTTTTGATATCGACGAAGTTTAAAAACTACAACGAACAGTAAAGTTGTTTTAACAAGTTTTATATAAAATTAGCAACCTGTTCGCGACTTTGCCTTCGTTAACTACAATGTTCATGACGTTCATGGATGATTTGAGAAAAAAAATAGCCTATGTTTAATATAATATAAAAATAGCCTAAGTTCTACCCTGGATCTTCAACAATATTTATTCAGAGTTCCATCCATATCTGGGCAGTAGATTAACCGTAAAAGCGTAATAGACAGACAAACGGACCGATAATCTTTAGCATTTATAATATAAGTTATAAGTATAGTTTGGATCATTTTGAAATTACAAAGATTGAAACGTATAACATTAGTTATTTTTTTTACGAGTTATAATTAAAAACTTCAAATACACTTCCAAACAAAACCAAAAGCATATATTTTCTGATAATTAAAGTACACAATATCATTGTTTAAATATCCATCAACTATCTACATTAAAAGCAAAACTATTTTCCTTAGTTTGCTGAAGACGGCGGAAGGTCAGCCTTGAATAGAACGCATCATGAATACAGCATCATAGATTCGTTACGCACAAGCATTCTACGGATGATGTAATGAAAAATATTCTTTACCAAGCTCAAATAGAAGCTATTATGTATAGAATGAGTAAAAAAAAACTCTTGCTTCGTAGAACATGCTGATTGGAAAGTAGTTTTATCAGATCGCCACGCTCGATTACGAGCATCGAGGCCTTACTTTACTGCGTGCATGGGATCTGAGGCTTTTATTTCTTTTGAGTGCATTGTGTTGGAACTGGCAATTTTGAAGATTGTATATTGAAATTATAGCAATTTTGAATATTGTCTTGCAGTATAATGAAGATTACATAAAATCTTAAATATGTATTATATTACTAGCGGCCCGGTCGCGGCTTCGCCGCATGGATTGCCTAACTGTTTCGTTATATTGCAACCCCCGGAGGTGGATTTTTAAAAAATAAAATAGCCTATATTTAACCTTGGATTATCAACTATATCTATTCCAAAATTCATTACAATCGGTGAAGCGGTTTAGATTTTTTTGTATAAAATTTTCATCCCCTATTTCAACCCTTTAGAGGTTGATTTTTAAAAATAAGTAGCCTATTAGACCCAGGATTATTTACTATTTTCAATCTAAATTTCATCCAAATCTGACCGGTAGATTGCGCGATGATAGCCGTGAAAGCGTGACAGACAAACACACAGACTTTCGCATTTATAATATATATAATATATACTATATATAATGTATAAGTGTGGATTAATATAATAATCTCGAAAAAAATATAAAATAGATAATAGGTAGTTTCGAATTACAACATTATTTAAGATTAATTAAAAAAAGTTAATGTATTTCATATGAGAACTATAATATTAAAAATATATATTTACTGACTGTGTTACTGATAAATTATTCATGTTGAACCATACCAGTTGCAAAACATTTTAATCAAGTTTGTTATTAATAATAGTTGTCTTATGAAAGTAATAGAAGAACAACCTTCCAATGTTAATAATAGTTGTCTTATGAAAGTAATATTCACTTATATATTAAATTATTTAACTATTATGGAATAAAGGAGTATTTTTTTTAAATACGAATATGCTACTTTATATAAAAATACAAAATAAATCTTACTCAACAAGCCCTTTTTCAGCATTGTTGAAATTGAAAGTTATATTCTTCAAATATAAAACACATAGTTTTAGTATAAAAAAAATAGTAGCTCACGTGCGTATTAAACTCAAGTGACATGACAGTTCCACATATTTATGATAGAGACACATTCCACTTAAACATTGCAGAGCTTTATTTATTAACTTTGTTTTATAGTGACATTTAGATTCGAAAATGTCTATTAATTATCAATTGGGTATCGAACCTACAAAAACCACCGCTCGAACAAACACTGATCCACTGCACTATAACACTATAATCATTATAAAAGAAATAAACAAACATATACGATATCATTTGTTTTACTTATATCTAATCTTATATTATAAATCAACTTCATTCTCCGCATAGTCACTGCAGTATATTTATGAAAGGACTTCGTTTAACAAAGTTATTCATTAAATAGCAAAGTTGAAAGCGTATATGAAGAATAGACATTTACACAAACGCTGAAGAGCTGTCTGCACTGCGTATTTCCAACGTTTTCCTACTAATGCTAAGATAGGGTAATATAATTAAAACATTACCTTATAAGGATATTCATTTATTTAACAGTTATAATGTATGTGTTTACGCGTAAAAATAATTTATACATACCTAAACTGGTAACATTTAGAAAAATATATTGTTGTTTCAGCATATACCTAGTAATAATATAGTTTGTAACTTTTATTATTAATCCAATTCTGAAATCCAGGTATATATAGTGTAAGAACGAAATAATAACTAGTACGTATTTATAGTAGCTAATAAGTATAGGGCGCATAACAAACACTGAATAGCTTTTTTATCTTCACACATCAGTCGCATCATAAGGGCCCACCAGCACTAGGAAAAATCGTTTTTTTCATCACTAGGGTGATAATAATATAATATATAAGAACAGTACATTTTCAGATCGCAATTTTATATCTTGGTCTTATCGGTATATAAAATTCATTTAAAAATTATAATTTCCCCGAGTAGCAATCGATCTCATAAACATAGCGTTTATTACCAAGCATTGTCCCACTGCGCCACGATGTTTTCATTAATTTAATTAAGTATTCAATTAATAAATCATTTAAATAGGTTAGTGTTAATTACATACGTCAGAGAGCAATTAAAGAAGTACAATCACAATCGTCCCTAGAAAGGCAGCTGTCGTCACGACTTATAACAATTGATCTGCTGTAGGTGAATGTGTTTTAACTTGCGATTGTTCACTATCGGAGTATAGCACAGATTATGGGAAAGAAATGGCATATGCATGGACTGTTATACTTTTTAGAAATACATATATTTTTTTTACAACAAATTCAAAATATTCATTATTCAGTTGGAGTCTTTCAAGTACTTTCGAATCATAAAGTTACTAACGACTCGGAAGGCAGTTCTGTTGAAAGGAGACGGCGAGAAACTCAATAGTTGTCATTTCAAGTATAAAAATTAAAATTTTATTGTTTAATACAATGCTCTATTAATCTCCAATCAGATTACTTCCACGCATTTGTATATTCTTCTACATAAATAATAAGCTTTACTTATTAATATTGTTTTTACAATGATTTTAAATTTCTGCTGTGGCAAATCTAAAACAAGCTATGTAAATTTATTAAATTTAATTTTCACATATTTAGATAGTAAATATAGAAAATATTTAATATGAATTTTAGACCACTTAACGATAATTATCATTTACTGTACTTAACAAAATTTAAAGTACCTGTATACACTTTTTATTCTAAGGTCGTGCCACTGTTCATCGCATTAATTATTTCCTACTGGGAATACATTATACAGTATACAGGTATACACCACTGTTGCGACAAACAAACAGGAAACGAAAATCTTTATACGGCTAAAGATAATTAAAACTTTTTATGAGCCCTTATTTCTTTACATTAACCGAATGAATGTACTTAAACGAACTGTAAAAAGACCCAAATAACTTATCACTATACAAATAACTGTTATATTTCCAAGACGACTGCTGGAAGTACTTTGTTAAGTTATAATAAAAAGGTGGCCCTTATAAAATTATTATAATATTAATTTTTCTTTGTAACATTATTATAGTGCCCAAATGTCTCTAAGTTGAGTTTCAGTTTCTATGAAGTTTTGTTTATTTTTATTCGTAAATTAACGAAATAAAAATGTTTTCATTTATCTCTCATTTGTCGCCGTGTTAGGTTTATTAAAATTTAGATTATAAATAATAACATAACATAACATATATTAGCTTCAAGTCTGTCTACACGTGCAGCACAGCAGGGTAGTCAGAGAGAACCCAGTATCAGGATGTCAACTGGCCACCCAAAAAAGAAATATTGTGTGTTGTGTAGTATAACTAACCGTCGCAATTTTAAAATATGAATAACAAATATATTCAACAATAAAACTTAATAGTAAACTGTGGTAAGTATACAGGAAATAAACAGATACAAAATAACAAATATATTTACCGCTGGTCAGTGGAGTGATGGCCTTTTCACCTTCATGTTGAAACATTTGCAGTGTTGCTATTGTTGCTTTGAGTTGTTCATACTCCCTTGCCATTTGCTTCTGAACCTGTGTGCAACATACATAAGCAACCTATAGTTTACATTACAACATAGATCCTATTCAAATAAACTTTATTTCTGTTAAGAGTGTACATAAAGTTATATATCTATTATATAAGATATTAAGTAAAAAGGTTAGAATAAGGTAATTATTATTGGGCCACAGTATGTTTTACTTTCTCATTTACCTCCAACTTACGCATATTATAATTAATAATTAATATTACATAACTCATTTACTATACTAACATGTAAATTATTTAAAGCAATACTATTGTGGGAAAAGCGTGTCAAGGTTATATACTATTCGTCATATGATTTAAAAGAGACGTTTATAAAACGACTTCTTAATTTATTAAAATTAATACAATTCAAATGAAGAACCGTTATGTCGAGTTTAATTCAAAATGAATTCTGGAAACATTATAAAAACGACCACTCTAATTACCTGTTATAATAATTATAATATATAATAATGGTTTTCAAGATATAACATTAACCCCCTATAAGACAATCAACAATGGCGTATATGGCATGACCGCGTACATTCACACAAATATGAAATTAGTCTCAACACCACACTTCTGGTAATTGTTTCGCGAATTTCCAACACATTTCACACAGAGTGCATCAAATACCAACAATGGACTGAGATAACTATACCATTAAATTTCTATAGACAAAAGCGAAATTTCGTCTCGGGACATTAACACGCGAACAATAAAAACGTCTTCCCACGCAAAATTTTCAATTCACTACGTAGGGGACATTCGTTATGATATTTTGATTTGTAACACCTTGACCGAGTTTGTTCATTATGTTAAGAGGGTGTTTAATATGCGGCTATTAAAACTACCCACATAGCTAGCTGTAGGTTCGCTTGAGCGTTTGACTCGAACTAAAGGCCGGCACCAAACTGGAACAATGTTTCGTCGAGCCCCGACATAATTACGGACACGGCACGCATTATGGTAAAAATGAGTTGGTTTCTTTGAATACAATGGGGCGCTGCGATAATAAAATTGATTTAAATTACACATTTAGGCCAAAATAATACAAAATACTAACAAAAACTCAATAACATTTTGTGTTTATTTTACTTAACCAGTTAACAAATTTGCAAAATAAATAATAATATTCTACAGATTTAGATTCTACAGATAAGTAAGTAATATACAGTTGCATATTCAATGCATAATAGATACAAGATACACCCTAAACGTTACAAGCGCGACATAAATTACACAGGTTCAACGACCTCCAGTGCAGACGGACAGCCGAATGCTATCAACATGCGTGACTACATACATCCATACAACAGCTCATGACGAACGGACGCGACAATAGAACAAATGCTTGGCGACAATCCAGCCACCGAATTAGACTAGGTGACCTAAACTGACTCAAAGCCTATCTGTGCCACCCCTTGATCTCACTAATAAATATCGCAACACTACTTATAAATGCAATACAAAGTAAATACATATTAACAATTCAATAAAAACGTTGTTTTATTAGTACAAAACAAAGCAAACATTTTCACTGCAATTCCCGGATGGGAGTTCCGATAAAACTGCATACTTTATATGGAATTTCATACAAGCAAGTCGTACTTTGCGCATAAATATAAACAAGATATTGCTTTAAACGACAATATCTCACAAGAAATAATGAAATTGGCATAAATCAATCATTATTATACGCAAGAAAGGTAATGAGTGTGAGTTTCCTGGGAAGCTCATTAAAGACGCAATGTGTTTACACTTACCGACAGAGACAGAACGAAAACAGTAATCAAAGATGTATTTACAATCGATTAACATAGATGGGGATTAGCATGTCAGGCCCAAAGCCATCAAAATTGGATTATTCGCTTACTTATACCTTATATCGATCAATCTCATTCACAGGTTATCGAACTTTTCGGATAGGCGCAATGCGTATCGTCACTAATAGACGTGGATACGTTATTCTAAACATCAAACATTAGTTTCGTAAATCTTCAATCAAGACAAAACTAGTTCTAAACTGAAAACGCTTGTTAATCTTTTGTTAAATACTGTTGTATTTCCGTTGCGTGTTTTATTTCTGAAGTCACATTAGTATCCTCTCAGGAAATACCACTCCGGCGTAACATCAGAAGTCGTAACGATAAGAATCCCTATAATTTGGTCACGTTCCTCCTTCCGTTACACGTCTTATGGTTCTTAGAAAAACGTAGAAAAAGCTCAACATAAACTTAGATGGGGAAAATGTTACACAAACATAAAATTATGAATATTATTGTATTTAATTATTGTATGCAAACCATATTAAGTATTATAATATTTACAATTCTAATAAAAGAAATTAGCAAGTTGCTACGAAACTTTGAATATGCAAAAAAAGTGTAACCTATTGCATGACACTTACAGCTACTGATCATTATTGTAAATGCTTTTTGCACCTACATTATTTCATTAGCTGCCACTTTTTTATTTACTTGCTTATTCGTTATTAAATAAAAAAGAAACCATTATCCGAGTAGTACTAAAGTGTATTTTACACGCGATGATTGTAGATTCGATTATCACTAGGGGCAGTGTTAACATTTAGTAGCAATTTTTGAATTTTAATATTTAGTAGTACTTATTTACTTATGAAAACATTCTTTTTGCCGCTTTTAAGAGAAATTTATGAAAAAGTCGATAAATTAAGAATAGGTGACGATTAGTAGGTACACCTTAAATATATTTCGTAGGCATGATATAAGAAAAATTATAAACAATTCTATAATACTATGTTACACCTAATGTTAAATTAAGCGTATAGTAAAATTAGACGTCAGGCAAGTACATCAAAATACATATGTTTTTTAATAGGTACAATTAAAAAAGATAATTAATACGATTAGACAAGCGATGTTAAAACATCTGATTACGAAGTGTTTATTCGCGTATGACGCGTAACGTGATAATATGCAAATGACGAATTTAAAAGCTGCACGCTAATGCAAAATAAATTGCTGGCTATTTTAGTAAGAGTATCATAATTAGGCCAATTTTGTTTACTTTCTTCTATACATTAAATTTTATTATTTAAAAGTTTATGCATATTTTTATTTAAAAATAACAATCGACATACATTAACACACCAAGTAACATTTTATGGGGCCAGTCGTGGCGCAGTGGCGCAAACGTGTTACTGTAAACGACTGGTTGTGGGGTCGATTCCCACGCGAGGACTGGAAATATTTAATATTTTTTCGCTCTGGTATCGGGGCAAAATGCGGCGTTAAGTTCCGCCACTTAACACGCAATGCCTACAATCTCCATGGAACGGAGTGTTTTAACACTAGGTTCCCTCTGCCTACCCTGCTATGTGCGGGATTAAGCGTGAAGCTAAAAAAAAACATTTTATTCCTTGTCTTTATTATAAATAGGCAAGTCGAAAGCGATTTCATTTCTGAAAGTATATTTTGACAAGATATATGACTTTATTTTGAATAAATTTGTTACTCATATGTTTAATCATAATTATATCAACATCGTATATATCGAAACACGGTATTAAGTTAAGGTCGTTGATAGTATTTCCGGAAATAATTTAAAATTTCCGCTGAAGACACAAAGGAGCGTGATACTTAGATATAAACAGAAGCAGACATGTGATGAAAGTTAACTCATTGTATTTTCATTTTCTATTCTCTCCTGAGACGTCGGTTAGCCTTTTAATATAAAAGGTATGCAATTCCCAAAGGGTGAAAGTCAAACAAAAGGAAAGTGGCCATTTCTCTATGAGATATCACGACATTGACACCAAAACGACAACGAAGGCAGCGGAGATTGAAGCAAATAAATAGGCTTTAAAAAGTCATTAACGTTTATAATTATGTACTTTTTTATAATAAAGAAGTAACATGCAATATTTTTAAATTTCGTCCATACAACTAGTTAGAAAACAAATTTCGATTATATTTACATTTCCAATGTATAAAATCGTTATTTAGTGAAAGGCCAAACAGATTTTTGCATACTGAAACTGGTTATTTGCCATATACTTATAAGGATATTCAGCTTATAAGGATATTTATAGCTTCTCGTAACATTTTTATCCTTAAAAATTTCTTAAGTGAACGAAGTTAACGAATTGCGCAATATATTAATAAAAATTGAGTAAAAATACAGTATTCTTGTAAATTAAAAGATTTAAACCAAATGTAGTAGAATAAATAAATCGCATTTAAAAACATCCATCGTCAATTTTTCATCTTATTTAAGATAATTTTCACGTTAACTTTCGCCGACTTTTGTATAACATCCATTATGCACGGTACTCGTGATCATTTGACCCTTAATAACTAAAAATTGTTTGCCTATTACAGCTTACTTAATAAACAGACTTTCTCTGTCTTATACTCAGTTTTTCCACAGAGAATCTATGTATTACGAAAAATTTAATAAAAGCGATTAGTAGATTACTGTTAAACATTCATTATTTGTAAATATATATCAGGTACACAAATCGAACATAGACGAAAAAAGTTTATTAGTGGATCCATATTTAAATATTTATTCTATACATTAATTTCTATGAAACCTACATCTTCAGACAGGCTAATCAAAGAATACTTTTAAATAGTATAAGTACACAATTTGACATATTTAACACTTTATATTGAGTTAAGCGCTAAAGCAAGGCCTTTGTTTTGTGTATAATAATGCATTAGAAATACTATAAATTGTTGAAATAAATACACATTCTACCATGACTCTCCCATACACTTTTATATAAAATAACCTGACACGAAAGCTATGCGGTTTTTACACGACAAGTAATTTAAACTATTTTTTTTAGCTTCACGCTGTATCCCGCATGCAGCAGAGTAGGCAGAGTGAACCTAGTGTTAAGACACTTCGTACCCCACTTTCCGCCGAATTCGGAAACATTGACAGTGTTAAGTGGTGGAACCTAATATCGCGCTTTGCCTCGACACCAGAACGAAGAAGGTAAAAATATTAAATATTTCCACTTCTCGAGTGGGACTCGAACACACAACCAGTCGCTTTATAATCTTTGTGCCACTGGGCCACGATTGGTCCCCGAAATAATATAAGATTGATAATTTAGATTCTATCGAGACGTGAAAATGTTTTCCCGTGAACCTATTCAAATTAATTGAATACTAACCGAGAAGGTTCTAAGAATGGATTTTGAGTGTTACGTTACACAAAACGCAATGAGGTGTAAAACGCTTTTGTTAGGTTTCACTACGAGAAAAACTCACTCAGTATCGAATAATCGCAAGGACATTAGCACAAGTGTTTTATAAAAACATTCCTATTTTATTTTATTTATAAATAAATGGGTAATACAGCGACCGACATACAAATAAAAAAGCCTTGTGGAACAAACTAAATAAACATAAAAACAACCTCTGTTCATAATAAAAATATTAAAGAGGCAACATTCTGTTCTCGCAAAGTTGTAAAAAGTCTCAAGTTTTGCAGAACTTTGTAAATTTTGAAAATAAAAGAAATTTGAAACAAGTTCTTATTCAAAATTTTACCAATAACATAAACCTAGATATTTTTATTATATAAAATAGTAATAATATTATATTACTATAAAATAAATACTTTTTACTCCATAATAATAAAATTTTAACTAGATTTCTGCTGGCAAAAGATAATGTAATTTGTAACTTTGTCGCACAACGAAATGTTGTAAGGCAGTAGGCACGTATTGAATTTACGTAGGCGGCTGAACAGCAACCTGTTACGTTTGTGCAATAACCTTAATATTCAATAAATATATTAATAAAGTCACTTTTAATAAAACCTTGTATGATATTTCGTAATTTCAAAAGACTTTAAGGAATTGAGTGTTTTCATTACGTCAATAAAAATAACACGACTAAAACTGATTAATTATTTTGTTTTCAACTTCACGTTTTTGCACTTAAGATGGTCAGAGAGAACCTAGTGTCAAAACACTCCGTCTCCACTTTTCAAGATGTTACGTGGTGAGTGGCTCAACAACTCGTTTTGTCTTAAGTAACCGAGAAAGAAGAAAGAGAGATAAATGAAAATAATTTAGATATAATCATTCCGCCAGTGGAACCTAACCCACAATCATCGCGTTTACAGTCAGACACTATTACTGCGCCACGACGGCAATTAGTATTTTTTTAGCTTCACGCTGTATCAAGGTAGGCAAAGGGAATCTAGTGTTAAGACACTCCGTTCCCCACTTTCCGCCGAATTCGGAGGTATTGCGTGTTAAGTGGCGGAACTTAACGCCGCGCTTTACCTCTGATACCAGAGCGAAGGAAATGGAAGTATTAAATATTTCCGCTCCTCGAGTGGTAATCGAACCCCCAACCAATCGATTTACAGTCACACTTCGTACCACTGTGCTACGACTGGCCCCAAATATTAATATTATGTATTTTATTAATAGTGATTGAAAAACGGACGGTTGTACATTCAAATCCTAGCTTGTATACTAGGCAACAAAATAACAATAAATCACAGATTATTTCAATTTACCCTGCGTGCGAAAAATGAATGAAGTTAAAAAGACCCTTCATGTCGATTGCTAAGGCGATATCGGAAGCCAAATAACTTTTAGCTTACTACAGCTTACCTACGAACTAAACAGATTAATAAATTAAATTGCCGCATAGAAGTGAATTAATAGGTGTTTAAATTAGATATCATTAGAAATAATAAATTACATCGTTGTGGCGCAGTGATTGACTATAAACGCGATGACTAGGGGTTCGAAACTATTCGGGGGATATTTTTTTTTATTTCTCTTATAAAAATCAGTGTTGTAATTCAGAAAGTGGGGAGTGAAGTGTTTTAACCTCTAACTAGATTCACTTTGACTACACTGCATACATGCGAAAGGCTAGAATAATATTATTTAATATCGAATCAGATTGACTACTAAAATTGATAGCTCCTAAGTAAAACCTAGTAGCTGTATCTTACAAAAGTTAGAAGTGAATCTGGAACATTATTTCGACACAAAGTAAATTAACTACTTAAAAAGATATACATACAACTTGCGCATTCGTTTTAGTTGTCTCTCTTTTTAAAGAATTAATTTAATTTCTGATCTGTTTACAAATCTTTTTCTATTTTTACTTTAACATTGGTTAAACACATTTGCGATAATTTACTTAAGGGCTATCGAAATGTGCGACTTACTTCCAATTACTTCTTCTTGATTACTAAGAAATAGGTATATCTCTTCAACAACAAAACGTACCAAAGCGATTATGTTTACATTGTATGTATATATTTATGTCTGTATGTACATATAGAGCGTGTATGAACTACGCAACTATTATCTGTATAAGGACAGACAGACAAACGTGGCGCCGAGTGGTCTTACAATCGCGTAATCGATACTTAAGGCAGATGATCATTCTGTACTGACTTGAGGTAATGTTATGTAAAATTCCTTATATAGTTATAAACAACTGATTGAAGCATATAATGAGATATCTTTTAAAAAAATGATTACATTCAGTGTATTTTCTAATCCTTTAAGATTTAAGTTTCGGTAAATAAGAAATGATTAAGAATTATACTATATTGATACAGATAACAAAAATGTATTGAAAAAACTTGAAACTGACAAAGCCTTTATAAATTGTGGTATTATATTATTGTACCATGATAGACATGGTCTAAGCATAGTTTGCATTAGTAGTTACATATTTAATAGTTTTAGGTTCATCATATATGATCTGAATATATTTAATAAAAACATTATGGATTGCTGTCCATACATTCAAGATATATGAGAAAAAATATTAATAGGAGCTTACAAATATGTACCAAATTTCTTTAATTATTGTTTATGCATGTTATTTTCTTAAAGGGGTAACCAATTTAAGTGCAGTTTTGACTAACCAACACACATTGTTTGAATTAGCAGAGAGCAAAACTATGGCTAAGTTTTGCTATATAAATTAATATTTTGAATTCCTTTCCAAGTATACAAAAAACAGGAACAAGTAGTGATACTAAATAAAAATATATACATACATATATTAAGATGATACTATGTTAGTTTTAAGCACAAGAATATTTCAATAAGTACATAGTAAAAGTCACAAATGCGTGTTAACAGTGACATCATATGATTACAAAATATGCTGATTAGATTATAGCTACTCACTATATTTTTTTCTGATACTAAGTTGTTTTAACAAGATTTAAACAGGCGTCACAAACAACAGCATCACGCTGTCTTAACATGTTTACATTAATTATTATAATTATACTTAAGTGTCATATTTAATATGCTTCAAAAGAACAAAATTATAAAAGATAACATACATTTATTTTGCGTTTACATGTAAATAATAAAAAAATATAATTTAGTTCTTAACTTAGATTAAAATTTTCGGGTTTATTAGTGTTGGCAGTAATATAACATTCTTTTTAATGCTTCATTTAATCAAAATGAATGATTTCAAAAGAAGCCTTTGTGTAACTACTGAGTCAAGGTAGCATTGACCTATGCTTCATACTATTGATGTTTCAATATTACATTGAACTTGTCGCAAAGGCCAACAAAGTAATAAAAGAAAAGTCAAACAAAAAATGCTATAATCATTTTACTTTATGTCATGTACAATACTATTATATACTTTCTGTAAAGTTGTTGTGTTCATTATTCAAAGAGTATTTGTGCGACTGACTCAGTTCTGGTAGCATTGACCTGGGCTTAACTAGATACAATTGATGTTTTAAAGACGTTACAATGAACTTTACAGACTTATGTGCAAAGGTTATGACCAATCTTCATGTTACAGACATTTTTTTTATTTTAAATATAAGGTTACAAGATTTTTAGAATAAATTGATACCATAATTAATATTTACTAAAAATTAATTCAAATTCATATTAAATGTCTTATTTGTTTAGGAATATAGGACATTACATTTTTTTTTAGATTCACGGTGTATCCCGCATACCTCCCCTCTTTCCACTGAATTCAGAGGCATTGCGTGTTAAGAGCAAAGGAAATGGATATATTAAAATATTTCCACCCCTCGAGTGGGAATTGAACCCATAACAAATCATGCAACTGGGCCACAACTGGCCCCGATAGATATTAATTTGAATTTGGTATAATATTTTATAAGTACAGAGCTTGTTATTTAATGGTATGTAGTGGTTAGTGTGTAGGTGGGCAGTTGAAGATACTAAGTAGAACATCAATATATTTCGTTAAGTACATATTATTAGTTTAACATGAAGAAAACCAACCAAACCTAACCAATTTTTAGGTATTTTTCAAGTTTCATCTTAATATTTATTTTATCATCATATATGATAAATACCTTTATTATCAATAAAGGTTATAAAACGTTCATGAAAACGTATTTCTCTGAAGTTTATGAGCAATTTTTCCATATTAATTCACTTAATATTTAAACTCATTATGATTATTATTTTTTATGACAAGCAATAAAACAATTAGGATTGTCACTTAAATGCATAAATAAAACATAGGAATATCATTAAAGTACGCTGTGGGTGGCCTTCTGTGTTACGCGAAATTAATTAACTGAGTTATCATATAAGGAAGTGGCTACATACAAGGTTAGTGGCATGGATCAAAATAAAGCCCAGATTTACACGTTTTTTGCATACTTACCAATTGCCACTTGGACTTTCGCGTGGGGTCTGCAATCGTGATCAGCAGTCTATGGATCATCTGCACCGTTCCCTCGTAGTATACCAATGCCGATTCGTAATTCCCCATCAGTGCCATTTCACGGGCCAACTTCGTGTTCTCGCAAATTTCGCCAACAGACACTGCCATTATTGTCATTCCCGCTGTGTACATATAACGCTTCTTTCAAAAAGATGCAAAGTTTTCTATTCCGAGAAGGATTCGTGTGTGACAACCAGCAATCCAAGAGCACTTCTCATTTTTATTACTGAAGTCTAACTGATTTCATTGTTAATAATTTTATAACATATACTAATTTACTGTTTGCGATTAAATTAAATAAATTATCTCATGACGACTAGAAATTTTATTTAACGATTTTCATACTTCCAAGACAAAACAAACTTTATCAATTTTGTTCAAAGACTGTTCAGTGTTCACATCACAATCTCGTACACTGACACACAATTAAATATTTTACTAAAGGTGTTGCCATAATTATTAATGAAAGTCGCACGTGAATATTAAAATATTTCTTGTTTTTTACTTAAATTGTTTGTTAAAAATATGTCTTAAATTTTGTTTTCCAAAATATTTTAAATAATTATATTGATATAACTAATTTAATTGTAATATTATTAATTAAAAAAAAAATATGAAACGTACTCAAGATTCACATGGTTATTAAAATTTCCTAATTTTATAGGAAAATAAGAATTACTTATTACTTCCACGCATTTTTTTAAAATTAAAGTTTATTTGAATATATTTCTTAAATGATTTATATTTGTACTGTTCAATATAAAAAAATTGTGACAATATCGGTCTCATATCATCAACTAGTTTTATCCACGATTTCATTCGCGTGTAATTTAACAAAAGAGTTACAATTCTACAATAAAAGTAGCCTTAGTTACTCCTTATTAGATCAGCCATCAGCCAGTAAAAGTTCCGTCAAAATCGGTCCATACGTTCCAGAGATTAGCCAGAACAAACAGACAAAAGTTTAAAAATGTTACTTTAGGTTTTTTTTAGCTTCACGCTGTACCCTTGCGGGGGGGTAGTCAGAGATAACGGAGCGCCAAACGCTACGGTCCCTGCATACTTCTTTCTCCTCGTCAACTGTTATCAACCTCTTCATACACGCCCTCCGATTACTTTTTACGTGATTTTCCTCCAGTATCGTTGATACTGTGTTTTCGAAGGCCAACCGAGGTCTCCCTATGCCTCTCATATCACTCACCTTTGCTTCATAAATTTTTCTTACCATTCTTTCATCACTCATCCTCTCAAAGGATGGTATATGTATCTGGGTACATATGAATTTAGTTAAGTGTTTCAATTAAATAGGCACTCCAACTTTACCATATATTTACTATTTCGTAGTAGGTTATATCTACAAAAAATCAAAATGTTAACTTAATTGAGAGATCATGTAAAAAATAGACAGTACAGTTCTTAATTACATTTATATATAGATTTTCTATTCTTGTTACTATTTAATATCTAAAACATATTTAAAATTCATACTTTAGACTTACCTACTAGTCTAAAATATGGTTGTCATTTTTACTTTTCCTTAAAGCAATCAAAGGTCAATTGAAGGCAATTTATTAGAAACATAATAACAAGGTTTAACCGTGACTAATTAGCAAGAAAATAAAACAAAGACCGTAACAATAAACATTTTATTGATAGCCATAGGTAAAGGGTGTTTTTTTAAGCTAGATAGAACTTTAAATTGTAAAAAGTAACGCAAAAAATTAAATTTTGATGAAACATTTTTTTTTATTTGTTTAAGTATACTCTGACAAATCATCATGAATAGACTCACGCTTGAACAACGCTACGAAATTATCCAAATTTACTTTGAAAATCAGTCGTCGATTCGCGCAACTTATAGACGACTTCGTCATTTTTATGGCGTACATAATCGTCCATCTGAACAAGCCATTCGTCGAACTGTGGATAGATTTCGTACCACATACTCTCTAGAGGATGCAATAACACCAGCACGTCGAAGGAATGTGCGTACTGAAGAGAATATCGCTGCTGTAAACGAAAGTGTGGAAGAAGATCCAAATTTATCGATTCGTCGTCGGTCGCAGGAATTGGGGCTCTGTCCGTCCACTACGTGGAAAATTTTGCGCAAAGATCTCGGCCTACACCCGTATAAGATCCAGCTGGTGCAGGAATTGAAGCCACGGGACCATTATATGCGTCGTTCTTTCGCCAAATGAGCTCTAGGGCAGTTGGCAACTGACCCGTTGTTTTATCGCAAAATTGTGTTCAGCGATGAGGCGCATTTTTGGCTTAACGGGTTTGTTAATAAGCAAAATTGCCGCATATGGAGTGAGACCAATCCACAAGAGACCCTACAGACTCCATTATATCCAGAAAAATGCACCGTTTAGTGCGGTTTTCACGCTGGTGGCATCATCGGACCTTATTTTTTCAAAAATGAGGCCGGAGCTCGCGTTACTGTCAATGGAGATCGTTACCGCACCATGATCAATGATTTTTTGTTTGAAAATATGGATGACATTGATCCGGAGGAGATGTGGTTTCAACAGGATGGCGCTACGTGCCATACGGCGAACGCAACCACGACTTATTGAAATCAAAATTTGGCGATAAGTTGATTTCGAGAAATAGACCTGTCAATTGGCCTCTAAGGTCGTGCGATTTGACACCTCTCGATTATTTCCTGTCGGGCTACGTGAAGTCACTGGCTTATGCTGATAAACCAGCAACAATTGACGCCTTGGAGGCCAGCATTGTCCGTGTTATTCGTGACATACGGCCAGCAGTGCTCGAAAAAGTAGCCCAAAAATGGACGTCCAGAATGCGCTTCGTCAAGAACAACCGCGGTGCCCATATGCCCGAAATCATTTTCAAATGTTAATGTCACGTATTGATCTTTTGAATAAAAAAAAAATTGATTACAATTTAATTTTTTGTGTTATTTTTTACAATTTCAAGTTCTATCGGGCTTAAAAAAACACCCTTTATAATACCTGTTAAATAATATAAATACATTCTTCAGTACTTATTATTATAAGTAAGCTTGGATCGAAAATATAGTTACATCAAGAATTTCAGAATCACACTTTTAAATTCTACAGATTTTTAATTTCCCTGACGTATTATAGTGTGGCCATGTTTATACAATTGTTGCGTTAGAAACTCTCAACATACAATTTACTTTGTAACAATTACAGTTTAACGTCAAATTAAGTCAAATATTTACAGTAGCTTTTATTAGTCGCAGAATTACTTGCCAATTATAAAACAATACAATAAAGGCTTAACCTACCACAACATATATTTAATCTAATAGTTCTTTACATTTTCAATAATTTCACTACTACACATCCAAGCTTCTAACTATAAAGAATAATGAGTATGTTTCATATACAAAAATATAATAAGCACAGTAAAGTAATGATTCGATGTATAAGCTATTTGGGAAACCTTTGGTTTTATAAACGAAAATATAATATTAAGAGAAGGAATGAAGATTTTCGATACATATGTACGTTATGAAATTAAAATATTATAATTGTGGATATATTGAAAGCGAAATTATGTTCTGATCGTATTTTCATATGTTATTAAGAACCTACCAAAAATACTATATATATTTTTTACATATGAGTTTTTGAATTAGGTCACTTTCATTCTAAAGAGAGGCATACAGAACTTAAAATAACCAAATTTATTACTATTACATAAACCACTAAAAGCTAACTAAGAAATAATGAAAAAGTAAAAATATAAAAATTATTTTAATTTAAAGACAAGAACCAATGTTTATTCCTCAGTAATGATATAAGTTTTTGTAAATAATGGTATAAGTTTACATTAAAAATAATTATTTAAGGCTTCCAAGATATGATACTTAAAGTAAATGAGTACCTACAATTAATTAATGAGAACTTAAAAATAAAAAAAGTTTTGGTGAAATAATACTATTTCAGCACCAAATACAACTTAGAAATTATAAGAAACGAAATAGACAAGCGTATAGACTAGGATTATAATTATAACAATATGGCGTCATGTATAATCAAAACAAAAGTGAACCATTTTATACATAAAGAGCCTGTCTATAATAATAGGAGAAAATTCAAGGTTACGAAGATTAATACAATTAATTACAAATGTGTTAGAAAATAAAATAATTTATGGCTTTGCTTATATATAAAATAAAAAGGACAAAAATTTGCAAGTTTACTAATGTTGTGTTGCACAGTACTTTAAAAAAAAGCTGAATGTAGGAAGAATGTGTTATATTGTACCTTTGAAATTTAAACAAAAATGCTGGTTATATATAAAATTTATATTATAACGTATAAAGCTAATATACTAACACTTTACAACAGACTAATGTAATATTGCAAAGGCATACTTTATATACACATAAAACCATACGCTTAGTATTTACTTGTTACTATTAATAGAAAAAAATTAAAAACTCCCAATTAAAAAGGAATTTTTTTTTATTGACTATATATATTTTTTGAATGGCAACATTCAGTAATCCCTTTTGAATAGTTATTGCCACAGATAACATAAAAGAACGCGTAGCAATGAAAAATAACTAGCTATGAAGCTATTTAGATATACATACATAAAAATGTAATGTTTATCACACAGATTTAATGGTCCAATATTTTACATGTACTGAATTTTATAGCACTACGTAACTAATTAGTTAATATTAAATATTATATAATTCCAAAATAAAGCAGTTTTTCGAATTTATACAAACACAAAACAAAATCAAGTTCCTTTAAAAAATGTTTAAACAGGAATTAAATAAGCAAATTAAATATTCTTAGCACTAATCCAGTTAAATATAACATAGAAACAACATAATACATACATTTATATAAAATTTATGCATATCTATTTACATTAACTAATATTAAGAGAGACTTTCCATTTATACACACATTATAAGTAATTATGCATTGGTTGATATTAAAGCGTAAAGCTAACTAATTAGTATCTTTTTGTTTGAAAACGTATATGGATGAAAGTATGTAGCAAAATTGAAATTTTGAAGAGGTATTGCAAAAGCATAGCTCCAATTTCCCGCTTTTTTAGGCATGGCAGAATAGAAATTCTAGAGTTCTTGACTCCTCTTTATTTATCAGAACGGGGAAACGAAAGCACCTAAATTAAGATTATTCTTCCCGAGTGGAAATTGAACCCACAACCAATTGCGATTACAATCAAGCGCTCTTTGACTGCAACACGATGGTCTTACATTACTCCTATATTTTGTTAAAATAGAAGTGTACTTAATGATGTTATTCATGTATTTTATTATAAGGACTGAATATATTTAGTTTTTTACAAATATATATAACAAGTTTTGTTTCCAAAATATCAATTAAACGTAGTTTTTGTGTACACCAAGAACTCAAAAACTCTCCTGAAGTCAGTCAAACTTTGAAATATCAAGAATTGCTACATGTCACCTTGATCCATACATATACATTTTCAACATCTTTCATAGGAATATTTTCGTACCAGATGTGAACAGATTAAAAACACTATAAAATATCTTTATTAAAATTTAATAGGTATTAGAACTTCCTTTATTAAGTTTCTTAAGTTTAAAAAACAAAATTTACAGATAATTTACATTTAAAAATGCTTGCTTTGAAAAGTATGCTTTTTCAATTTATCAATTTATTCACGTCTGGCGAGAATTTTCCTTTGTATATCCAGTCCAGTATTTTACACATTATATTAATAAATAAAGATCATGCTTTATTTATTGATCCAAAAATCCACAATTATATAATAACACTATATACTCTGCACATTGCAATTTAAAGCATTTAGTTAGAACATTTTTTACATTTTCATTATATTTTTCATATACCTTTCACATAATGCGTGACAAGCAAGAAAGTACTTAGTGTCAAGCTTCTCCATTCTCCCGTTTTTTTCCACTTACATATAATATATTGAATGTTGGATATTCCAACTTTTCTCATTTCATCGACTCATCGATCATCTCGACTCAATGGATGTATGCACCATCATTATTAACAAATAGGTCCTAGATTCGATATTCAGTGGATATTATCTTTAATACGTAAATTACCTTGAGTAAACTTTTAAATTTTGTGTTATTTTCAAACTAAGCGTTCATACAAATCTTCTAAATACAACACAATGAACAAAGAAAACCTAGTGTTAAGACACTCCGTCCTCTTCTTTCCGTTCTTTTCACAATCTATATCTATCGAATACCAGAAATCTATGCCACGCTTTGCAATATCCATCTAACATACATATATACACATAATATATATTACCACATATACAATATATATTTATACAGTAACATCAATGTGTTCTTTAGGTGCCGGTGGCAACACATGGACCTGCTTGGCCTTCCCCGCGTGGTACACTTGTCCCGGACTGAACGGCTCCAGGCGGGGATGGGCGGATATATCTTTCTTTGGATCTGGAAATTTTAAAATAAATATTATTATTTTGACAATATATGTATGTAGGTACTGTAATCATTAAAAATTTTAGAGGCTATCATGGCGCAGTGGGATTGGTCATGAGTTCGACTCCCTCTCGTGGGAATAATTATATGTAAATTAATTTATTTTTTTCGGTCTAGTATCTAAGATAATCCGCGTAGAGCTCCACCAGTTGATATAAAATATCATGATTTTGGGCAATATGGAAAACGTAGTGATTATATTATATAGATAAAATTATTTACTCGTCTGTATATACTTATGTAACTAGTTGTAATGTTCTATACATATACATAAATAATCAATTAACAGAAAAAAAAAAGGTTTATAGGACGCAAATCATGGCCCACCGACATACTTTTTTTTATACTAACCTCTAGTATTAGCTGCAATATATTTAGACAGTCGCACGGCGGGTAGAGGCAAGTAACCCGCACCCAGCGGCATCACGTCTAAAGACACACACTGCCCTTCCGCTGTGCTAGACTCCATTGTTATTACACCTGGAAAAAATTATATATAATTATTAATTAATTGTTTTTTAATATAAATGATAAATAAAATTCTGTGTAATTAACAGTTTTACAGGTTTCTTTACAAAATAATTATTAATTGTGATAAAATTATCAATTCGTACCATATTTGCCATAGATCACTAACACATGTATGTATGTATATGTAACTGTAAATATTTACTAAAGCCTATACATGAATTTAATAAATATTTATTAATAACATAATATTATTTATGTTTACAAAGAAATGTCAAAGAATATGAATTTGTCTACTGATACAAATATGTGTGTAAGTTTCAGCAAATTATCATCAAATTGGTCAAGATAACCTTACAAGATTTCCTTACATTTATATAGGTAAATAAAAAGATATAAAACATGATAAAAAATAAACAGTAGCTAAAAAATACCAGCAGTACGCCCCAGCACTGCCCACATGGTCTGGTCAGCTAGCACTTCGTACATCAGAGATGTATGCTCAGTTTCATTTACCTGTAATTAAAAATAAAAAGCGTGAACAATATAATAACACAACGAATATTAACTTAATGCTTCGCTGTTTGAATCTAAAACGGAAAGTAGAATAATGTAATCGTCCGCCATATAAACAGACTGTCAATTTCCCATAGCCCTATAAAGACATCACACATTTATCTATATATTACAATTAATTAATGCCGCGCTTTACCTCGACACCAGAGCGAAGAAAATGGAAATTATAATTTCCACTCCTCGAGTGGGAATCGAACCCACAACCAGTCTTTTACAGTCACACACTTGTGCCACTAGGCCACGACTAGCCACAACACTTAAGAAATTAAAAACATTTAAAAAAAAATTCAAGGTTTCAAGCCCGCGCCTTTTGAGCGGTTCAGGCGCGCTGACCGCTAAGCCATGCGTTCTACTTCCAGCTACGTCGAAACTCTTACACGCTTTACTACTTACGCCCTTACTTATTTTTTTTTTCCTATATTTTACATGTATTTAGTGTATATTTACCACACATTTCTAAAAAAAATACAAACCCTTTGCACATTAAGCTGCAAACAGCATACTTGAGACGCTCTACAGAAGTCCGATCCTTTGCCAGGCTCCAACTTAGTTCTAATAACAAATAGCGTAGTATAATCCTGAATATCGAATGGGCATTGGAAGTTTCTAGACGTTTCTTCTGTAATAAGTCTATATTGCACGTTAAATGTAGCTTTCATGGGCCCCGCTTTTACTAATGGGTCCTTTAGTAGCTCCCACATGAATGACGCTGTTGTTCCGTCTGAGGCGACGGTCTAAAAAAATGTTTAAATTATTAATTAATTGTAAAAAAGTAAAGTATATTTTTTGGTACAAAAAAAAAATATAGGTTTTGAACCTATATCTATCACACAATCAGTACAGTCTAGGTAATTGAGTCATGGAGGCATCAAATATTGCATCAATAATAGAGTATATACAAATAATTAGAATTGAACCGATTTTGATGAGACTTTTACTGCCTGATAAGTGATGTAATAAGGAGCAACGTAAACTACTTTTGTTTTAGGATTATATTTTTTGTTTGATTCCACATGAACGAAGTCGCGGACACAGTTAGTAATAATATTTTTATTTATGTTTCTTGTTATTTAATGAAAAAAAATCGTATGGACAATGCCTGTATTGTGTTAACAATAATCCATACTTATATTATAAATGCGAGTCTGTGTGTTTGTCCGTCACGCTTTCATGGCTAATCTACGTCCGATTTGGATGAAATTTAGAATAGAAGTAGTAAATAATCATGGGTCTAACATAGGCTACTTATTTTTTCAAAAAATAACCGCTAAAGGGTTGAAATAGGAGATGAAAAATTTATATGAAAAAACTAAACCGCTTGATCGATTGTAATGAATTTTGGAATTAATATAGTTGATAATCAAAGGTCAAACATTGGATAATCTATTTTTTAAAAATCCACCTCCGAGGGTAGCCGCGAGCGGGCCGCTAGTAAAAAAAATAGAACAAAACGAAGCCTACCATATCCCCAGCATTCTTCGGATTCAAATCCGACACAGTGTTATTACCATCGCATTCTAAGTTAGGCTCGCTCAGTACAAACTGAACAAAATGGGCCACAGTTGACTTTGCTGTCACATGTATGAATTTCCTCGTGTTAGATGTTAGGAGACGCCATGACACTATGATGGGTGGTGAAAAATGTAGTGGCACTTCTGTGACGGATTCCCACCAGGGACATGTGAGCCATACCTGAAATTATTTATTTATACTAATTAAAACTTATTTAGTGTGATAGTTTACTTAGGTTTAATGTTAATTATATACTAATTGTGGTCTTTGAGTTCATCGTCAACTTCTATAAATCGAAATGTAAAAAATATGTAAACGCTTTTCTTTTTTTTTTGCAGCTCATGTTTTTTCCTACATAGTAGGATACATAAGTCCATATATTGCGTCTTGAGTGGCGAAAGTCAAGGCTGCGCTTTGTCCTTACCAGAGCGAAAAATAATAATAATTAAATTATTTTTGGAATCATTCGTCCGAGCGGGAATCGAACTCACAACCAATCGCGCTTACAGCAGACGCTGTTACTTTAGTGTGGTGGGGGCCACGCTAGATAGTGAGAGGAACTGGTCTGCAATGGTCTCCTTCTGCGAATCGGTTATGGCACTGAAGGAGGCTGCGGAGCGTGTGCGCGAGTCTAATGCGGATGCTCACTCGCTCCGCCGACGTAGGCCATAGGAGAAGGCGGTACGCGGATCTCCTATCCCTCCTACCCTAGAGCAGCTACTATTGGAGGATCGAGGTGATCCTCTTATTAGCCATCAAGACTGCGGGTGCCCTGGAAAAAACCTCAGAGCACTCTAAAGGCGACGGTGGCCCGTTATAGGCGGGCCATCCACCGAGGCGTCGTAGTGGAATGCGCAAGTGAACCTGCGACGTCTCATGAGGGTGGAGAGGGTTTCCGCTGGGTTTAGTGGGTAGTATCGAATTCAACGGCGAGTCCCACAGTATCATCCGTACGCAGAGCAGTTCTGCCTGCGTTGCGTACGGATGGTCTGCGTAAATGCATTTCCCAGCGACAAAAAAAAAAAAAAAAAAAAGACGCTGTTCCTTTACGCCGTGATCGCTACATATTTTTTATATTATTGTAATTCTTTTTATTATTCCACTCTGGTAACACAAGCGTTCCTCGACATGTAACATGTTTCAATTCAAGCGAAGGTCTTGATAATAGGTACTTTGCTTATCTTACAATTCGTGAGAAAGTTACAAATATTCTTTTTTTGATATAAAATAAAAATGTAACAGCTACTTACATTATGTTCAACACTCTTCTCTCTCTTAGGTTGTAACTTGGAGAACAATCTCAACGGTATTTTAGTGGTTTGGAACGGTCCTATTGCTTCTATTGGTATAGACAACTCTCTTGACATCGGAGATTCATCTGCTGTAAATCTTATTAGGAGGCCAGTCGATGTTTTAAGTAGGATTGAGGAATTCTGAAATATATATTTATATAAAATTATAATTTTAATAATTTAATACCGATAATCGTGCCGACAAAGGAATATAAATTTCGCATAATAAAAATGTATATATTTTAACAAACGTTATTTTTAAAATATCATTTACATACTTAGGATATGAAAAGAAATTTTTAGGAAACGTATTAAAACTTGAATGGAGCGGAGCTCGAACCTACACGTCCTGGCATAACATCCAAGTGTCCCGACTGCTAAGTCATGCGTTCTATATTCGGTTATATCGAAATTCTTATACGCATATAACAACTCATTCTTGTTTATACAGAAATGTAGTATAAAAGAAAAGTATAAATGTAGAACCCAACATTGTTTATATACGAAAAATCAAGATTAACGTCATTTTTTTACTATATCAAATTGTCTTTTGTATTAATATAAGTTGTAAATACTATATACCAAGTTATTGCACACATTTATATTTATTTATATGTCGGCGCAAGGCGTAGCGCCTCTCTGTTATTCTATAATCCCGTCTATGACTCAACTTGTCAGGTGTCAGATGGTCGGTATGACTAATGCGTAAAGGCAGAAACTTGTCAATAAGAAAAGGTATAAAGCAGTCGTTGGACTGGCTGTTGCATAGTTGACGTTGAGCCGCGGTAGTGCTAGTTACTAGGCGGGACGCCCTGTCCCTGTGTGTTTCTAATATAACGTAATTAAGTGTAAGTTCGGTGGTGAGAGGAGCTCGGGCAGTGGAGGTGAGTGTTTATCGATTATAAAGAAACTTCTTAAGCCTGCACTTGGGTCACAAGCCCCAGGCACTGCTTTAGAGTTCCTCTCCCTGTAATCGTGATGGGTTCGGTGACCCGTAGTCTCTATTACGTATCGTAATTAATATGCGTTCGTGTAGTGTGTAATGTTATAATACGCTCCTGGCCCGTTGCCTACGCCCAAGAACCATTCCTGACGATTATCAATCTACATACGTATTCGTTATTGTGTTACTAATATCATAAGTGAGCTGTACCGTCATCTTTAGATATTCTACATATATACTATCAATATCAAAATAATAAGTTAATTTATTTTACCAATTACAATTTTAACTTAAGTAACCATATCACCCTTCTAGAGAAGTTAAATGAAAATAAAAAAAATATATACAAAAACAAACCTCTTGTATACAAGAAACTGCCGCTAGTCACCACTAATTCCATATCCTGTTCCACACCACCCACTAAATCCTTCTTCGGCTCAACCTTATTCAAATACACACTAACACCTTGTGTTTTCACTTCATATCCCATTTTACTTGAAATAAGCACATTAGATAGAAACTCCAGCTTTTCCTCAATCAACAGGGAAACTTGGCCTAATTTAAATTTACCGCACTTCAAAGCAATGTATTCCACAATAATTTCATTTGTACCAGGCTTTAATATAACATTGTTGCTTTTGAAACAGGTTTCATAATTATTTCTTATAGTAGCTGATGGTTTCCTATATTTGCTACTGTCAGACCGTCTGAGTGGCATTTTTGTATTTTGACACTCAATGGTAGCTTTTTGTAGAGTTTTGTCTTCTTTGTAATGTAACTTTGAGGTTATGTTCATTGGGTTTAGTAGTGGATTTTTAGGTTTTAGGTCATCTAGTCTTATGCTGGAAAGAAAATTATGTTATAAATCGATATTTATTATATTTTATTATGGACTGGAGTGGATATTTTTTAGATTCACGCTTCTTCCCGTGGCTGAAAACACCTAGTCACAGAGAACCTATTTTCAACATACTGCGTTCTCCACTTTCCTCTAGAAATCAAAACAATATGAACTCAATCCTGTGTTTTATCTTGTCACTAGAGCGAAGAATTCAAATATAATTTATGTCATTAATTTAAATATAATCATTCCTATTGCGAGAATCGAATCCAAAACCATCGCAAGCACACTCACACTGCACTACAATGGTTGCAAATAAAATAATCTATACAAAAAACCTTAATAAACATATATATTCATTTAACAAACATATTACCTAGTAACTAAAATATTAGATTCGTTTTCACTATCCTCCGGTGTCACCCGCTTGGGTGAGTTACCTACACTAACACTTAAATCAGTCTTATAATTCCTCACTGGCGTTCTTTTCTCCGTTTTTTCCTCGAATATCTCTACGCTTATTGCCGCTCTACTGCACTTGACGTCTTTGGGCATAAAGCTGTCTATGAGCAATCGACATTGGACCTTATTCTCTGTGATATAAGCATCACGTTCGGACGGTAGTAATGTTGCTGAGATAATTTTGAAGCAGTCGTTTAGCTCGGTTAGAACTGAGTCTTCTTTGTTTAAAAGGTTATCTCTTATAGACTTCAACATTTCTTCGAAATAAAAATTTCTGACTAGAATCTCTAATTCGGCGGTACTAGCTATTCTAGCAGAGAGCTTTGTATACCTGTAAGTAAACATTTGTAAGTAAATAATAATTTTCATATTATAACACTACAGTTGTAACATACAGTTATAAAAAAAAACATAAATGTAATTAAGAAAGATGACAATATTAAATATTAGGATAATGTTAACATATACCTAAAAAACAAGATGTGGCGATTTTTTTTTATCATAACTTTCAGGTTTATGATAAATATCAGGGTAGTTAAAAAGAATCTAGTGTTAAGAGACTCCGTTCTCCACTAACACGAAAAGCCAAAAAATTGTATGTTTAATGGCGGAACTCAACGACACGCTTCTTCATTGTCTAGTATAATAAAAACAATTTAAATACAATTATCTTTTAGAGCTCGAATCGAACCCACAAACAGAATTTAACTAAAAGAAACCACATACCTATCAACATCATTCATTTTCTTAGCAGCTGCCACTAATTCCAGTCTCGTTTGCGCCGCCAAGTCCTTCCATCCTTGTTCCTCGTAAGACCGTAGCGCGTCCATTAGAAACACTACCGCTTTACTAGTCTCTCCTAATTCTGAGTAGAATGAGGCTAAATCACGTCCTATGTGGCGAGCGAATCTAGAAAAATAAGGAAAAAAATATTAATTATTTTTTAATATATTTCATTATAACACACTACGGAGAAATGGCCTATGCGTTGTTATATTGATTTCGAATTACTTTTTCACTAACAATTTCAATATTTAGAAATGGTTCATACAGCATTAAGGCTAGAAAGACTTAGTTCTCTATTAATAATATAAGCCTTAGTTTATATAGAGATGTACACCTGAAGACTAGACCAAGCATAAGCAAGAATGAACTTGTGTACTCTTCAGATTTTGGCTATTTTAAAAACATTACATTTTGTAAGTGATATCTCTGTTTCACTTTATCCTTCCTTCCTATTTCCTTTATACAGAGATAAAGTCTGTGTTGTAGTAGGTACCAATATATTTTTTATTTTTAGACATATTTCCAAAACGAATCACATGCAGTCAGTCAGATAAGCTGTACTATTTGGTGTATGCTAGATAGATTTATAACAGAACATGTTAACTATCTGCGAAGTATATTTTTTTTATTATCACATGTTGGTTGGCACTTTAAATAAAAAAATATACGAAATTATTTTTTTTTCAAAAATCTAACCATGATTTCTGACTAAAAAAATAAAAAGAGTTCTAAATAAAAAAATAAATAAAAAAAATAAATACCTACCTTAACCTGCCAATATGCTTATACGTGCCCATAGCCAATTCCGCCAATTCCAAATAATATTGCTGGAAGCTATTTTTACTGCATAACGCTTCTTTGAGTCTGTCTGTGGGACTTTGTTGGTTGTTTGGCTCACTGTCTCCCATACCAGCTGATAGCATCACTACTAGGTGTAGCTGTTCAGATGAAGGATCTGGCGAGCCTGGGAGAAGACCGCATAGCTTGCCTAATTCATGTAACTGTGAAAATACATTTTTAAAGGTTATATTATAATGAAAAATTGAATATAATAAAGCTTTATGTTAAAATAATATTGTGGAAACATTGTAAAGATAGGTCAAAATCATATCTTGTTTTATATGTTATTTAAAAAGACATGACAAGTCATCATGGAGATTGTTTTTATTTTTAAACATCTCGATTATATTTGTAGGCTTACAGCACCCAAAGTTAACTAAGCAGCTTCAATTTTTTTCCGCTTAGCAAGTTGTCAGGGAAAACTTAGTGTTCAAACACTTCGTTTTGAGCTTTCAACGCGAGGTACAACGCGAGGTGCTTGTTGATTGGTTGAACTCATCGCCGGTTTGTCTAAGGTACCAGAGCGAAGAAATGAAAATGAAAGCTAAGCGCGTCGTTGAGTTCCCTCACTTAACCGGCAATGCCTTCAAAATTGGGTGGAAAACGGTGCACGGGGTATCTTAACACTAAGTTTTCTCTGGCTACCCTGCTGTGTGCGAGATACGACGTGAAGCTAAACAAGAAAAAAAATATATACATTAAAAATAAAACTTTAATCATACAAACAACTATAACATACCTTATCCTTAGCATTATGCAACAGTGGCGCGTGCATTGTAGTACAAGCTTCCAACGCACTATTAGTTGAGGACAGTCGTTCACAAGCACGCAACGTTTCCACGCAGGCTAGGTGCGACCAGCACGCGGCCGCGCCCTCCACTGCGTGCGTGTTTAGAAGGGACATCTCTACCAGCGTGTTGTGGACCGTTGTTAGACAACGGGAGGCTATCTGCGGGATAGAGAACGGGAATTTCATTTATTTATTAGCAACGTTTTCACGCAGGCAAGGTGCGACCTGCTGGTCGCTGGCGCGCTATTGCGTGCGTGTTTAGAAGGGACATCTCTAGTAGCGTGTTGTGGACTGTTGTTAGACAACGGGAGGCCATCTGAGGGATGCACTATACGAATTTTTGGGAATTATTTCGAAAACTATACGCTACTACTACGCTACGCTTTTTCTCACAGAGCAGAGTCAGAGGCAACCAAATGAGATAAGAGAGGATTGTATTACGACATCGAGGTTGCGCATTTTATCTTATTCATTATATTGGAGAAATGTAAATAATTAAATTATGGTATTTCGACCAAATGGAAATCAAACTCACTACCGTTCGTGACTATACGCAGGTGCTACAACAGCCTTATAAATAAAATGTCATATATGTATTAGTTAAATTTAATATGCAGACATGTTATAATAAAATTCATCAATTTTTATCAGGCAATAAAGTGCCGATGCAGTGACTCTTTAAAAGTATCTAATTTCGATGCAAGGTTAAATCAGACTATTGATTTTTTTTCTAGCAGCAATCAAACAAGATTTATATAATGTGTGTGTTTTTAATTGGAATTGAGAATATATTTACATTAGTATGTTGAAAATTAATATGAATTATGATGAATAGAAGTAAATCTTGTAAAATTACAGCAATTACAGCTGATTGTATACAGATGAGTAATCATGCATTAAAAAAAGATATTAATTTGTTTGTTCTGTACCACTTACTATTACTACAACCAATTTCTAAACATTTTTTTAAAGATATGGATTTTTTTATCTTTATAATTATTTAAAAAATCTTGAAATATTATACAAAAAAAGTTGATATATTATTACTATAGAATTCTTAAAAACATAGAACTCACCTCCCACGGCTTACAAGTAAGTAATAACATGGCACTTTGTCTTTGAAACAGATAACTCCTAAAGTCTAAAAGTGATGCCTTTTTCTTAATAATTAATTCTCTTAGGGAGTGCGGAACTAATGCTGTCAGTCTTACTGCTTGCCACGATGTAACTGGTTGTTTAAATGTTTCCAGCCATTTTGGACTCTCTGTTATATTTGAATTGAGCACAAATTGTGAAAACAAGGCATCTAATTCATCATATTGGACTAGAGCTTCTTCATATAAACCTAACATTTCTAAGACAAATGCTAATTGCTCCTGAAATAAATTTGATAATAATTGTAATATTTTCATTTTTATTTAACATATTTGTGTAGAATATGAAATAAAATGTGCATCACTAGTGCTCTCAATTTTTATTTTAGATATTTTTTCCAAATATTAAGAGCATATGTAAATACCTTCAAACTATCTATACTATCAACTTCTGACAAGAGTATGTATTCCTTAAATCATCTTTAAATTTCATTGTAATACAGTAACTATATCAAAAGCAAAATAACATTTATATTAGAACCTACCTGTAAAATAAAATATTTACAGAAATCCCATTCAGGATCATTTCTTTTCTCCCGCTGTTCTCTCATATGTTCTTCAAACCTTATGAGAGCTTTGTTATATGCAACTAAAACAAAATGCCTAACTTTTGCAACCAGAGCTCGCCATGATTCAGCACTCCGAGCTTCAGATTTTATAGGATTTATAACAGAAATAAATCTATCCTCAGTCTGTTTTACAGCAAATTCCCCTTTGATTTTGTCCAGAACTGTAGTCCTTGGTAATAACTTGTTTGTTTTTCTTATATCGTAAGTCTCTACTAACACTACCATCCAGTCTGTAATATTGTTTTTTTCTAATTGCTTGAGCCATGTTTCTATGTCCTCTCTAAGAACTGTTTTATAATATTCTATATCCTGAAACATTTAATAATCATTTTTTAAGTTGCTATATCATTTCATTTCATACATTATAGAAAAATAAATGAATAATTTTTATATTATAAGATTAAAGGTCAAGTTATTATTATTAGTTCAAATAAATCAGTGCTCTTACCACACAGTCTGTCCAATAAATATGGAAAATAGGTCGCTTTAGAAGATTAAGCTCTGATTGAAGTTTATCCTTATTAAACTTTACAAAAGAGGCTTCTAAATAAACAAATTTTGTTATTCGACCATAAGATCTGCGCCATTCACACGAATCTTGTGGTATTGCTGCTACTAATGGTGCTTCTAATGTACAAAATAAGTTCCAATCGCCAGCGCCTACAAACACATAAGTAATTTTAACGAAATCTAAAATATATCTTTAAAAAATTACAAAATATGTTACTTACATGTTACAATTGGTTTATTTGTCATCCCTTCACGATCAGCTGGTGAGTTATCGACCCCCTTCATTTTTCATTATCATTAAAATATAAATTCATTCGTATAGCACTAAAACACTCTAATTAGTGACCTAAGTCCACCCACTTTTTCGAATTCCTCGTAAAAGACACATGTATGTTAAATATATAAAACAGTGAACAATTTCTGTAAAAACTCCAAAACTTAATAAATTTCAAGCTGTTTTGATTTACAAAAGAAAATATTGAAAAAGGAATTTTGACAAAATTGTCTGTCACTGTCAGCACCTCCACGAATTAAAAATTTTGACGAATGACGGTTCGTTACTTGCAATAGAATATTTTAATTAACATTCTTTGTTAATAAGAACTATAAAAAAATATTTTTTTTATTAGGAAAGAGGAGTTTTAGCTTTGAAACAAAATATTTTGAAAAGTTACGTACAATTTACACATGATTCTTCTAGATTCCTAGGCAAATAAAGAATAGTAATATGAAAAATAATAATTTTGAAAAAGGCTTAAATATATTTTTGTTACTATTTTTTTATAGACTTATATAGTAGCTAGTTAAATTTTACAAAAGTACATGTGTCTTGACTCTTTTTAGTATTACTCGAGTTTCAAATTCTAACGTTTATAAGTAAGTTACATAAAAATGAAATTTAAAATTGATATGTAGATTAATATTTATTTATTTATATTCCAACATTGATTTAGTGACATTTTGCCCTCATTATTCTTTCTTCCCTTCTATCTTCTCTTTAGAGACGCTTCACAAAATAGGCAAATAATTAATTACTCTGTATTCTTGTGTTAACATAAAATAATATTGAAGAAAATAAGATATACAAAAATTATATAAAATTTACAAATTTGTCATTTTTTTTACTACAATGTCAAAACTTGAGTTAACAAAATTAGAAATTTATTTATTGTTAATTTTATGCAAACAATAGTAACAAATATTTTAATCGATATTTATATACCACTAGTCATTGGATCTATCGAATGATTACCTCACTAGTTTCTCTATTGCTTATGGATTGTTAAAATGTCGTGTTCTGTTTTGGTATCATCTCGCAATAAAGGAAATCAATTTTCATAACATATACATGATTTAAGAATTATACATTAAGTGCATTACATATGAAAATTAGAAGTGTTTTTGTTGTAACCAACAGGTAATCATACAATTCGATTCGGCTTTGCCCTGCGGCGATTTTACGCAAATGATTATTTTATTTTATTTTCTAATAATCTATTAATTGTTAGATATTATTAATTATAAATGGTTCCTCTTTTAACGTTATCATGTGAGAAGAGGTCTGCCGTTATCGATTTTGTTTAGGACCACTTGAAATTGAACATTATTATGCGAGATTTAACTAATTATTCAACTGTTATAAATAGATGAGTAATTTGTATATGTTAATTTGTAAATTTAGATACAATAAAACTTCTATTATGCTTATAACATGTATGTTTATCAAATTTTATAATTTTCTTAAGTCTATTGCATTATTTGGAGGTGTTTCTATTGGATATTTTTTTCGTAGTCATGAACACCACGGCCCCGACATCGGCAGACGCCTGCCTGAGCATAGTTCATTCACTGATGTGCCACAGGCAGGGTGGTGAGAGTGAAGGCTTTTCTAAAAGAGCTATTGAATCACTAGTCAAAAAATTAAAAGAAAAACGAGATGAACTGGACTCATTGATCACAGCAATCACAACAAATGGTGCACATCCCAGTAAATGTGTCACAATCCAGCGCACATTAGATGGACGTTTGCAGGTAATTTTTATAATCATTTATAATCTCCAATTTTCTGTTCACAGAGTTTGCCTTAAGTTGAGAAGCTAGCTTTAATTTGTTGTATGCCTAAGAAATTACTAGATTGTAAGAAATCTTATATAAATATTTATGTTTAAGGTTGCAGGCAGAAAAGGTTTCCCACATGTTATATATGCAAGAATATGGAGATGGCCAGATTTGCACAAGAATGAATTGAAACATGTTAAATTTTGTCAATTTGCTTTTGACCTTAAATGTGATTCTGTATGCGTTAATCCCTATCATTATGAAAGAGTGGTGTCACCAGGTATTGGTGAGTATCTATTTTGATGATTTTAGTCTAATAATAAATACTATTACTTTCAAAATCATTTACCTGCAGTATCAGGGACGTGCAAGTTGAGAGATCTAAAAGTTAAAACTCTATGCTTTTTTCCTGAATATGAAATATTACCAATATACTGAATAGTAGAACACACTGCCTTGTGCAATTTAAATATATTGTTTCCCCTAAGGGGAGATCCAAGGTGTTACAGCTACAGTTGAATGCTATTCTACTGTACTACTACTTTAAAATTTGCAAAATCTAAAGAGTGTGTAAAAATCTCTTGAAATTTCATTCAAGCCAATATTTTAAACACTAAAAATAGTACTACTTAGGTAGATAATAAATAATTAAATATATGTGAATGATTTATGCAAATCTGTAAAAAAATCTCTCTTAACCATATCTCACAACCAGACAGGAGGCACTGATATTACAAGATAAAGAAAAATCAGACTGATAAGAAAATAATATAATTAGTTTTTTGATAGACTATTGTAGCACAGTGTGAAAACACTTTGACTTGATTATAATCATGATTAATTGTGAGTTCAGATTCAACTTAGGGCAAAAATTATATTAAAATTATTTTCAAATGAAAATCTTCCGAGAAATCTTGACTCTGGTGAACAAGGTAAAGCCTTACAATGTCTCATATTCAGACAAAAAGAAAAGTAAAGTGAATTATTACCCTGCTATACAGGAAAAAGTGTGACAGCAAAAGAAAGAAGTATATCATTATTATTTCCTTTTTTTATATATAAAATTATTCAAAATAAGAAGTTATATGCTTCATTTTTTGGATGTCAAGTAGTACCGGTTAACAGAGAAGATCTACTCTATATAACTTCTCCTAACCTAAAGGTTGTCTGGAAGAGATCGCTGTTAACCGATAAGGCCGCCTTTTGTGCCTCACATATTTGTTAATATTATTTTCTAGTAGTGTAAATATTTTTGTGGTGTACAATAAAGTATAAATAAATAAATAAATAAAAGAACCAGGGCAAAAAACTCAGCGAGACTTTTTTTTTGAAAGCAATTGTGATATACAGATTTATTGCTGACAGTGATACTCTTGAATTATTCCAGAGTGAGCATTTAATTCCCAAGGCGTGTTGTCTTTAATTAGATAATAACCTTTAATACACAAACATCTTTTCACAACTTTTTTAAATTGTGATATAGAAAAATCTTGGACATTTTCTGTGATCCTATTGTAAGATTCTAGTAGTTAGACTAGTGTTTTGTCACAAATGCCATTTCAGAAAATGAATTGTTTTAGATCTCTCAGGACTAACATTGCAGTCAGGTCCAAGTCGATTAGTTAAAGATGAGTATACAGCAGGTCTTAGCGGAAATGGTATGGACATGGACACAGGAGAGCTGGTCACTATACAGCACCATGCCACCAGTCCCAGGCATCATCATTCTACCATACCCCACCACCATCAACAGTTCCAAACAACTAATATTATAATTAATCAAGGGCAAAGTAAGCTGTTGACTTTATTTGTTATGTTTCAAGTTGTCAGTGTATAGGTTGCCTATTTTTGATACATTGGAGTATGGACATTGAATAAAATAAGTATATAAAAAAATAAAATTACAATATAGTAGAATTGAGGGCACTATAAACTGACAGCTTTATTTGGTTTATTTTCTTTGTCATTGGTGTCTTTAATTTGCGATGCATGTTAATTTTTCTTTTGCATTTTTCGACTTGATAGCGCCAGATGGCGTTGCGAATATGTTCTCTACCGCACATGGACCGAGACCTTTGCGGCCCGGAGCGCCTATGCCTCAGATGGGCCACTCACCTGGTCAAATGATCTCAAACCATTCAAACCAAATGCCCGGCACTCCCATGGGACCTGGGACCCCTCAAATGGGGCCTGGTACCCCTCAAATGGGTCCTGGGACTCCTCAAATGGGACCAGGGACTCCACAAATGGGACCTGGGACGCCTCAAATGGGGCCAGGAGCACCTCAAATGGGAACTAATGTACCCCAAATGGCTTCACCGAGAATGGCATCAGCGCCTACGCAGATGTCGCCAGGAACTCCACAAATGCAGAATATGAATCAGGGAATGTCAATACCGAGTCCTCAGCAGATGGTTTTGGCCCAGCAAAGGGCCATAGCGCCTAAATTGGAACCCCCTGACACTATGGACGCTCGTGCAATGTGGCTGCCAAAGAGAATGAATCATTGTAAGCTTATGTATTTATTTTGCACATATTTTTTTAAGCTGATCACATTTGGTTTATTCTGTATGTCCGTCCATGTTTGTTGTTTTTGATGTTTGTTAATGTATTTTTTTTTATAATTAATGGTAATAATTTTCAGCTGCTATGCCAGTGAGTATGTCCCCAGGTGGCACTACGCCCTTACTCGACGGTTCTAATAACACATTCTTCACGACTGAACAAACTGCTACGGACACGCAACTAACGCAAACAATACCAGGTAAATTGTTGTTCAAAAATTGAATTGAATTGTCGACATTTGCTATACTATAATGAGAATTTTTCACGATATTTACACAATTAAAATGTGATTATTTTAACCGAGTTTATCGCATATGTGTTCATTAATACATAGAGAAAACCTAACGCGGCTTCGAACACACAGTCGATGGTCCGAGGTATACTGGAAGGTTTTCCCGTGACATTAAAAACCTGCTATTTCTATATTTAGGATTTGTCTTTTCCTACGGGAATAGATAACAGCGGCATTTTACTATTCAAAGTTAAAGATTTTATCTTATGTCAATAGCTTTATCGTGGAGGAAAACTCTCTAAATATATTCTATTAGTTTCGGTTAACCGTTAAACATTATTTCAGATTATGCGTTAATTTCTAATAATTTAGGTTACAGATATTACAATTTTGACGAATGTTTCTAAATTCCTTGCAACGAATTTATAAATTTCGTTTTATATACATATAGCATTTTTTATGGAATATGTTATTGACACCTCTCATTTATTAGACTCAGCCAATATACAAAAATATCCGAAACTTTTATATCAAATTCGATTACGATTTCGAATAAGTTTTCTTTTGGATATTCGATAAGTTATATTTGGGTTCGGGGCTCTTTAACATTTTGACTTAGAGGGTAAAACACAAGTTTTATATACATACGTCATTTTTTCGTTATATTGCAACCCTCGGGGCAGTGGCGTAACTATACCGCTTGAGGCCCGTGGCAAATTCGCCGGATGGGGCCCTCCCTTCTTTCTCTCCTCCTCCAATATAAAGAATTAGGATCCTTCTGTGTTCGCGGCCCTCTCTGACCAGGGGGCCCCTTTTGGCTCGGGGCCCGTGGCATTTTGCCGATTTGCCACCCTATTGTTACGCCGCTGCCTCGGGGGTGGATTTTTGAAAAAAAAGTAGCCTATGTTTAACTTTGGATTATCAACTATGTTTATGCTAAAATTCATGACAAACTTTCGAGATTGATTATTAAAAAAATAGCCTATGTTTAATCCTTTATTTTACTACTTTCATTCTAAATTTCATCCAAATCGGACCAGTAGATTAGCCGTGAAAGTGTGTCAGACAAACAGACAGACTTTCCCATTTGTAATATAAGTATATTTAGGATATTAACAATAAATGATATTTATTTGTTTTAGCGGGAACGCCAGCAGTGTCGCAAGTGTCAGCGGTGCCCGTGACGTCTGTGTCTGCAATGCCTACAGAAGCTCAGAACGGTTTCGCGGCGACCAGCCCCGCGCCGCAACAGAGTCCTGTGCCACACCGTACTCAACATCAACAAGGTGGGATAAATGTTTACATTTAGAAAGAAAAATAGTTTTTATTTTAAAAAAAATGTGTAAAAATTTGAACGTGCCTGGATTCAAACCCACGCCTATTGCAGACCATCAAACCGCTCTGACCCATAAACTATTTTTGTAGAGTGTTCGAATTATACGTTTTCTAGAAATGGTTTTAACATCTTGAGTAATTTTTTTGGAAGAGTAGGGACACTAAATTACACTTAATTTTTCTTTCTGGTATGTTTTGGGTTTGATGTCATTTTTTTGTATGGGGTAAGAAGTTAAGAATTATTTGCTTAGTATTCAAATATTAACGTATTACTTACAGTCTGTATAATAGTTTTAAACTTTGTATATATAATAAAAAAATATAACAAGAATTCAGTTATAATTGCTTAATTCTTCTTATGCCTTTTTTTAGATGGAAAGATTATTAGATAAATTATTTCTATTTCTCCGCTCTGGTACTGAAAACATAGAGCGGCGTTGGTGTCCGCCATGTATCAACTCTACAATGTCTCGAAGTCGGGCGGAAAGTAGGGTTCTCTCTGCTAATGGAAAAGCTTGAAGTTTTTTTAACTTTACCCTATATTCCGTAAACATCATGGTAGGCAGAGTCAACTTAGTCTAAAGACACTCCTTTCTATTTTTCGCCGAATTCTGGAGGCATCGCGTGTTAAGTGGCGGAGCTTAACTTTGCACTTTGCCTCGACACCAGAGCGAAGAAAATAGAAATATTAGATATTTACACTCAACGTGGGAATAGCGCTTCGAATCAGTCGCGTTTACACTTTGTGTCCCCAAGCCAGGACTGGCGTCTAAGTTTCTTTAAGCTTTACGTTAATATTCTATCTCAATAATTATATATTTATAAATGTATTATTTCGTTTTATTATATATAACGTAGGTGTTACTATCTCAACAGGCACATGGACTGGTAACAATACTCTAACGTACACGCAGAGCTTAGCGCCGCCTCCCGCCGCGCCCCCCGTGCCGGTGGATGCGCCTGCGCATCATCATCATTATTGTTAGTGGTTTTTGGTTTTTTTCTATGGTTTTTGTTTGTGAAATTTGTGGAAGTGTTTATTTATAAAATCATTTTTTAAGATATTTGATATAAAAACTTTTTAAAATAAAAACTACTTAGAAAATTGAGAAATTAGAAGTAGGTAAGTAGTTATAATATTGTATTATAATTAAGTGGAAGTTTGGACAGTCGTTCGAATACACTGCACTGAGCTTTTCTCCGTTAAACAACATATTATAATACTGTGAACTTATGGAATGCTAAAGAATTTCTCTTTCTTATTTTACCTATATTGTACATAAACTATTAAAAATAAATAAGAAGGCGGTCTAATAATAATTTTATGTATTTACAATTTCAATTTATTAAAATTTTTAAAAAAGACATTTTTACATCATCAAGGACTTCCATAAATTTTAACTTATACAAAGCCTTACTCTATTGTGTTTTAGTTGCTGATCAACATATATGTATGTTATATATTTTACTATATTATATTTCAGACAATGGCAACCCTGGAGGTCTTTTATCAAGCCAACCTGCCCCTGAGTACTGGTGCTCTGTGGCGTATTTTGAATTGGATACTCAAGTGGGGGAGACGTTTAAAGTGCCATCCAGTAGACCTAATGTTACTGTGAGTATGTAGATATTACTATTTTTATTTATATTTTGAAAGAAATTAGCGATAACTATATAGTTTGCTTAGTGGTGAAATTGGTAGATGGAATTAAATGCAGTTTTTGATTACAAACTTTGATTATGAAGTTATGGTAGAAGGTTAAATTGTTTCTAAATAATAGTTATATAAATAAAGGCTAGTTTGAGCTACCTAACTACTGCATAGTTATGATATTGATATTTTTATATTATTTATTATTTATTATATTTTTTTTTCGTGGGCCAAAATAAAACTACGATATTGTGTTATCGGAACCCACCGCAGGATTTTATTTTGTCACCTAAGTAGACCAAAGAAAATAATTTAATCGATTAATAATCGATCCCCTAAATGAGAATCTAATCCACAACCAATCGCATTACATCTTCTACTACATCAAATCTTTTTTTCCGCTCGAATTATTGTAAAAAAAATTAAAATATTTATATAAAACATAATGTATACATTGTTGTTATCCTTTGTTTTTTTCCTACTTCCAGGTGGATGGATACGTAGACCCGTCTGGTGGAAACAGGTTCTGTTTGGGAGCTCTTAGTAATGTTCATAGGACAGAGCAGAGTGAGCGTGCCAGGTTTGTGTTTCATTTTTACCATCTTATTTATTTATATAAGTTACGTATTTGCTAAGTTTTAAAGAGTCTTGTTGACCCTAAAGCATGTGGAGACAAGAGATATATTATAAACAATAATAGCTTCAGGCGTTTTCCCACAAAGTAAGGTAGTCAGAGAGAATCTAGTGTAAAGACACTCTGTTCTCCGCTTTACGCCCGAAATCGAGACATTTGTGTGTTAAGTGGCATGCTTTGCTTTAGAACGAAAGTAGTAAAAACCCAGGGTCAAATATAGGTTTCTTATTTTTTTAAAAATCCACAATCCACAACAACCCTTTAGAGGTATTTAAAGGGTTGAAATAGGGGATGAAAACTTGGCCGACTGTAATGAGCTTTGGTATAAATATAGTTAGTTGACAATACAAGGTTAAACATAGACTTCTTTATTTTTCAAAAATTTACCCCTGAGGGTTGCAATATAACGAAACAGTTCAACAGTTGTAGTTCAAATGTAGTTCACATAGCACGAGTAGGCTGCTGGTATTAATATAACCTTTCTACGAGTTCCCACTCGTAGAGGGATCTACAATTATCGCTTTTACAGTCAACGCTGTCTGACGTTCGACGTTCTCTAACTGCGTTACTAAGGCCTATTATTATAAACAAACCACTTACAAGTAAGATGATATTCATTAAACTTGTATTTTGAATTCGGTAATAGAAGGTTATTTTGTTTGTTTTTTGAAAGAGACTTGAGAAGAAGCAGAACAAGAAACTCTGATTTTTTTCCTGTTTCATTTATATGAAAACAGCCCGTTCGTGGTTTCACTGCTTGAACTACGTAACTCTTTCGGTATGTTGCAACCCTCGGGGGTAGATTTTTGAAAAATAAAGTTTCCTATGCTTAACCTTGGATTATCAACTATATTTATACCAAAATTCAGTACAAGCGGTCAAGCGGTGTAGATTTTTCATATAAACTTTCACCCCCTATTTACCTTTAACCCCTTAGACGTTGATTTTTAAGAAAATAAGTAGTTTATTTTAGATCCAGTAATTTTTTCTATTTTAATTTTAAATTTCGTCCAAATCGGACCGGTAGATTGGCCCTGAAAGCATGACAAACAAACACACAGACATACGTATCGATTATATAAGTATCGATTATATCAGATATCTTTCAAAAGGTTACCAGCACGAATAAATGAATATATTTGTTTTGTCGTGCAGACTGCACATCGGCAAGGGCGTGCAACTGGACCTGCGCGGCGAGGGCGACGTGTGGCTGCGCTGCCTGTCCGACCACTCCGTGTTCGTGCAGTCCTACTACCTGGACCGCGAGGCGGGGCGCGCGCCCGGCGACGCCGTGCACAAGATATACCCTTCCGCTTGTATTAAGGTTTGCCTCTATATACAACTACACTATGTATATAAGACAGTTTTATATTGTAATGCAGTGATTCTCAACCACTGTGCCGCGGCACTTTTGTGTGCCGCCAAATTTTGCAAATATATGTAGTACCCGGCAATATATTTATTGCCGGGTACTATATATATTTGCAAAATTGCCATTATTATGCACATCGTGCTTAGAATGAAACAGTCGGTCAGTTTTGGTTTCGTAGAGCGCTGTCTTTGTCACTCAGTTGATATGTGAGGTTTCTCATTGTTATTATTTTAAGCGACGGAGACAACGCCCTACGAAGTCGAAGCTAACCGATTGTTTCATTCTAAGCATCGATGTGCATTATTTATTGCCGGGTACTATAATAACGTTAATATTATTAAATTATATAATTTAAATTGTTTTTCTTTGTGTGTCGCCAAATTTTAAAATCGTTAAATATGTGCCGCACCAAAAAAATGGTTGAGAATCACTGTTGCAGTGAATTAAGACGACAGTCAATAAAAACACAATTGTGTCAAAAATATTTTATTATTAATAAAAATTAATATTGTTTAACATTGTTAATAAAAATTAAAATTTGTTACTTATCTACCTATATAGAAAAAGAACCAAATTTTAAGTTATTATTTAATATTGTATCGTTTCCTTAAATCATAACAACAGTTAGATTTTTAAAATGACTATATTTTATTACGTTTTACTCTGGCAGCTGGCAACCACAGATAACAAACAATGACCACCACAGAACATAAATGGTTTAGGGTTAATTGCATTTAAAGCACAAAGATATATAATATAAAAGAAAATAAATTATCATATTTTCTTAACATGTATCTAACCTCCTAACATCTTACACAAGCTCTAAGGTTATTGAGATGTTTTATTTTTGTTCCACGCTATTTTTTTTTGCATATCCGGTATTCGTTGCTTGTGGAATGAAGTGTTTTAATTCAAAATTTCAAATTTCTTCATTCAAATACACTTTTACAAGAACTATTGAATAGCCAAATGAACGTAAAGCTACCACCGGTTAGGAAGGCAAGGCTGCCTTAAATTAACCTAAGTTTGCCTCTCCCTCTACCCTGCTGTGTGCGGGATACAGTGTGACACAAAAAAAAATATTGCATAGATAATAACCATCCAATATGGAACAGCTATAATTTAAACATAAATTTTCTACAAAATAATCATTATCCACCCAAATCAATAAACTTTTTTTTATTACTTTCGCGATGTATTCCGCACACAGCCAAATAGGCATAGAGAACCTAGTGTTAAGATACCTACTCCGTTCACCACTTTCCTAAAACTATTTAAATCAACAATAACACAATGTCTACCTCCCACAGGTGTTCGACCTGCGACAGTGTCACCGTCAGATGCAGACGCAGGCCGCGACGGCGCAGGCGGCGGCGGCGGCGCAGGCGGCGGCCGTGGCGGGCCACATACAGCCGGCTCACCCTGGGATGAATAAATGTATGGGTTATTAATAATGTTTAATTATTAGTTCTGTGGGAGTAAATGATGTCATTGAGGTTATTGTAATGCAGCGAGATTTGTCTGTTAACGCAGTAGAATTAAGTTCGTGCTAAATGTAAAATTACTCTTGTTATTGCTTAGTAGTCAGAGATAACCTAGTTAGTGTCCATGATATTGCATCGTTCACGTTTCAGTATTCCGTATGGCAGAACTTAACGTCACGCTTTGTCTTAGGTACCAGAACGGAGAAATAAAAATATTTTAAATATTGTTATTCACACGAGTGGGAATCGAACCCACAGGAATACAAACACAGTCAGTGTTTACAGTCAAACAATCCCACTGCACCAAAAATTAGAAACAGCACTCTGTCCTGATACTAGGCTCGCTCAGCCTGCCCTGCTATGTATAATAATGTTGTTGAGCTACAAAATAATTAAATAATATTTATATAAAACTTTTCATATATACTTTTGGTTATGAAAGTACATTATTGAATAAAATATTTTCGGTAGTTTAAAGTAGAGCATAGTAACACAGACATTTCTCCAACTGCACCCGTCTGTCTACCTGTTTCAAATGTGTGCTTTTGTAATCCATACTTATATTATAAATGCGAAAGTCTGTGTGTTTGTCTGTCACGCTTTCATGGCTAATCTACCGGTCCGATTTGGATGAAATTTAGAATGAAAGTAGTAAAAGTTACTGGTTCTAACAAAGGCTACTTATTTTTTCATAAATCTACCTCTAAAGGGTTGAAATAAGGGATGAAAGTTTATATGAAAAATCTAAGCCGCTTGACTGATTGTAATGAATTTTGGCATAAATGTAGTTGGTAATCCAAGATTAAATGTAGGCTACTTTATTTTTTTAGAAACCACCCCCGTGGGTTGCAATTCAACGAAACAGCTATGCAGTTCACGCGGCGGAGCCGCGAGCGGGCCGCTAGTTGAATATATTTATGTATAGTACCCGGCAACTAATAATGCACATCGATGCTTAAAACGAAACAGCCAGCCAGTTTCTGTTTCGTAGAGCGCTGTCTCTGTTACTCAGATGGTATGTGACGTTTGTCGTCGGTTCGTCAGTCTTTGTACAGATACGGTAGAGTACGGTCGCTTTCAGTTTCAAATATATATATACTAGATATTAGTTGTTACTATCCCCAAACTATCATATTTACAATGGCATCTTTAATAAAAAGAGGAAAACCCTTGCACGGTCAGTCACGTGAAATTATAATTATAATGTTTATAAATATTTTCTACCGCTTCACTGATAGACTTGTGATAAATACGAATGATAATGACAGTGATTTTGACCTTATTGAGAGCACAGATTGTGAAATGGAAGAAATTGGGACTTCTGGCAGTTAGGCTCGCACATCTTTTTCATTTTTTTATATTTTCAGGCGTCAAATTTAATTATTAAATAAAAAGGAATCGACATCGTTGAAGTTGACAACTATATTGTCGTTTTAACAGCTTTTAATAGATACCTCACTATTATTGTTTTAAGCGAGAGAGACAACGCTCTACTAAGTCGAAGCTATCCGACTGCTTCATTCTAAGCATCGATGTGCATTATTAGTTGTCGGGTACTATAACATAACTATTGTAATAATTTAATAAAATACAGTCAGTGGTGCTAGTCGTGGCGCAGTGGCACAAAGTGTGACTGTAAAGTGACTGGTTGTGGATTCGATTCCCACTCGAGGAGTGGAAATAGTTAATATTTCCATTTTCTTCGCTCTGGTGCCGAGGCAAAGCGCGGCGTTAAGTTCTGCAACATAACACGTAATGCCTCCGAATTCGGTGGAAAGTGAGGAACGGAGTGTCTTAACACTATTTCCTTCTCCCTACCCTGCTATGTGCGGGATACAGCGTGAAGCTAAAAAAAAGAATAATAATAAAATACAGATTAGACACATTTGGCTCAAAAAATTTGGCTTTTGTACTGAGCCCACTAGTACCATGATCAATCATTCACCCAACTACGCGACTATAACAAACATATATTCTTATTATTATTAATTATCACTAAAATAAACAATTTCCAGGCTTATCAGCGGCAGCCGGTATTGGTGTAGACGATTTGCGTCGATTATGCATAGTGCGGCTCTCGTTCGTGAAGGGCTGGGGGCCGGACTACCCCCGCACCTCCATTAAAGAGACGCCCTGCTGGGTGGAAGTGCATTTGCATAGGTAATGTTGGTTGGCTTTTGTTACTTTGTTAAGATTTGTTTAGTTAATCGATATATAGTATATATTAAAATAATCGTTATCTTATCTGTTAGTAATATAAAAATATTTTTTTATTAAATGCATATGTATATTTATAATTTTTGTTTGTTTGTGTCTGTTTGTATCGTTAACGTCTTGACCGATTTTGACGGGACTTTCATTGGACAATAAGGACTTCAAAAAAATTACAATTTAAGGCTGCTGATATTTAAAATTTATACTTTTTATACATGTTTTGATTAATACAATAGTATTATAAGTAGGTTCTTTCAAAATAAATTAATACTGTTAAATATCAGTATATGATGAATTTGTTGAATAAAATATTTAATTATATAAGTAATTGCAAAGTCAAAAACTAAAATAATTTAATACAAATATGACGAACATTCCAGCCGAAAATTCTAACGTTTAACGAAATAATAACATTTTGGCGCAATTTAATTATAAAATAATACTATAGTCTTCATTATTATATATTAAATTAATTCCAGGGCACTACAATTGCTAGACGAAGTATTACACACAATGCCGATCGACGGTCCGCGGACTAACATCGAGTAGGAGTTGATCGGCTTCTTTTGAGGCCTTCGAGCGACACCGCACCGCCTGGCCCGGCACTACTCGCTGTTACCCTATATTTACCCGTTTTTACCCTACATTTACCCCCTTTTACCCTTGTTTACCCCCCGGTCGTCCATCGAACCTGTGACCCTCGTGTGCTTCACCCGCGCGGCTATTAAAACGCTCGTACGGGCGTTTTTCATGGCAGCGCTAAGTGTGGTCGCGCGGGTTGCGCGTTTTTTTAGCCGTTTTGTTAGGTTTGGTTAAGTTATTGGTTTATATACGGAGAGTGTTTGAATATTATGTGTTATTACTATTTTTTCATTATAGCTTCACAGATGAAAAATATTTTGAATTCATAAGTGTTTTCAAATAAATAATATGTCAATTATATTCATTTTAAGATATATTGCTTAACATTTTTTGTATGAAATGTGTATGAAGGAATAATTCTCTGATCTCCTTTTTAAATGCCAAAAAACAAATTAAACGCATCACAACGCTTAATAAGTCATTTGTTACATAATATTTAAACACTCTCTAACGATCTTATAATGTGGATTTTAAAAATGTATACTTATAATTTCCATTATTCTCCCTTGAAAAAAATATCTATCCAACATGGACACTTGTAAATCGAGTGCAAATCTGGATCTTAGTGCTAAAATAATAAGAGTGGTGTCGAATCCAGGCAAAATGTGCAAGTTTGTTTAGTAGGGCAAGTGAAATGTGATAGTCGGATACAAAAAGGGACTTTATTTAATTATAACTGTACTACAGTTGTCATAGTTATGTATTTCTTATCGAAAATAGCAATCGAATTTTATTTAAAATCGGTTTTAATATATTACAAAGATGTATGATATTATTTTATATCTGTGCCTGTATTCAATCTGTATTTGACGTTTAATTATTTGACAGCTATGACAACTGCGCTACAGTGCTGCCATATTATTAGCATTTATAAATTTGTTAATTATTTTTATGTTAGCATAGACTTTTGGCTTTTGTCTTCCAAATTTATTTTTTCTGTCTTCCGTTGCCTAAATTGTTATACGTATTATATTGATTTGGTTAAGAATGTAAGGTTGTATAAGGTTGGAAACAAACGTTGCACATTGTATAGGGCGCATTCGCTCGCGTTTATATAAAAAGGTGAACTATTAATTATTGTCTTGTGACCGACTAGTTTACTATACTATAAGCTTAACAGTATTGAGAAACAACTAAAGAGAATGTTATTAATTAAAATGGATCTCAATATGAATATTTTTCACAAATCCTAATTGAGTTAATAGTTATTAAGTAATTAGTAATATAATGGTATATCGGATTGTATGCACGAACGTCCATGTTTATTTTAAATTTTGGATTATTTCTAGTAACTTTATATTTAAAACATTTTGGTTGTGTAAAATGACCAAATAATTAATTAAGAATAAATAACATTATAAATATATATGTTTTTCAGCTTCTTAGCTTGCTTGCATTCTTTATATCGTGCAAACAATTCGATGTCAAACAACTATATATATACATGTATATATAAAATCGACAAATATGTCCGTCTGTTCGCACATATTTGTCGATTTATATGAATTTACGAATTTTAGTGACAGCGATACCAAATTAAGGCATTTTTTTTAATAATTTAGAATAAAACAAGACATAATTATAGTTCAACTTGAAAGAAGCCAAATAGGAATTAGCTTTGGAATGCAGCTGCTGTTGACAGCGAGCGGTTAAGTTTAAAATACGTTTATACATTAACTTATGGTATTTAGTTGTAAGTAAGAGTAAGATGTTTTGTGTGGTGCGTTGGGAAGGCTGTATTTTGTTAGCTGGATGTGCCTGAACATTGGGGATTGCACGTGTCATACATTTTTTGCCATTATTATTTAATGTTTTGGTTAAAATTGATTATTTATTTTAGTATTTATTGTCAAAATTAAAAGATTTTGTAATTGGAATGAGTGTAAAGTTAATATAATAACAAATTATTTTAAATAAATAACTAAAAGCTTTGAGTTTATAGATATTATGGTGTCATATTAAGAATATGAGGTAATTACAACAAAAATATTGTATTGGCGTAGAATCCGGACACATGTGCAAATTTTCAAGAAATGAGTGTAAAACAGAGTTACAAGATTTTATCATTATATATGAAGTTAATGAAAATAAATTTTAACAATATGGTAGCAGTAACAAAAAATATTTTTTCTTACTTATATATTTTTTAATTTTTTTTTATAAGTTGAATAATGTCATATTTACTATTCTTCTTTGATTGTAGTATGTATTTGTATGATATATGCAATTTCTATTGTATTAAAAGATGATCTGTGATGTGCTAGCAAAAGGTAAATTTATAAGGGACGCGCACTCAGTCTGTTATGGTATTTGTAATATTGTAAGTGTGAACGTAGAATACTTATTAATAAGGAAAAATGACATATTTTGTGTACGAGAGTTAATGTTTAAGATTACTATTAATGTATGTCGATTGTCGTGTTTTAGAGATTTTTTTTCCTTTTATTTGACCACCAGATTTTTTTTGTTTGCTTTCTTTAGTTTGATTTGTTTTAATTATTATTACTGAAATATATTTTTTTAATTTTGGCAGTTTAATATTTTTAGTACTGTTGATTGTTGAAAAAAATTAACTCGATTTTAATTTTTTTATAAATATATATTTTTTTAATGATTTGATTTTTTTTGTAAACATACAATTTTTTTGAGCTTTTATAATGGTTTTTCTTTTTTGTCTCATTTTATGTAACGTATAGTTTATTTGATACAGCTATTCTCTATTAGTCGATCATCACAAAATATTATTATTTATTGTTTTTTTTTATTATTTTTGCATTATTTCCACAACATTACGATTGTTACCAAATCCTTTTGAAATTTTGAATGCGAGTTTTGTATATAGTACAAGTATTGATTAAGTAACATTTTCTTTTTTTTTTTTTACTAATCGTGGCGCGTATGCCTGTGCGATTTTTTAATAAATGTGTATATGGCATAGTAATAACCGTTTCTCTCTAATGAAGTCTTCACAAAATTAATGAAATATATCGAAAATACCTCTCTATAGTGATCGAAAAGGATTCAAAGGGTTTCTTAGATTTTAATATGTGGTAAGGTTTTTAATAATGTTAATGTTTTGAATGATATTTGACAAATTCTACATGCCACAGTATATGGCTCACGGTTTATCGCACTGTTGGAATTGTTTGGCGATGTGTAAAATATAGATTATGCTAGTAATAAATTTTTGTTTTCGTAATTTTTTTGTCCATTTTAAATGAAACTATTTGAACTGGATTAGTTTTTTTTTACTTTTTTTAAAGTGCTAGTTAATTTTTAAAGTGTTATTCTACACTCAGGAAAATTGAAAAAGAATTTCATTTATAGAGATTTCTAAATGTCTTTTTCTAAGTAGTAGGTGAAGTCTACATGTGACCACGGGCTACTGTAAGGTGAAACGGCGGATTTTATAAAATATATATCCGAATATCAAAAACATACGCGATTCATTAATAAATTAATTATTATAATTAATTAATTCAGTCATTAATCCCGTTGAAATAGTTTCATTTCAAAATTATAGACTTTGGTTATTTATTTGTTTTTTTACGTCTTTTGTATGTGTATATGTTGTAAATGCCTTAAGATGTCTACCTCCAAATTTTTTGACGAATTTAAATTGATTTAGTATACAGATGTTAGTATACTTGATATGGTTGTGAAGTATATCATTTAATATTTTAGATTTTTCTTACGTCTAATTTTATGTGTAAAAGTTCATTTTTTTGGTTATACAGCATATTATATTTTACACATCGCCCCCAAATATTAATATAAACAGCTATAAATTCTCTAACAGTGTGCCATTGGATATAGATTATGAAAAGTTTGGTATTGTTAAAGTAACATCGGGAGATTTATAAATGGTGTTTGTTAATCGCAATTTTGATTAATTTAATGTCGCCAAGCGATAGTCTTCAGACAAGATGGAAGATTTACGTACAATGTGTATGTATGTATGCAATTTAATGTATTTTCTCATGTTTTAAACCGCACACGGTGTAACGTAGCCTTAAGCATAGTTTAAGAGTGACTATGAAATATGAAAGAAATGAATATAAAGGTTATTCCTCTAAGTGTAGTTTTATTTATTTTTTGTTTCTTTTTTTTATTTTAAAAAAGTTTCTAAGAGCTTTTTTTGTATATTTTTGGTTTTATCTTCTTCTTCCTGGCACTATCCCGGCTTTAGCCAGGGTCTGCCTTCCTGCTTAACCTTCTCCACCTTGCACGGTCTTTGGCATCCTCGGTGGTAAGTCCATTGGCTCTCATATCGTGCTTTACGATGTCCAGCCATCGCTTTCTTGGGCGTCCTGGCTATTTTTGCTTTTATACCTAGGTTTAATTGTGTTCGTTAGAATGTTTTCTGGTAAGTCTGTGGTTGGGGATGTAAAATAATATATACGGATATATAATATTATTTTATATATGTTCTTTACAAAAATATAAAATGTCAACTAAACCAAGGACGTAGCAACCTTATTGTAGCAACGGGTTCTATACAATTTTAGTTCTTTCTTAGTTGAAATATTTAAGTTAGTACAAAAAAATAGAGAAAAGAAAAAAGTTATATCATTTAACGCTTAGTAGGCCGCGTTACGACTACAATAAATAGTACAGAATACTTTAATTTGAATGATTGTTTTAATTATATTTTCAATTGTAACGAGTCTTTTTTCTTTGAAAAATACATATATATTTATTATATTTTCTAAATTAAAGCTCTTTAACAGACAGACAGAAAGTTCCTTTGTCTAAGATGTCTAAAAAAAAGAATCTAGTTCTTTTAATACTCGTGTTCGCTCACGGCCGGTATAAATATTTGGCTCCCCCGCACCCGCAGTGGCACAATTCCAACTAATTTGTTGGCTCTACTCATTTATTTATTTAAACTTTGCTATCTACAGTGGTCATTGCTCGATGATATATAAAAACTGTTGGTAAAATCGATTAGTCAGGTTGTTAAGAGTGGTTATTTTAGAAAGAGAAACTGGTGTTAAGACACTCCGTTTTCCGTTCGTTTTTGAGGTGCTTGCAATTATTATTTTTTTTCTTCTTTTGGCAGCTTCATGTTTTATTCTTTTGTGTGCTTTAGTCCAGTCCCTGTAGTAGTATCTGTCCACCATACCCGGATGCCATAGGTCATATATGCCCTTAAACGGCACAGTTTGAATTATACCAAAACCTTAAAATATAGTTCAAAATACTTATTTTTTTAATCTGGATGTACTTCAGACTATAAACAACAAATTTTGCTCTTGGCACACGACAGGTAATCCCGTAATACTGGGTAGGCAAAGAGAATCTAATGTTCAAAACACTACATTCTCCACTTTCTGCATGAATTCAAGACGTTGTGTGCCGAGGAGCGAACTTAAAGGCGCTTTTGCTACTGCCGGAGCAAGAAAATGACACTAATTTAAATATAATCATTTCTTCAAGTGAAATTTGAATTGACAACTATCACATTTATAGCCGGATGATGTTCCACTGTACCACAATGGCCACACTATATACCTACAATTGTCATAGTCTCAATATATAAAATTAACAATAAATTACGAAGTATGTAGGTATTTTTTAATTTTGAAGGTAATTTTAATACGATTTGCTTAATTTCTGCAACGAAAGCTTACGTTACCCCGTTAAATATTTATAAGTGAGGTCAGCGCGGCGCGGGCGCAGCGGGAATATTCCGAAATGTAGCTTATTTTTAGTCTCGAGGCTGACCCTGTTTACATTTTCTTTAACTATCGTTCTTATTTTTCAGGTTGTTTTACCGCTTTCTTAAAAATAATTTTGTTACTTACGGAAGGTGATTTAGAAGATTTCTAAAATTGTTTTAATTTTTAAAGTATTATAGTTCAGCAGTTTCACGTTCCCCGCATAGCATTCCGGCCCCCACTTTCCGTCTGAAATGTAGATATTGGTTTTTGAGTGGAGGAACTCAACGCCATGTCCATGTTATTGTCTTTGGTACCAGAGCGAAGAAATGAAAAAGTATTATAATAGTAATGGAAAGTTATCCTTTCAGTAAACCTAAGGGGTTTTAGATTTTAAGAAAATAGACGAGTCGAGGCGCAGTGGCACAAGCGTGCGACTGCAAACAACTGGTTGTGGGTTCGCTTCCCACTCGAGGAGTGGAAATATTTACTGTTTCCATTTTCTTCGCTCTGGTATCGAGGCAAAACGCGGCGTTAAGTTCCGCCACATAACACGCAATGCCTCCGAATTCGGCGGAAAGTGGGGAACGGAGTGTCTTAACACTGGGTTCTCTCTACCTACCCTGCTGTGTGCGGGATATACAGCGTAAAGCTAAAAAAAAAGAAAATAGAATGAGAGAAAAATTAAGATACAGAAAGAGAGAAAGAAATCTCAGTAAACATGGTATTAAAAAAACACGAAAAGCAATTTCATGACTACCTATTTATACCAATATTCTATTATCTGCTAACATATTATAATAAGCTTAAGTTTAATTTATAAACTATACAATTGATAGTCAAGAATCCGATCCCAATGTCGTTTCAACCTTGTCCCAGCTCGACGTGGGAAGAGCATACCGCATTGACGACGTCCTAGAGCATATTTCCGGTACTATAATAACGATATTATAATATATTTAATATCTTATAATGTATACACAAATAACTTTTTAAAATAGGGGCCATAGTGGCGCTGTGTGATAGCTCTTGACTGTAAGCGTGATTGTGAGAGTGATTCCATTCGGAGAAAATATTACTTTTAAATTATTTTTATTTCTCCAGTGAACAAAATAAATCGCGGCGTTGAGTACCATCATTCAACACGATTCTCCCTTACTGCCCTGTTATGTAGTAAAAGGCGTGAAGCTAAAAAATATGGTCTTAAGCTAAGCTAGCGTTTGAACTACACAAATTGCATGATGAAAAAGCGTGAAGCTTTAAAAAGATCTAGTCTAGTTTAGAGTTGGATTATAATTTTTGGTGATTGTTTCATTTATTACACTAATTTAGTAATGTGAATAAGCATAAAGCTCGTCGCTAAACAGATAAACCCTCAAATTACTCTAAAAAAATATAAAATTCAATAGCAGCGAAATATGATGATTTTTTTAGCTTCACGCTGTATCCCACACACAGCAGGGTAGAAAGAAGGACCCTAGTGTCAAATCACTCCATTCCCCACTTTCCGCCGAATTCGGAGGCATTGTTTCTTAAGTGGCGGAAATTAATGCCGCAATGATAACAGTAATTTGCATAAAATTAAAAAATGATACTGTAGTGACAAAATTGGGAATATTTCTATATTGAACGCAGTGGGGTTACTTGGTACATTTGGATTGCAACCATAACCTCAAAAAAGATGCTTTGATATAATTTTTAGTTTCTTTAGAAAAATTACTTTAAAATTCTGGTCCTGCTGAGGGAAGAAAATGGAAAAAAGCTACTTGTCGCTAGGTTAACAAATATTTAATTAATGTTAATTGCTTTGGGCTTTTTCACAGCAGGGTAGTCAGTAAGAAACTCGTGTTCTTATGCTCTCAACACCACGCTTTGTCTTGTCCAATAAAAAGCTTAAAATGAATAATTCTTCACATAAAAACTAGTTTATATTTAACTATCAGGTATACATCTATAAGCCACGAAAAGGACAAGTGAGTCACCAATCATACAAAGCCTTGAGTGTGCCAATTGCTATTTCCGGTGAAAATTTAGATATCCACCCGGTTTTTGTAGCAATGTTAAAGTATTCTCGTGTTTATTTTAGTTTTATTACGAGCTTAATGATAAGCTGATGTTTTTTATGTTCTAAAATTGTTCAAATGACGCGGTTGCGTAGGACAGTGTATGTGATGACTAGAAATTCAAATTCTGGGAGAATATATATATATTTTTTTAGTTTAACTTTTTTCCCATATAACAGAGTAGGCAGAGAGATCCTAGTGTCAAGACACTCTTCTCCACTTTTAGCCCGAATGTGAAACAATACGAGGTAGCCATGGTGCAGTTGAATAACAACAGCTCTAAATGTGATGTTTATGGATATGATCTCTAGTCGGAATAATTATTAAATTACAATAGTTTTCTTTACCTTTCGCCATTGAGCACGAATTCAGGCAGAAAGCTTAAAACTAAAAAGTCTTGATCATAGGTTCTTTATACATATATCTACATACTTTACTATACGGGAAAAAGCGTGACGCTATTAATGTAAATATAGATTAATCCTACTCCTATCTACTTCATATTGAAACGAAAAAATATAAAAGTAAATTATCAAAATTACAGACGTAAAGCAAGACGTAACGTTTTGCAAATCTGAAATAATTCAAGGTTATTCGTTATTATTCTTGTAAACAGGTAATTTGTAGTTACCTGTTTATATGACGTTGAACACGGGCCAAATTCTTGCAGCAAGGTTGGACACGTGTGCGTGTTTCTACATATATCGTACATACGTATATGTACTCTATATTATATATACATACATTAGTCTAAATTGCTAGGGCGTTAGTCAAATTTCTAGAGATTAAGTCTTCATATTTAACATTTGTTTCTATCTTTTTTTAGCTTCACGCTGTATCCCGCACACAGTAGGGTAGGCAGAGGGAACCTAGTGTTAAGACACTCCGTTCTCCACTTTCCGCCGAGTTCGGAGGCTTGCGTGTTAAGTGGCGGAACTTAACGCCGCGCTTTACCTCGACACCAGAGCGAAGAAAATGGAAATATCATTTCCACTCCTCGAGTGGGAATCGATAACCATAACCAGTCGTTTACAGTCACACGCTTGTGCCACTGGGCCACGACCTGCCACTATTTTGTCTTTCAATTTGTGAACTTAATGAAAACAAGATATCACTTACGATGAAAGTTGGGTTATATTATTATATTTATATATTTTAGTTTCGAACAAAATTAAAGCAATGAAGCAGGCAAAAGTAACGTGCACATTATTACATTTATTACATAAACAATTTTTCAAGTATTTTAAATATGTTACGTGCATACATAATGTTATTCTATTGCGTATATATGCATCGTAATTAAATTACGATCCCATTACTCCTCTTTGGCGACTAGACAAAGTACGACGTAGAGCAGGTCTGCCACTCAACACGCGATATTGAATTCGAGTTCAGGCGAAAAGTGGAAAACGGACTATCATGACACTAGATTCTCTCTGATACGGTGGCAAAGTGTGACATTATTTGAGCATGAAGTATATGTTCATATTTTTTTAAAAAATATCAATACTATAGTAAAAAGACATTTAAAGAAAACGTATAAAAATTTGAACGCAGCGGGATTCTAACCCGCGCCTCCTGAATACCGTTTAGGCGCTCTCACCACTGAGCCAGGCGTTCTACTATCCGCTGCGTCGAAATTCTTATACGCTTTATTACAACTTATTTTTGTTGTTAGCATCTCTGTAGAGAGATTTTTACAAATTTCTGCTACCCAAAGATTATTCTACGAACAATCGTTTGGCAAGAGAGAATGCTATTTATTAAATATTATTTAAACATTTTTAAAGTGTTATTCTACACTTAGGAAAATTGAAAAAGACATTTACGATCTACGGAATAACACTTTCATATTTTTTTAAAAAATATCAATACTATAGTAATTTTAATTATAGAACTACATATAATGTGAAGCCGTAGTTGCGCAGCGGGACAGCGTCAGACAGTAAACGTTATGATTGTTACGTTCGATTGGGTTGGAAAGGTTTAATTTCCACTTGGGGGAATGATTATAAATTATATTCATTTCTCTACTCTGGCACCTAAGAAAAAGCAGTGTTGAGTTCCATTGCTCAATACGCAATTTCTTGATTTGAATCTCTGCCCACCTTGCTATGCGCATTATATAAATCATTAACTATTTTACAAGGAGTATGCATTTCACTATAGAAATACTATACATTTCTATACTATACTACTTGACTGTTATCTAGTGGGTGCCAATCGCCAATATAACTTAAATATTTTTGTTGAAGTACTGAGTATTCTTTCTAATTAAAATATATACCATAAGTATATATTTAAAATATTTCCGTGGGAACTCACAATCGTAAGACGATTGCTTGCTGTTCGTAGAAATGCTCTAACTAAACTATTATTTTGGGAATAGTCTGCTAGGAACAAATTTTGCGACAGTCCAGCCCTGAGAAGACAATTAAGGAAATCTAAGGGCCTTTGTGAGTTTCTACGAAAGCCCTTTGCTTTTTGCTTCAAATTTGAAAATTGGAAGACAGACAGACCAATAACGCGTATCATGTCGCGGGCAACAGCTAGAGCATATATGTTTACCTATATGCTTAATATTTATTATAAAATGGTAAAGCTAAGGAGTATAACAAAAGGTCACATAACATATATAAAACAAAACACATGTTAGTAACTATTGATTGATTGTTTCAAAACCTGATGATGCCCAACTGACTGGCTACCATTAGGACGATCACAATTTATAAATAAACTATACAATTAAAATACGTCATGAATCATTTGCTTAATTTATTTTGAGACAAGAAATAATGGTTCTCCTCTTCTCTATAAATAACGTTTGCAGGCGCGAGGCTATTTTATATTTTTTTACATGAAATTGAAGGTTGTGAATTAAGAAACCCTGACTCGTAATGAGTGGTGAGACAGACCAGTGAGTCTGCGTCCGAAATAAAACTATTTGCCAATCTAGTGATGTTGTTGTTTTATCGATATTATATTGTTTTATTATAATAAAATTTTGTTTTGATATCGATTAATGTTGACCTCAATTTTTAATAAGACATACATATTCTTCTTCCTTAAGCTTATATAAATATAAGTAAAAACATACGTTTTGATGATTTTGCCTACTGTAATAAACGTTTCTAATCGAACCGAACCGAGCTTGGAATTAAAAAAAAATGATTTCGTAGTAGGTTATTCATTGCCATTGTGTATAGTAACTTCACATTTGTGTTACAATGACGTAATTACAACGATTAACAAAGTTGATTTCAAGTACGCTTAATGTAAATTTGAGCTTTAACTAAAATGTTTGTACTAATCTAGAACAAAGAATGGCATTTTTTATCATTAGTTGTTAATAAGAGCTTTTTCGTTTTTTGCTTTTTACACGTTTGTCGGTATGTGTGGATGATTTTTGTATTAAAAAACAATGAATGAACTGTAGGAATACGTGATGGTTATCAGACGAAACCAAGGGTTGAAATATTTATCATTGGGTTTTGCCAAGCAACTTCAATTTTTGAAACGAACAAAAAGTAGACAAAGGAATAAAGGATAGTTATGACTAGGAAATCCCTGCTACCTGTTATATGCATAATGCGGATGAAGATCATTCTGTGGGTGAATACCACAATCTTGGGAAGAAAGAAGTATTTAATAAAAAATAATAGTAAACCAAAAAATGGCTAGTGTTTGAAATTATTAATTATGAAGTACAGAACGGAGTGTCTTGACACTAGGTACTCTAACTAATCCGGTATACATATATAGAAAAAAAAACTTAAAAGCCAATTTAACCAATAAAAACATAATTACAAAAGCCCTTTCCATACAAAAAAATAACAACTCTTAATTACAAAGTAAACTTCAAAAACACAACACAATAAGACAAAGGTAACAAAAAAAAAAAATTTTTCAAAAGCCCATATCAATTTAGCATATCGATAGTTAGCGCCTACGCGCTCTCAATCGCCGCCTGCCCGGGCGCCCGGCTGCATCCGAACGAACGACGCGACGTCCACGCGACCGTGTTTACGAATTAACAAATTTACCATTTTACCTGTGAACTGTGATTTTTTTTGGATTACCTTACTTTAGTTTAGGTAAGTAAAAAAATTATTCTTTAATATAAGTTTTATAAAGCTATTTTTCAATTATTTGAGCTTATTTATTTTTGTTAAATGTTATTATTATTTTTTTTTTAATTATTTAAAGTTGAAAAACTATTCTAAAAAATAATTAAATTTAATATTGATTATAGTATTAGTTATTAATTTAGATTATTTAATAGTTTACTTAATTTGTGGTTTGAAAATATAATAAAATTGAAATAATTACCTAAGTTAATGTTTTTTGCATACAAGAATAGAATAGAAGAATATTACATGACTAAAAACTATTGAAAAATTCGGATCTGGGTCTAAAATTTTATATTTATGGTGTATCTATTTATAGTGTAATAGAAAAACATTTCTATGGAATTCGCGATAGCGCCCACGTTAGTCACGTAGTTATAGTATGGGTGATAAAGCTAAGAAGACGTAATAAGACTTCAAAATTATATTAATATACCTAATAATTTATAAAAAACAAAGAAAATGTAGTAGAACGGCCTCTTGTACATTGATTGCGGGTTCGAATCTGACACATCTCGATCGGTTCATTATATAGACTTTAGCTTTTCAGGTGTTAAATTTGTTTTTTTAAGCTTCAACGTTTATCTTTAGCGTAGCCAGAGAGACGTAGGGCAGAGAGAGAGGTAAAAAGTTAATATTATTTTGAAAAAACCAAACTTTATACATTTATACAATCGTTTAATTATATACTTTATGATTTAGATTACATTTCGACACTTCACTGCATACTGACTTAAAGTAGCTGTTAGATTAAAAAATTGCGACCAACATCTTTTATTTTTTTTTAAATTAAAGCCTTGACAGGTTCAGTCGAGTTTTAATTCATATAGTATACGCAGAAAATCGAATACGGCGTCGTATTTCTCAATTAAAAAGTCAGTTAATGTCAACATCACAATACTTTAAAATTATATAAAACTGTATATTTAAGTATTTTGTATTTTTAATTAAATACAACAATATACAAATAACGAGACTAGTAGTTAAAAAACTAACGTATAAATAATAATATAGTCTTCAAATAAAATTTTAAATTAACTGATCTCCTAATTTTTTGTAAACGAATAAACTAAATTCCTTTAGACTGTCATATATTTCCGTATTTTGGGAGAATCTGGATATTCTAATTCTAAGTCACTTTGTTCGGTTGTTGAAAGAAATATAATTATATTAATACATGAAGGAAAATCTTTCGACACCTTATTACGAAAAATATGCGGATGGAGGAGTAAGAAATTTGGCATAGTTAAAGTTCATATTGAAAAAGCTCTAAAGAGCCAATATTTTTCAAAGACAAAGAAGTTATTAGAAATTTGCCCAAATAATAAAATAAATGCTTTTTAATAAAAATATACCTTATTTTTTTATAAAAAAATAAGTACATGTTGCTAGGCAACGCGTATTTTATGCAACAAGGAGGCTACTAGTATATTTAAATATTCACAAATTGTTTCTCACGTTAAACGTGATAGATCTAATGGCAAGAAACTAAACCTTGCTTTTCGTTATGCATATAACGTGGGTGCTAATTGGTAGACATTAAAGCTCTTACTTTATTTCATCGACATCATACGTTATTCTCGACGACATACGACATTCCCAATCTTCTCGTCTTCAAGACACTGTGTGTTGAGTGGCGGAAGTTAATGCAAGGTTTTCCAAGAGCTTTCCTACCTGTGCTAGTCCTTGAGTAGGATATAACCCACAAACAATGCGGTTATATTAGGCGTTGTTCCACTGCGCCACATTATACTTTTAATCTCAATATATAAGATATTTTTGATAAAAATCATTATAATTTTTATATAAACTTTACTTTTACATTTAAGTTTTCATTGCCAAAAATGATAAAAAATAAGTTTTTGTAGGATTTGAACCCGGGTCTATTATATTTCAAATAATGCTATGTAATAATTCTTTTAGGAAAAAGTAATATAATAATATACTACATACTAGTTGAACACGTTCCACGTGCGTAATCGCAAGCTTCATACGTAAGTCGTGAGTAACGTTACTGACTCAAAGCTCGGATTTAGCGCATGCATAAACACATTCGTACTTAGATTCAACACAAATAAATTATATATTACTCGGTAACCGTTTCTTGTTTGTTTTATTATATTTTTTTTAACAAAAAGGATAGTGTTGTAGTTATTCTTATAGAAATAATTGATTTGAAATGTTAGTTGTGATTTTTTTTAATCGGTTAAATGTTTTTTTTATAAAAAAGCTAATTGAAAAGATTTAAAAAAAATGCTCCAAAATAAATAATTTCATATATTTAAAAAAAATAATAGTACAAGCGCATTATTTTGTTAATTTATGCACAAATCTGCAAAAAATGCAAATTATTTAATATTGCATCCTCTATTTTGAAAATGAAACCATTTTAGAAAGTAAATAAAAAGATTGATTACGTAAAATAATGAAATAAAGATGATTTTTTCTATTTCCTTATACTTGTATGAATTTCATTGAATAAATGAATGAATAATTAAAAAACACATACAAAAAGTCCTAGAAGTTGTGAAATTATATGTTGAACAACGAATTTACATAATAAAATACATATTTCTACTTCCTAACAGCAATAATAATCAGGTAGGAATTTGCTTTGAGCATTTGTGGAGATATCAATGTTTCATGAAAGGTCGGCGTCTTGGCGCAGGTAGGGCATTAGTCATGCCAACATGTGCACTGTGCAGGCCTCAGATTTGACATCTGAATCTGGAATTACTTGTATACTGTTGAATATAGCTTCTACAATTGACCTGTTACGATTAGAAACGAAATTTCTGAATGTTTGCTACCAATATTAGAAACAGAATAGCTAAATTAAAGAATTAGTCAAAAATCAAGTCAAATTTTGAGCCTATAGTGACACAATGGAAGTCTGGTTGAAACTTTGATTGGTTAGTTTGATTTCTATTTATGGGAATGAAAACGCTAAACTCTTGTTCTTTTAGCAACATAATTAACACGTAATTAAAATATTCCTTTTCCCGATTTAAAAAGGCAAAGGGTCATTGGATTGCGATACTCAACAAACAATGTTATGTTGGAGACTTATTTTTTCTGTTATCCGTATATTTAAGCCTAAATTCGTATATTTAAATTTAAATGTAATATATTAAATTGTACTTTTTGTAATGACAAATACATAATTCTTTTAAAAAAGTGAATGTTTTTTTCCACTCTTCAATGTCTCCGGCTATTTATTTATAAATTTCCAAAACAAGTTCCAATATAATTGACATAAATGTAATATACATACATACATATATATTTTTTTTCAAATCATTCTAAGTACGATGCTTATGTATCTTCTGCATTATAATAATATTTATAAAATTTTACAACATTTTTCGCACGAATGCTCGGTTTTGCTGACATAAAAACAGTACTCTAATAAATTAAATTTTTAAAATGTGAATAGTAAAATAAAGATATTTTAAAATACTTAAATTTATTTGGTATAATTTCAATGTATATAATAGGTCTTAGGAAGTTTCCTTCTATTTTACATTTGTTCTTAAGGAATTTTCAAGAGCATTTCAATTTGAGGTCGTCGTGGCGCAGTGGACGGACTACTTCTGACTGTAAACGTGATGGTTGTGGGTTCGACTCCCCACTTCGGGGAATGCCAATATTTAATATTTTCATTTCCTCGCTCTGGTGTTGAGGCAAAGGGCGGCGTTAAGTTCCGCCACTTAACACGCAATGCCTCTGCGGAAACTGGGGAAAAGAGTGTCTGCACACTAGATTCTCTCTGTCTACCCTGCTTAGTGCGGGATACAACGTGAAGCTAAAAAAAATATCTCTTCTATTGTAATGAAATATATGAAAAGCTCTTATGTAACTTGCAATGTTTGTGTGAGTAAAATTTCGCAAACTAAATTAAACTTACATACTTGCTTTTGTATTACAAAGTTCAAATTTTACAATTTGATTTAGTTTCGATGCCAACGCATGACCTGATTCTACACTTAGGCTTTGGATGAGAGAACTTCCTAATATTTAATAGGCCACATGTCATACTTAATATTTTATTATATTTCTAAAAGTAGAATAGTTTAGTTGGGGCCAGTCGTGGCGCAGTGGTACAAGCGTGTGACTGAAAACGACTGGTTGTGGGTTCGATTCCCCACTCGAGGAGTTTTAATATTTCCATTGTCTTCGCTCTGGCATCAAGGAAAAGTGCGGCGTTAAGCTTCGCAGCTTAACACGCAATGCCTTCAAATTTGGCGGAAAGTAGGGAACGGAGTCACTTAAACACTAGGTTCCCTCTCCCTACCCTGCTATATGCGTGATACAGCGGATACAGCGTGGAGTTACAAAAAAAAAAAAGTTTATTCCAAAGTTTGCACTGCTCTACGCGACCTTTTTCAACTATTAATATTACGAAATACATTGAATTTGAATAAAATTATGACGGGGGATGGTTTGAGAATATCATTCCCCTTCACAGTTGGATAGCGTCCGTAAAAGGCGGGTAACCCTCTAACTTGGTGGTAGAAGACTCGTTTCAATACCTCATACTCGTAGCAAAACCCAAATGTTAAATATCTGATGATGTGTTCCGGTTCTATGACATGTAAGCCGGCCCTCAGTATTCCCTATTTTTACCTATCTTTCTCCCTCCTCTACCTCCAAGTCTGGTAAATCATTCACAAAGCCTCTAATATTGTAGATGTCCATAGGCGAACTTACATTCAAGTGATCTCTTTTATGCGATAGAAAAAGAAAGGATTTTTTTCAACCAGATTAATTGGGTATACTTTTGGTATTTTAAAATACATGTTTAGAAAACCCGATGAAACTGAAATTAAATTGAAATTTAAAACACATTATGAATACCAAAAATATACGCGATTAACCCGGTTAGAATAGTTTCATATCTAAATATGTAAGAATCGTGAATACGAAAGATCTTTTTGAACTTTAAAAATGATCGCCTAAATGTTTTTTAAAAGCTTTTTATTATTATTGTTAGTCATTATTTAAATGACATTCATTTGAGTTTACCGGTTAACTTAGTAACAATGTTTAGAGCATTAGCAAATATGTTTGTCCAGTAATTATTCTAATCACAGGTAGTCATCTACATAAGTCAAACAAACAGGCTAAATTAGGTAAACAATATAAATGATAATAGGCCAGTTTGAAGCCAAATAATACTTTTTAAAATTAATAAAATTATAGATTAATTATGCATTGACTTTACGAAATGACTTTATTTTTCATATATTGTGTCAAAAAATCTTGCGTTCTTGCTTTTTTTCTTTTAAGTATTAGTTAATGCTTTACAATTATCCCCACATCAGCAGGATATTAGGAGAGAGTATAATATCATCTCATCTCTGTTTTCCGCTTAAGATTTCTAACGTTAGGTAAAGGATAGACACATATCTCTTTACATACCTAGCAAAATGTTGGTGACGCCTTATGAAAAACAATGTATTAACTAAATGTTGACTTTTCAAATTATAGTAAAATAAAAATTTTTAGCTTGCAACAAAAGCAAAACAAATTTTAATGTTTACTGCATAAATCATTAATTTTTCATCACTCCTGCGAATGAATGGTAAACGAATGTTCGGAAAAAAGTAAATTTATTGCTCGTTCTACAGAACGTAAGGCGTAGTTGAGCTAAAACTGGGTTGGCGTCTAGCCATCGACTATAATTATCGTGAGAGTGCCAAATTCTGCCATCACATACCATCCTTGGCATCTATAGATCAGAGTTGACTAGTATTTTCCATGCTACATATAGGTAACTGGGGAGATAGAGTGAAGCAGGTGTAACTAATTATTGAATATTTCTATAGACTTTTAAACATGTTGGAAGCAAAAATATTAATGAATATCTTTTTAAAATAAAAAAAAAAAATCTCTTATAATAGATAAGCTAAAACCTGCAATACCATATAATATGTTTTATGGAATATATAATAAAAGTTGCACACTATGTCAGTTTGCACATCAGACATTATGTTAGCGACTTAATTCATTAATTATCAATAAATCTATATATAGGTCTATGATATTTTTTAAATTTTAAGTCAAAAGTTTTGAGTCAGATTACGCTACTCATATAACTTTAAGCGTGCACCTATATTGATGAGAAAACAGAGTGATGAGTCATTAGTCTTAATTTATCCTAAAAAACACTTAACACCATAAATTTTGAAAATAAACCAAAAATAATGTAAACTAAAGCAATGAAGGAGCACCGTAGACGTTCACGCCTGCAATATTTAACCTTGAACGAGTTCCCCGTCTCCCGAAGCATCTGTTATTATGCTAATGCCGATATGATCTCACTTCCAGTTGGAGCTATTGAAGCATCGATATTACTTCGGCAGAATGGCTGCTAACGGGTAAGTTTAGCGTTCTAAATTATATTACACTCATAGTAGTTTACCAGAAATCATTAGGTAATATTACTTGTTCATTCTAATAGAGAGCATTTGATTAGATTTAAATGTATTTCATTTGCCCATTCTAACTTCTGTCACATACAGTGTATAGAATTGTAGCGGAAAGTGGAGAAACGAGTGATTAACACAAAGTTCCTTCTGACTTTCTCGCTGGATAAAACATAGATTTAAATTAATAAATGATTAGAATAATAACTATCATTAATGTTAATGTCATGTCAATGTCATTAACAGCTTGTACATTATGTTTTCGAAATCATTCATATATATATTTTTTTCTATTTTTTTTTTTATCGTCACGCTGTATCCCGCACACAGCAAGGTAGGCAGAGGGAACCTAGTGTTAAGACACTCCGTTCCCCACTTTCCGTCGAATTCAGAGACATTGCGTGTTAAATGGCGGAACATAACGCCGAGCTTTGCCTCAATACCAGAGCGAAGAAAATGAAAATATTAAATATTTCCACTCCTCGAGTGCGAATCGAACTCACAACCAGTCGCTTTACAGTCACACTTTGTGCCTCTGCGCCACGACTGGCCCCTGATATAATGTTGCAGTTATTAATATGTTTATCAATCTTGTAGAAAACGATATTTATAGTTACATACTGTATATTGTGCTTTATTAGTATATTGTGAGCAAAAGCTATTTTTACTATGAATATGCATTAGGTCTTAAAATAAAGTCCAGAATTTATGTATGCACTGAAATGACTAATATAATAATTTGGCTATACCGCGACGAAGTTTAATATAACTGCGCTTATTATAGAGTCTTTGCCAAAACACTTTACGTGCTCAAGTAGCTGTTAGTATAATGAATAAAAATGTTCTTACACATTACTTCAAAATATTTGGGACTTCTATATAATTAAATATATATAGCAGAAAGAACTTAGTATCTCTGGTTCTCCACTTTACGCACGCATTCGAGAATTGCATGTTAAGTGGCGAAACTCAATGTCGTACTTTGTCTTACGTACCAAAGAGGAAAAATGAAATTAATTTGAATATAATATATCAATTCCCCGAGTGGGTATCGATATCACAACCATTGCATTTACAGTAAGATATCGTCCTATTGTGCCATGTATTATATATTTTATAAAGAAATATATATGTAGAAAAAAAAAAAAGGACATTAATTTCAATATCTCATACAGCTATTCAATGTTTGTTAGACAATAAATGTTTATAAAACAAAAAAAGAAATCAAAGTCGCAGTATTTCGTCGCTTTACACAAATACAAGTTTCCAAACAGTCAAAGCGGAATGGGTCAACAATGGCCGTCGGTGTTTGTGTCCGTCGGTGTTGTCATACGTGTAAAAATAACACGATATTTGGACGCATTCCAGATACGGACCCGCGCCAGTCGCTGGACATGTCGGCCGCATCCCCAACTTCGGCAAGACTCAGGTTAATGTTAGTATAAAATTATATGTAATTAATTTTAAGTTACAATTAAAACTAAAATTATAGGTCAAAATATCCAATATGTAATAATAAGTAACATATAATGTATTCGGGAATTTCAATGAAATTAAGGGTTTTGGAGTCAATTTAAAAAAAATACCCATGTTGTGCATATCTCAATATATTAATATGTAAACAATAAAGTTTAAGATTATATCTTACATTGTAGACTGACATAAAAATGTAATTCAGAATATATGCTGAATGTTTGATACATGAAAGAAATTTGAAATAAGCTTGTTTCTCTTTTCAGCCGATGGGAAGTTCTGAACCACCAGCATGTATCCAAAACGCTATGATGACGAAAGATAAAAAACCATTTACCTATACACCAGGTGGATTAGATTTATCACAAATTAAGACACCAAGTATGGCAAGAAGAATGGCCCGTCAACGATCATTGGAAGAACAGGAACAGGCATACGCCCAGCAACCTAATAATAACTATCATCCTCAGGGCGGACCTGTGCCTCCACCTCCCCCGCCACCAAAAATACCTGCCCCACCTCCACCACCTCCTTTGATCATTGAAGCCCCTAAAGACAAAGGCCCTAAACCAGCTGCCCTAGGTGAACGACCTGAAATCGTTATACCCGAAAACCCAATAGGTATGTTAAGAAAAACCAACAGTCCATACCACTGGGAGGCAGAGAAAGCAGAGCTTCAAAATTTGGGTCCCGTTCCGAAATTTGTCGAAAAAGTACCTAGTCCTCTTACCGTAAAATTGCCTTCTCACAATGTTCCACAAAATTATTCTTCACCAAGTAATTTACAAAGACAAAATTATCCATACCAAAATCAGTCACCTGATAGTCCTCTGCATAGACCAGAAGCACAATACGCTCACCAAAATTCTGCATCACCAAATGCTAATGGTTTACCGCAAACAAGGGAAATGCTAGTACGACAAGACTCACAGTTTAATAAGAGCCCTCAACCATTTCCGAATCAGCCTCAATCAAATAATAGCGCTCAATTTTCACCTTCTCCTAATAATTACTGGCGGCAACCAGATAAACGCGACTCTCCCTCGAGTGTCCAAAATAGTCCCCAATCGCCGCAAATGAATCGTGGACCGTTTTCACCAGCTGTGAAGCAAAGTGCTCCTAACTATGGTCAGTCTCCGAATAATTCAGTATTTCATACACTACCTCGAGTTGGTCAGCGAAATCAAGACAACTTTCCAAATAATCAAGGTATTTACAACAACGTTAACTCTGATAATGTAAAGGAAGCACAACCACCTCCGAATATTGAGACATCTAATTCTGCCCCTTGGAGAACCACAACCCTCAATAGATATCCTCGAGACAATCAGCAGCAGCAAGTAAATAATAATTACCAAAACGTAGATCAACAACAAGCGTATAGCCCTCCATGGAAAGCTAATGAGCCAATCAATAACCAAATTGAGAACAATTATAAACCATCTTGGAAACAAGAAAATAAAAAGGTCCCTGTACAAATTCAAAATCCTCCTCAACAACAGTATTCTCCTCCATGGGTTTCTCAAGACACTAATAATAATAGAGCACAGGAGAGCGCACCTTGGAGGTCACAAGAAAATAAATCTATACCTTCTACAACTCCTCCAGAGACTCGATACCAATCTTCAATTTCTATACCGGTAACACCAAAGAAACAAATAAGTCAACCAGAATATAATAGTAGTCCTCAAAAAGAAGCAGTATATGTCAATCAAGAGCCTGTATATTACTGTCCTGAGAGTCCAAAGTCGATACCACCGTGGGTCAAAACACAAAAAGAAAAAACTAAAACCCCTCCTCCCGCCTGGTGTCAAAGACCACTAGATGGAAGAAAAAGCCAAAGTAGAGAGTTAGCAACTCCGCCAAGAGAATCAAATCAAGAACCAGAATGGGTGAGGAAAAGTAACGAAATCCAAAGAAATGCTCGTGATGTTATTAGTCCGCCTAAATATCAACAACCAGTTCAGCCAAACTGGTCAACACGGCCTTCTGAAAATAGAAAAAGCTTGCCCCGCGAAAATACACAACAGGGAAGAGTTATTCCCATACAAATGGAAGTGTCGAGTACAGAAACAAGAAACCAGGGGAGGCAAGGAAACCAGCAGCCTCAACTGAGGATTGTAATTGATATGAAGCAAAATCCAGAAGCGCAAAACAATACTCAGGTTCCTCTATCGCAACCCACTCAACGTATCATGAGAGTATTATCGCCGCAGTTGATTCGAATGGATGAAGGGCAAAATCAGCCTGAATTGCCAATATTAAACAGAAGATATCAAAATAGCCAGGACAATCAGCCGAAGACAAGAATAATTCCAATTCAGATTGAAGGAGGCAACGATGGTGGTGGGAACAAAAGGTAATTAATTAAAAGTAGTAGTATTTTAGTGCCAGTAATTTAAGTAATTAAATTTCCCTTTTATTTTTATACAGGACTTGTTCAAAATTATAAAATATTAAGGAAGACTTGGCAATATAACTCATCTACAAAACAACGTCCAAAATATATTTTTTCCCTTAGTCAATGTAATATAAAAAGGACGCCTTTGAAACTGCATTAAATTAGTTCAAATTATGTTTAGCACGTCTTAAAGCAACATCACTTATAATTTTTCAGCTTCGGTGGGCGGTATTAAGGGAGCTGTTTGCACTGTCTAAAGTAAACATATTTTTTTATTGCACCGCTTCCATGAATCAGGCACTTGCTATAATTAGCGTTATTAGCATCATCACGCTTTGCGAACTCGCGCTAATTCTGTTTACTCCACCCATTTAACCAATTTACGCTCTCTGTAATTAGCTGCTAAATCGATGATTAAAACTAAAAACTTTAACGTTGGCGCTTTCAAAATTTTATATTTAATATCTACATTGGCTTTTTTGCGTTCATTCTTTTGGCTGAAAACTTTTGGCTTTTAAAAATTCTGTTTTACTTTTGTTGTATAGAAATAAAATGAGAAATTAATCGAAAAGTGGTCATTAAAACACTTGTTTATCAAAGTAAAATCCACAAATAAACTTATTGGAACAAAAAAAATAGTGGAATGGCATAATAAATAATGTATATTATAATTTAAATACACATTTATATGGCGTGATACATTACACATTCTATATGAAACGTACATCCATACAATTAATTGTTGTTTGAATAAAAGTAATTTAATCTGATTTATTTCAACATTACTGTAAAATATTTTCTGTGAAATAACTACAAAAATTTAATATTTTATATTATTCACTATAAATTAATGATTATTCGGCATTTTTTGTTTTTCTATTCATAACTGTTCATTTATTTTTGTGTTATATACAACTTTAATCATTAAGATCGTTTGAATTGAGTGATTTGAATATTAATAAATTTTTAATGTTTCTTTCAAATAAAATTTATTATTTTTCATAATTTCAGTGTATACTACCACAGATTCACACAAGAAGGTTCTCCTAGGCAGTCCAAGGCCTTTAAAGTATTGCAAGTGATCACTGGTACCGGGGACAAAACTATTGAGTCACGAATGAACAACCGTGGATATTCGGATTTATAAAATTATTATTACTAATGTTAATACAATTTATATTTTTTTAGTATATAAAAAGAATCAATTGTTTGAATTAAATAATATTAGGTGATAAAATTATTTTAATCATGATATTTCTTCGTAAACACGGTACAGATAATAATTTAAATTTGAAGTAAGTAGTTTTTTTTTATATTTACGCGGGAAAACGAGCTACAAATAACATTATTTAATTTAATTTAATTATTTATAATGATAATAAAGTATAGAAAATAATAATTTAATTTGCTTTTAATTACTAATGCTCACAAATACGGCTAAATACCAAAGAATATTTAAGAAATATTTAATATTAAGCATATTTTTTAGATATAAGTTAATATAAATTAAATATTATTCATATATTATATTTATTTAGTTATTGAAATGGTTAAAACTTAAAAGTTACCGTTAGATAGTTAAATCTTTATTTAATATCATAGCGTTTATTTTTTTAATGTATTATAAGTATTTTATTCTTTCTAACATTTTTTTTTCATTTTATATTTATAAAAGTTTTGATTATATATGTATTTATCAAGTTCTTATGCCCTAGTGTTGTTTTCATCTATATTATAATACAACCTCTATTTACAATCTGTATCAGTATTTTTATTAATATTATTTTACGAATAAATAAATCCCACTAATAAATTAACAATTACAACATCACGAGGCCCATTGAATGAAATATGTGAAGTAACAGAACCCAAGTCCAAGTTTGTAATTAATTTGTTTGTGATTAACCAAAAATGTTAAAATATGTTTACCAACGTATTATGACGTAAAGAAGGACCGTTTGCATAATACAAATGCATACTTATTTCTTGTGACTTATGCATGTACTGAAAACACGTTAAAATAAATATATTACAATATTAATAAAAAAAAACACTTGGAAAAAATATAGAATAATAATTATATAAATAAATTGAGTATATGCTAAGAAAAAAAAAACAATTTAATTAAATAAATCAACTGATTTAAGTTAAGCTTTACTACGCTGAGAAAACTTATCAAATTCAAATTTTCTTCATATATTATTTTTACGTGTGAAGTACTTAGTATACGAGAATATATGTATGTACATAGATCCATTTTGTTTTCACATTTCTACACTTCCATTTATTTTCATACGGACTGACTTGGACAAAGCTATCGGCATTCGATATGCATTTTCTGTGTTACTGCAGCAATCTTTCGATATTGTTTCATTCGTTAACTGTATATAACTTTCCATTACTCACAATAGAAGGAAGAAAATCTAGGAATCAGATTTTTTAAATATAGAGAGATTTGTCACTCGAGTTACATAAAGAAAATATAAAATACGTATTCGAAATAAAGAAGAATTTAGTATTAGAAATATTTTTTTTTGGAGACATTAAATTATTTTAATTTACAATTAAATAAAATTTGAAGGGAGAAAATTGTCCTTTGACATTGTTCCCCTTAAAAAAATCTAGGTGAATGGAGAAAATAGGAATTGCAATATTCAAATTTTATACAATAAATGGCCACTTTTTTAACTGTCAATTTTGATTTTGATGAAATGAGTTTCGGTTTTTCTTCTATGTCATAATCGTGGACAAACTATAACAGACAGGGGTGTGGCAATCTAGTCAGTGTGATCTTTTTATATAAGTATTCTCTATTTTATATAATTTTATTTAAGTTTAGCTATAAATAATTATAATATTGCAAGAATGATATAATTTTTTAATAAAAGTTAATAAAATCTAAAGTTGTTTCATTTAATTATAATCAATGTAAATACGCCCGAAATTTTGTTTGCGAGGATAAGTACACAAGTAGTTAAGACGTACTATATTCGTTTATAATATTCGTAATTTTGGCTAAAAAACATAAAGTCTCCTTTTTATGTTCCCATTGGATTTTCAGAAAATATTTTCTTAATGCTCCGTTACACTCCCTAAGGAACCACTAAAAGCCAAATTTTTGCTGTAAGCCTGCATGTCAGTAATACGTTCAGATGATAACGGAAGAGTTTTATATGTATCTTTCTGAAATATATATGTAAATATCATTTATCATTGTGAGTTTTTTGGTTATATTATACCTAAGTTGTTGTCCAGGATAATTGATAGAATCATTGGAAAAAAAACACTTTTTTTAGTTTCAGTAAAATTAACTAGATGACTGACTTGTAAATTTTGCCTTAGCAAAACTATCGAGTAAGGTAAGAACTACGTATAATTTTTTTTTTAATGTTTTTTATATCATGTAACATTAGGCCTAAAATAGCAATATAACGAGCCTTCTGAAGACTAGAACAGACATTGAGGTAAAATTTCCGAAAAGAATTTTACACAACATTTGATAAACTATGCTTTTATGAAAAATAAAATGAAAAATATTTTTTTATTTATTTTATATGACGTATTATTATTATTATAAACGATGGATAATTATTAAGTAACACATATAAGATGATGTTATTGGTACTGGTTAGACGTTAGTATCGGTGATAGAACTGATGGTAGTTTACTGGCTTGAACGTTTAAATACGGCGAATTTTATCTTTCAATTGCTAAAGTAGCATATATTATATCAAGTATATTTTTTTAACTTTACAAATAATTAAATATTATATTTCTACCTATTGTTATTTCATAGAATGTTTTTTATTATTTCAGTAAGAATTTGTTATTTTTGAATTCAAATTGTATATTTCCAATTCTGACAAAAAAGAAATATAACATACTTTTGACTAGGAAGTATCTAATAAAATATGCTATATTTTAATTTAATTTTAAATTAAACATTCTGCAATCAAAAAGACATTTAGACATGCTCCGTTTTCCTAAGTGTGGAATAACACTTTAAAAATGTTTAAAAGTATTTTGCAATCAATATCGAAAAAAGATGCAAAGAATATTCACTGTCCAAAATTCAATCAAATACATATATATAGGCAGAAATGAATTCCTTACGTACCAACGTAAACTTTTCTTCTAAACATATATATATATACTACTTTTAAACATTTTTTTTTACTTTTAAACATTTTTAAAGTGTTATTCCACACTTAGGAAATTTCTAAATATCTTTTTCTAAAAGTCTTTTACATATATACTAGATATAAATATATATACGTACACATATAAATGTGTAGAGCCGATCAGATAAGCACATCTGAACCACGACGTCGTCTTTGCTACGCTTAAATAGGCCTCAAGCGGGATTATCTGTTAGGGAAGTCCGTTAACATGTAACCGACATGTGTAGATAACCTTACATCTAGTGCGTACTATCTATTCTAGTAGTCCTAGTTATATATAGGGCTAATGGGCTTAGGGTTATAAATGAAATTATTTTCGTCTGATTATTGATGTATAATTTTGTATTAACTGTTAAAAATTATTATGTTCTATCCGGAGGCCATTACTAGCGCAGTGTCTGATAGCGTCTGATTAAAAAAAATGTGATTTAGTTGTGATTCCACTAGGAGGAATGTTTAAATGATTTTAATTTCTCAACAAAACCAGTATTAAGTTGAGTCACTCCACGCACAACGTCTTGAATTCATGTGAAAAGTGAAGAAATCAGTTTTTTGACACTCAGTTTTTATTGTTTAGAGTGCTATCTGTGGAATAGAATCTTCCAAGTGGGAATTGTACTCACAACCGATCGAGATTATAGACAGGCGCTGTCACGATGACCCCATCTTCTGGTAATACTATGAAAATATTGTTTTATGGTTCCGAATACTTATATAAATAAGAGTTTAAATAAATCGAATGTCAAAAAACATTGCCAGATTTTTTTACATCAGAATATACAAATAGATATGTATATATGAATAACACTAAAAAAGTAGTGTAGTAGTAATAGTGGGGCCAGTCGTGGTGCAGTGGCACGCACGAGTGACTGTAAACGACTGGTTGTGGGTTCGATTCTCACTCGAGGAGTGGAAATATTTAAAATTTGCATGTTCCTTCGCTCTGGTATCAGAGGCAAAGCGCGGCGTGAAGTTCCGCCACTTAACACGCAACGCCTCCGAATTCGGCGGCAAAGTGGGGAACGGAGTGTCATAACACTAAGTTCCCTCTGCCTACCCTGCTGTGTGCGGGATACAGCGGAAAGCTAAACTAAAAAAGTATTATTAGATCATAGAGATTATATCTCCAATATATTGTTGATTACTATAATCATTTTATATGTGGAGAAATATTTAATTAATATCTATTATTTATAAGCACATAGAGGGATAATTAAAACACTGTGGTACTAAATTAGTATAAATAAAGTTATTTTAGTGATTTAAAATGCAAACAACACTGATTGATAGAGGCGGTGATAGGAAATAATTTTGATCCGCTTTTACTAAATTGAGTAACATTTAATCCATTTGGGTCTGTAATCACTGGGTTTAATCCTACCAAGGGTTGGATATCGATTACAATTTTACAGCTTTGATGGCAGAATGCCAGTACGTACGTACTGCCTTTGATTCCGATGACAGTAAGATTTAAAAAGGTCTCATAATTATGATTATTCCTACATTTTTTTCATATATTCAATAACTTTGAATAATAACTTTGAATTTATGTTTTTTAGGCAATATATCTACTGTGTTTCATTTTGCTAACTCTTAATGGAGGACGCTTTGTATATCGTTTTAGAAAAGTGGCAAATTTATTAATTCGATAAAAATATATAAGAGGTATATGGTTATCTAAATATACTACACGGTTAAATAGTCATGTAGTAACTTATGTAACATAAATTGTTGTAAGAAAAATGATGTAATCTTACTAAGTACAGCAAAAAAAAAAATCAGAGACAGATGGATTTATATGTCGGACCTACGGTCGGAACAGAACCTAGTTTCAAGAGACAGAAATTACGTGTTGCGTGGCAAGACTTATCGTCACGTTTTGTCTTAGGTACTAGACCGGAGAAATGAGGGTATAAATATAATGACGATGGCATACTTTGTTTATTTGGTTAATAATTGATGAACAAATGTGCTTTAAATATAGGTAACTTTCGATTTTTTATTAATTAAAGGTTATCGCTATTTTTATTTCTTTTTTCCGTACTTTTAACTGCATACGTAAATTTTCGTTCGAGAAGGTTTTAGTGGATTCTTTTTCTTAGTTTTATACTGCACCAAAAAAGTTTTTCTGTTTTCTACGTAGAGTACTCTCTCGCTGTGCGTTGTCTGTCAGTTAGCGAGTAACGGATTAGTTTTCAATCAAAACTCGTCAATAGAAGTCATATTCAATGGACAGCTTCTATGCTTATGCACTGTAACTAAGGCTTTGAAATTTATTATTAAGTAATCAACTTTTTTATTAAAAATATTTAATTTTAACAAAAATACAGATTTTTCTAATTATTTACACATAAGTAAAACACAAAACCGAAAAGTGATTAACTAAACGAATATACCACGATTTGTTTAAAATCTCCCCAACGCAAAGTAACTAATTGAACCGACATTAATCCTTTCGATAAAGTTCCGAAACGTATTACATTCGCTAATTTTATAGAGGCCTGCCAATTTATCCAATAAAACAATATAGGAAGGGTTCTCCCGTTAGGTTAGATCGGCCGTTGTCTGTTAATTAACAATTTCATGACCGAATGACGCTGAAGATTACGTTCAACCTGTGTTGATGGCAAATAGATCCTCATAAAACGAACCTGGACTTATGGAGTATTCTGGGAACAATGTTATGGGCAACATGGTAGGTCAAAGCAATCTTTACTTTGTTTAGGACAACAATCACGACGTGAACGATTCTGAGCTAAGCCTTCAATTTAAGGTGTATACCGTACTTAAAAGCTTATATGTTATAGCTGTGCTCGCGACTTCGTCAGCGTGAAATTTGAAAAAAAAGTGTTGTTCGATGATTTTAGGATAATGTAAAATAAAAGTAGCATAAGTTATTCTTTATTACATCCGTTATCCTCCGTTGAAAGTCCCGTCAAAATCACTCCAGCCGTTTCAGAGGCTAGCCAGAACAAACAGACAGACAGACAAAAATGATAAAAAATGCTATGTTTTATTATCGCTAGGTTTCGCGTAACTTATTCAACATACGGATATAACGTAGCTATAAGATTATTGAAACGTAGTTATTTTGTCACACATTGTTTTAATTGGTGTAAATTATAATTGTAAAATCTTCATTCGTTTCGTTTTCTCGTGTCGAACAAGCAGTTACTATTTTATAAAAATATGTTAGAATTGTAATTTTAAATAAAATATTTTGTAAATTTATATTTCGGATACTCTATTGCCACTGCACTGTACCTCAAAACGCTTATGTTTAGTATAGGCGTTAGAAACTGGAGTATGTTGAAAGGTTCTCTCTTATTAAGATATTTTTTTAAAATATTTATAAGTTCATCATCAGCCATTGGACGTCCACTGCTGGACATAGGCCTCCCCCAAAGTACGCCATTTAGAACGATCGTTCGCCTCCGTCATCCAGCGATTTCCCGCAATTCTGACGAGGTCATCGGACCACCTTATGGGGGGCCGTCCAACGCTGCGCCTTCCGGTTCGTGGTCGCCACTCGAGAACCTTTACTCCCCATCGGTTATCGGTTCTTCGAGCGATGTGGCCTGCCCATTGCCACTTCAACTTGCAAATTTTAAGAGCTATGTCGGTGACTTTGGTTCTTCTGCGGATTTCTTCATTGCGAACTTTATCACGCAGGGAAACTCCGAGCATAGCTCTCTCCATAGTTCGTTGAGCGACAACAAGTTTCCTAATGAGGCCAACAGTGAGAGACCACGTTTGAGTGCCATAAGTCATCACTGGCAATATGCACTGATTGAAAACTTTGGTTTTCAGGTTCTGTGGTATGGGTGACGTTAGGATAGGTCGAAGCTTCCCGAATGCTGCCCAGCCGAGTTGGATTCTACGAGCGACCTCTTTGTCGAAGTTGGACTTGCATAAACGGACAATTTGTCCTAAGTAGACATACTCGTCTACAACTTCGATAGTTTCGTTCCCAACATTTACCGGTATAGGGACATGAACGTTATACATAATTTTTGTCTTCTCCATGTTCATACCGAGACCAACCTGTAGGGAAACTCTACTGAGGTCGTTGAGCATGGTACTAAGATCCCCGAGCGACTCCGCCTTTAAGAGTATATCATCGGCAAAACGAAGGTTTGTGATGTACTCGCCATTTATATTGATGCCCAGTCCTTTCCAGTTCAAGAGTTTGAAATATAAACTTATAACAATCTAAAATCAAAGCTCTGTTAAAATTAAAATATCTACCTGCAAAATATTCGAACTTCAATACTAACAACATTTTTATTCATTAATTAAAAAATACAGCAATAAATAAAATATGTATCAGTACACAACACATACGTATTGTACATACATATAAAATGGTAACATTGAAAACTTTATTATGAAACGCAACAAAATCAAACAATGTTTTAAATATTTCACAATATACAAAAAATACGTACATAAAAATATTTTTACACGTTGAAAAAAAAAGGAAAGCTATAATCCCAACAGTTTCAGAACTATGAATGGAATTGAAATAGCAATCAAATTGATCCCCTCGGAATAGCCCCGTGTCTATTCTGCATTTCGACTGACAACTTGCACTTGCTTGGAGTCGATTAAGGATTGTCGGTGAACTATCTAAGCATATCAGACGAGCTCTCAGGTATATTACTTGGGTGAATAGGAAATTTGCGTCTAATTGGTAAGCTTTACGATAGCAAGACACTCAACTACGCTATCTTCGCGTAGTTGAGATAGTTTGACTGCTTTGTATTGTAGGTGCGATTTCGAGTTGAGGAAAAACTGTATTATAAAATATATATTAAGTATTAATAATTAGTTGTGGCCAGTCGTGGCCCAGTGGCACAAGCGTGTGACTGCAAACGACTGGTTCTGGGTTCGATTCCCACTCGAGGAGTTTAAATATTTAATATTTCCATTTTCTTCGCTCTGGTGTCGAGATAAAGCGCGGCGTTAAGTTCCGCCACTTAACACGCAATGCGTCCGAATTCGGCGGAAAGTGGGGAACGGAGTGTCTTAACACTAGGTTCCCTCTGCCTACCCTGCTGTGTGCGGGATACAGCGTGAAGCTAAAAAAATAAATAAATAATAATTAGTCTAAAAAGCCGGCTTCATACTTTTTCCTGCATAGCCAGGGAGTCAGAGAGAACCTAGTGCCAATGCCAACACTTCGTTCTCCACGTTATTACCTTAATCCAAATTAAGTAAACGTGACGTTGAATGTTATCATCAATTTGCAAAGTTTCTAACATAATGGTCAGTGAAAAAAAGAATACGATTAAAAAAGGATGACGTGGTAGTCCAAATAGACACAAACAATCAAGAGGTAAAGTAGTGTAACTATTAACTGCCTATTATTTAAAATTTAATAAATATTGCCCTTAATATTATTATTTTTATTAATTTATTTAGTGTTTTATATAAATTTTACATTAAAACTTTTTTATTAAAAATGTAATAAGAAGTCACTAAAACAATTCTCATAATTAACAAATACGCAGCTTATTAACAATGAATATCACCATAACAAATAAATTAAGGCCAATCCAATTAAATATACATTCCCTTTATTTTAATTATTCACAACTTAATACGAACAAATTTTTGAGTGTCTAATTTTACAAGCCCCCTTTTTTAAATTTCATAAACTATAACCGCCCAGTAAAACATACAGATAGCGCATTAAATAAAAATATTAAATTTATATTTATTATTTAATAGGTTAATAAAATAATATTTTTACTATTAATAAATTAAAATAAATTATTGCTTAAAAATATATTATATTGCTATGTATATTTATGTATAATCTATATCGTTACAGTAGATATAATCTGTAACGTTGACATGAAATAATCGACCGTGTCTGAAATTAATTATGTTATTTTTATGTTTGCAAATCCGGAATCCGCTTCTAATGTTTAATTGAACGTAAATATTTAAAATCTAAATCGGCCGTGATCTATGAGAGAGTTTCTACATACTCTTATCAGGAGAGCGCAAACATTTTAAGCTATGGGGCCAAGTTTTAAAATGTTCTCGGAGGCCAAAATTACAATTTTTAATTGTATTTATAAAATAAATATTAAAAAAGAATAACAAAAAATGTGAAAACAATTTTTTTTTTAGCTTCACGTTGTATCCCGCACACACCAGTAGTTTAAGGGAACCTAATACTTTATAATCTACTTTCCACCGTATTCTGCAGGCATTGCGTGTTAAGTGGCGGAACTTGACGCCGCGCTTTGCCTCGACGCCAGAGCAAAGAAAATGGAAGAATAAGAACCCAATACGTATGTCGCAACCATATTGTATGTTAGAATTAATTTTGTCGAACTTAATATTTTACCGGGAGGATATCTGAAATACAAATTATGAAGCGGGCCGCGGGCTCCTCACCCCTGCTCTATTTAAGTAAGTTTGGCTATAATTAAATTTATTATTGTAAATTATTTATCCCTGGCGTTAACATATTGGTATTTCTGATATTTCTACTATTTGTTTGAAAACTATTTGTTTTAGGTCAAATGAGATTTTTTTTTCTTTTAGCTTCACGCTGTATCCCGCACACAGCAGGGTAGGCAGGGGGAACCTAGTATTAAGATACTCCGTTCCCCACTTTCCGCCGAATTCGAAGGCATTGCGTGTTAAGCTGCGGAACTTAACGCCGCGCTTTATAATATATGCGCTTTATAAATGAGATACACATAACGACAAAATATTCTTTTTTCTGCTCCGGACTTAGAAATTTCTCCTTTCTGACTTGCAAAACTTATTTGAGGTAAACACGAGAAAATAATGTTAAGTGCCTGTAAAATAGTCGATAAGACGTTTATAATTTTACTTCTACGTTATTGCTCTTTTAGTTGGATTAGTTCAGTTTAGTTTAGATTAAATCTTTTTTGTGATATTTAACAATCATTATTCACTTTCTCGAGAAATTAATAAAATTCGCACGTAATGATTTTTTTGCTATTAAAAACAAGTCGACTTTGACTCTAGCCTACAACTTTTTTTTCAAGTTTTTTACGGATAGCAAAGTTGTCAGAGAGAACTCAGTGTCAAGATCAGATCACGTCCGCGACACACGAAAAGTTTACTTATCGATTGCACTAATGGTTTTGAAAGTAACGTTTTCTTTTCTTTAAAAATCAATAAATCTCTTGTTTATAACGGCATCAATGAACATCTTTTATATAAAGACGCAAGGCCGCGTTTAACGACGCTAGAAATACGAACAACCTCGCGCCTGATAATACAACAGACGGACGAGCGATAAAAATATCTATTAGATTTTTATTCTCATTTTTACGTACATGAAAATAATTAAAACTGGCATATTGCATTTTATATTCAATAATTATGAAATGAGAGTGGTATATTACATTTTTATTGGTCGATCTCATCACGCTTTTTCCGCATGTCAAGATAGACAGAAAAGATCCAAAATACATCAGAAGGACCTCTCGAAGTGGTTACTTTTGCCCATAGACTTCCACAACATTAGAAAAGGTATGGATGCGCTGCCGACCATAAGGGGGTAGGAGAAAAGGAGTAAAGATGGAAAGAATAGAGATGGCTTACATATTATCGAACCGGAACTCATCATCAGATGTTTGGCGGCTCCAACTAACGGCAACATCAAGCTAATGGGTAACCCACCTTTTATTTACAGGAGGAGTCCCAGCGACGGATGGGAATTATATTCTAACCCGTCTCCCCACGTGTAAATATTCCGTTCTGCGTCCACATTTAGGATATTACGCGTTGAATGGAAAGTGGGGGAACTCAACGCTGCGCTGTTTTGTTAGAGTTATTAAGTAGAAATAAATAAAATATAATCATTCTTTTCAGTATTCGAAACTACAACGATCGACGAACGACGAACGAGTATAATAAGATGTTTGCCCCATGACGCCACGATGATATTAGAATAGTTTCTAAAAAACATGTGTAAGTACGTAATGTTTATTATAAACATGTAATTTGTTTTTTTACTGTAAAGCGATGATTGTGGGTACGACTCCCACTCGGAGAAATCATTATACTTAAATTTTCATTTCTTTGCTCTGGTACCACGGCGTTGAGATCCGCCTCTCAACTATTTCAATTTTGGGTGGAAAGTGGAGGATGGAGTGTCTCGGTTTCTTCTAACTACCTCTTACTTAACTATTTTATATGTTTCGTTAGTTTCAATTAAATCATTAAATCTTCTATCCGCGATACTTATTTAGCTTTATTTCTTAATAACTCGTACCTATAACGTTGACGACTTATGACCAAATATTAGAGAGGAAAATACATATAATACAAATATGTATAGTAAAAAAACATTACGTATCCAGTAATTGCTTCAGCTTACCTTTCCTTTTACTATCATAAAGAAGAACCATCAAATTAAAATAATATGCATATTATGTATATATTAGATAATTCTAATGCTTAAGTATAGAACTAACACAGATTCACGACTTTTTCCCTGACAGAGAGAACCTGGAATCAAGACACTCCGTTCTCCATTTTCCATCCGAAATCGTGCTAAGTTTTAGGTACCAAAGAAAAAAAAAATGAATATGATATATAACCATTCCCATTCATGAATAACACTGCTAAGCTAAAATAATGAATAACCGCATCAAATCGCAATCGTATTGGCGACACTCGATTATAAAATTATAAAAAGCAAGCTAACGTTGAATTTAGGGGCATAAAACGGAGCTTAACCCATAAAAATGGTATTTGTATAACATAAAATATTTTCAATTTCATAATTAATGCTGTATGCGGACAATATTTTACGCCCCCGATCGAGTTTTCGTTTGCACGAAACCAAACCGAATGTTTCGCTTTATTTGCTTTGCTTCAACGAATTTTTCAAACAAATGGCGTGTTTTTCAATAAAAAATTACAAAAGCCGTTCAAACTAACCACTTATGAGTTTGGAGCATAAATTATATCATAAACTTTTATGGAACCAATTTTTGATTCAATTGTAGATAAAAATATTTTATGTTAGAGATATTATGATATGAATGCTTTGTGGTTAGCTGTCATATTTTTATTACTTTTTTATACTTAGTTATGATATAATATTCGTTTACCATAGAGATAGAATTGGGAGTATCTACTGGTAGTTAAAAACGTACATGAATATAAATATGGTAAATATTTATAATGCTTTTCGTTTATGTGCAATATTTTAAGGAAGCAAGAGAATAAAGAGGCTCAGGCCTCAGGAGGAAGTTTTGAATGCGAGGAAGTCGAGAGGAAGTTATGAAGCCTTTGATTAATTTTTAAGACCATTCTTCCGTAATAGGACAGCGTCGGGCATACGCGATTGCTGTCTATCGCTTCCCACTTGGGGAAATGTCCAATGATCGACAAATTAGTTATTTTTATTTCTCCGCTCTGGAACAAGATAAAGCGTTGAGTTCTGCCGTTCAACACGCAATTTCTTGAAATCAAACGGAAAGTGGAGAACGTGTGTCTTGACATTAGGTTCTCTTTGAGTTCGTATGTGGAAAAAACACGAAACTGTAATGCAGGATTAAAAAGAGGTGTCGTAGAAAAAGAATAATCATTAGTTACAGCTCACCTTATCTATTTATTTATCATTACTTGTAATCATAAATCATTACGATAGCCCCTAAGTAAAGTATCGTAAATAAAAATTGAAATATACATTTAGAAAACGTATAAAAATTTGAACGCAGCTGAATTCGAACCCGCGCTTCCTGAAAACCGTTCAGGCACTGTGACCGCTAAGCCATGCGTTCTACTACCAGCTGGGTCGAAATTCTTATATATGGAATAAAAATCTTTAAAAATGTTTAAAAAGTATCCTAAATAATTCTACCACGTGGGATATGAATCTACAATGTTCGCCCAATATAAATAAAATAACACTTGGACATGCCCCAAGTCCATAAACCGCGTCAGCGATAGAACTTATTTTTAATCTCCCATATTTTTTCATAATACTTAATTCCACACAATTCAAGCATTAAATGGCGTTCAATTAAAGTAAAAAATATGTTCCAGAAATGTTAGATATTTATATTTTTACTTTCAGTTATAGTAGTCTCACGAAACTGTTAATGATGTGATTAGAGGAAAATCGTGGCAGGCTATTTTTACGATACACATACCGCGGCTGTTAACCTTTGTTATTTATAGTCGACATTATTTAAATAAATAAAAAATAGAATTTATACTGCGGAACCTAAAAGTTTGTTAAATGAATATTTAGGTTATATAGAACACGAAAACTCACTAAGTATGACCGACTTATTATATTACTAGTGGACCGCTCGCGGTTTTTCGGCGTGAACTACACGACTATAATTCTTTCGTTATATGGCAACCCTTTCAAAGTAAATTTTTGAGATATAAAATAGTATATGTTTTATCCTGGGTTATTTATTTATTGGTCATCGCAAAAATATAACTACAGTATTACAGGAGACATTGCATGCATAACATTTATGTGACAGACGTTTATGAAAAGAATGAAGTAACAATTGTTCCTATAAAAATTATACAGAATTTCCAAACAAATTTATCAATTACATTTATGTCAAAATTTATTACTTTTACCCCCTTTTTCAACCCTTTAGGGGTTTATTTTTGAAAGAAAAAGGCAGCCTGTGTTTGACCGGGGATCTTTAATTATTTTCATTTCGAATTTCATCTAAATCGGACGAAGATTAGCCATGAAAGTGCAATCTGTTATGCTAGACACACACACTTTTACATTCAGACTAATAGCATGGACGTTTATCGAGTTTACTTTTGTGGCTATTTTTCGATGTTACTACATATTATCAATATTATATTCAATATTTTACTCAATTATACGCTGGCAAGGTTGCAACTTGGACGGTGGAGGCGACCGTTAATGTTCATTTTAAGCGTACTCCTTGAGCCTATAGTTGTGTCACAATTCCCAGGCACTATACTGAGCTCCTCTCTCAGCAATCCGATGGACACTCGTATAGTAAATCTATGAAATGGCCCCATGTAATTTATTTTCTTTTTGATTAAAAATAAGATGATTAAGATATATAAGATGATTAAATCATGGAATAAGACGCTAGACTTCGATTAGCCAAACTGTGAAAAGTATACGCGTACAAAGTCGTCTCAACATTCGTGAAAAAAAGTCATTTAAAAACATGTATTTTATTAACCATAATTTAATTTGAGTATGCACTCTTAAAAGATCTTGCGAAATTATCAGTGAATGTGAGGTATAAAAGTATTTTTATAAGCGTAGCCTAAATAGTTCGTAAAAAACTTCTGCCAAGATTATAAGTCCTTAGAGTATTTGTAATAAAAATTTTATAAACCAAAGTCAAAGTTATATACGTATATAAAAGTATGGCTTTCAGATATAAGATACACATTTTTATTTTTTAGGGCTTTTTAAGGAAAATAATTCGCATCCAAATAAAAAATTGATAGATGTGTATCTATCAATTTTTTATTTGGTTTCGAATTATTTTCCGCGATTTTTTTATTTATGCGAGCTAGTGTGTTAGCGTCAGTTTAGTTTACATAAGAACATTACACGAAATTTGAACCTATTACTATAAGGCATTCATTACACAAATAGATTAATAAATATTTTATGAACCAAAATCAAAGCTAAAGTATATAAAATATGATTATATAAAAGCATACATGAGCATATAAAATCATGATTTTTAGCTATAAGCTACATATGTTTATTTTTATGACCTTTTTAAGGATAAACATTAACGATCACTACTTTTTTACAACCTGCAGTTATTTTAGTGTACACATGCATATTACTCGAAATTTTAACCTATTACGACCATAGAAGGGATTGATTAGAAGCATTTTCTTTGGCATACAATGTTCGTAACCAATTAAGTAGTACGTACTACGAGTAGTCATCGGCTACCAAGCTAACTGTAACTATTTTGCCTTTGCTATATACACCAGAACAGAGTTGAATAACCATTTTTAGCAACGGCCAGCTATACAAACTTATAATGTTTTTAGCGAGCGAAAATCACATTATTTTTAACATTTTTAAACTTTTATTCACACACTTAGGAAATTGAAAAACATTTTTAGAAATATATAAAAATATGAACGTAGCGTAAGCGCTCGAAGGCGCTTGGTTTTTATAAGGTTCAGGTTCAATTTCCGAAACGTTTAAATTTTGATAACTTTTCTAATTTTTATTAAAAACTATACTTCTTAGTAATATTTAAAACGCGGCAGGAGAATAACTGTAAGATAAATAAACTGTTGCGGGCTGCAAAAATTACTAAGCGGACTGCAGGTTGCTCACCTCTGCCCTAGAACAAAGTAACTGACTGTTTTCCGCTCAGTCGATCGGTCTATACATTGGTATGCGTATTCAATGAGGTGTAATTTGTAAAATCTTTTCATCTTGATATCTTTAGAACTGCAATTTATAGTATTTTATTGTGTTTGAAATTTATCTTTATTTACATTTCTTACAGCATTCGCGTTTATTCACATACGAACGATCTGTTGTTATTGTTACGAAAACTGTGAGATTTATTTTAAATTATATAAAACATATTATTATATTTATTTTGATTGCAGTTATTATATTTAGTTTGATTTGGGTTATTATGAATATATGTGAATCAAGTTAGTTGAAACCATTACGCACTAAGTGTAAGTAACATAGACTACTAATGGGCGTAGAAAGCAGAAATTTGCCTTATAATATTTGAACACTAAGGACTTCCTAACATTCTTGCAGAAAAATAAAAACGTCCAGGAGATTTTACATAATATAGGAGCTTAAAATATATATAAACAATTTTGAGGGTAAAAATATCTCCAGTATTTTTATAGATAGGTATAATTTATATTCTTATCAAACATCCCTTAGAAAAAGAGAATAGATTTTTAATTTAACACCTTTGAAAAAGTGGTGGAGTTAAAAATTGTACATATTTGAATTGGCCATTATAGCGCAGTGACATACTATGACTGCATAAATGATGGTTGTGGATCGATACCCAATCGAAGTAACAATTTCATTTAAGCTATTTTTATTTTTTTGCTCTAGTGACAAAATAAAGTGCGAGGTTAAGTTTCGCCAAAGTAGCTAATGGCTTGAATTCGAAACTCTGTTATTATAATAACTTTATTGTGGCCAAATATCATAATTTTTAATTTCATTTCATCCTAATAAGGATGCATTAAAAAAAGGTGTAATTAAAAATTAATTTTAGAATTAATTGAATCAAAAGCTAGTATTAAATATTTATACCAGTTTTGTTAGTATGTAAAAACGCTCCGCGCTCGTACTTCGACGAAGTATTTTTATTTTTCCTACTCTTTAATATTCTTTTGATATATAAAGTACTTAGTATAACTAATTTATTTCGGGGATTAGAAACGTCTCAGGTTCTCTAACAATTTCTTAGAAATAATTATTTCTTTTGTTTTCAATTACTAAAAGAAGGAACAAATTTAATACTATTCTTTCTTAAGTGATATCAAAAATTTTGTAAAATATTATAGTGATTTATATATTAAAACAAATAGTAATAATAATTTTGTTAAAATGTAAAATAAATTTTACATACGCTAACATAATTAATTTGATATGTACATGTAACTGTTCGTTACTGACATACACGTTGCTAATGCAATGCGTATTTTACGTATCACAAGCTTCATATTTTTTTTATAGCTTCACGCTGTATCCCGCACACAGCAGGATCGGCAGAGGGAACCTAGTGTTAGACACTCCGTTCACCACTTTCTGCCAAATTCGGAGGCATTGCGTATTAAGTGGCGGAACTTAACGCCGCGCTTTGCCTCGACACCAGAGCGAAGAAAATGGAAATATTAATCGAATCGAACCCACAACCAGTCGTTTACAGTCACACGCTTGTGCCACTGCGCCACGACTGGCCTCAACTTCATTATTGTTGTTAATGACTGGCTTCATTATTTATTATAATTTTATTTTTATAATAATAAAAAATATAGCAACGATTTATAAAAAAAAACAGAACATAAATAAATAAGTAAGTTTATGACAGTTGCAAGTAACAATAAAAAATGTTACCTTAGAGGTAACCAATTTTTAATTTAATTCTTCTGGCATATTTTATCTTTTTGTAACTACGTACAATCATTTGCACGACGTTCCTAGGATATTTAGAAATTCAATTCAACTTATTAATTAATATTATTAATGACATACAATATTATTTTAAATCTTGATGATTGTACAAAAAACCATAATTTAAAACAATATTTACATTTTAACTGCTGTAAAGAAACATTAAAATAACTACTAACGTGACTGAAGTAAAAAAATAACATGAAATAATAAATTACCTAAAAACATTTTAACGCATAATTTAATTTTTTGAAGTAAACAAAAAGAGCCATGTCAACGTACCGTCTAGTTTCTCTCGCAGACAGGTACCTACAATACTGCGATGTTATCAACAATTCTTAATTTAGCTGCCGCCTGCAACTTGTTCTGAAATTAATCTGCTCCCAGACGCAAAGATCCATTAAGCTTTCTGATAACATAAGCGGACATTATATAAATTGTAATATCATTTTATTATACAGAAGTTACTAGCAATGCAGTTTGCGTAGAATGTTTGCAGACTTTTTAAAGAGCTATAATGCAGGATTTTGTTAAAATAAAACATTATATTACTACTAATTGTATTATACTTTATATCACTACTATTGTGGCCAGTCGTGGCCCAGTGGCACAAGAGTGTGACTGTAAACGACTGGTTGTGGGTTCGATTCCCACTCGAGGAGTGGAAATTATATTTCCATTTTCTTCGCTCTGGTGTCGAGGTAAAGCGCGGCGTTAAGTTCCGCCACTTAACACGCAAGCCTCCGAATTCGGCGAAAAGTGGGGAACGGAGTGTCTTAACACTAGGTTCCCTCTGCCTACCCTGCTGTGTGCGGGATACAGCGAGAAGCTACTAATTGTAGTGGTTTAAGCTAATAATATATTTGATTGTGGTTTCGTTTACTATAAAGGGAAATTGTATTTAAAATACATCACTTCTTTTCCGCTACTTGAAGCTCCGTCACTAATCACATAGCTCTACAGCATCACATTTTTTCCACAAAACAGGATATACAAAGATAATTCAGTGTAACCACTGAATACGCGGAACTTAAGAACGAAATCAGAGCAGAGAAATATAATATAATAAAATTCTAACTATTAATTCATAATTAGCTCGATACTTTATATGATAGTATACTTTGATTCAGACAGAATGCACGACACTAAGGTGTTCATCTTTCTAACCTGTTATATAGGGACAATCGTTAAACTGCTTTTTACGTTCAATTTCCTTGTCTGTCCAAATAAAAGGCAGCGTTGTGTTCCACTAGTCAACATGTATACTGAATGCATGGCTTAACGGTGAGGGCGCGTGGACGATATTCAGGAGGCGCGGGTTCGAATCCCACTGCGTTCAAATTTTTATATCTTTTCTAAATGTCTTTTTCATTTTTCCTAAGTGTGGAATAACATTTTAAAAATTTTTAAAAAGTAAAAAAAAAACATGTATACTCTCTGAAAATTTTCGGAAAAGTAGAGAAAAGCCTATTTTTACACTATATTTTCTTTATCTTATGCTAAATATATAAATAATTTAAATTATTTTTAAAAGCTTACTAATGTCGAGTGTAAAATAAATTTATAAAAAAAGTACTAATTTATACCTACTAATTTGTATATCGATTTCTGCAAGAACAAATGTGTTTTCAATTCTTTCAGTTTCGTAGATTGATGAAACGTAAATATCATACAGTAAGAGATGAAGCGTACATCGACAGCTTTACGTGTTCTACGCGAGCACGCGGGCATAACGCTGCCAATCTCCTAGCTCCGTGTTGAAAATTTATTGATATAAAACTTAAATAACTTTGTTTATTTACAATATTCCTTCTGAAGTATGGACGAATATGAGTAATTTTAAGCAAGTTATTTTTTTTGTTAGTGTATAAAAAAAATTGGTATGTTATTTATGTTATTTAATTTAAGAATAGTTTACAAATTCTAGTAAGTTACTTTGAACTATTAAAATTAGTCATTTTTTTAAAGCTTTAAGTTTTTCCCGCATAGTACGGTAGTCAGAGAGAACTATAACTATAAAGAGTAGAAACTAGAAAGGTTGTATGACAGTTCATAACATTTAAAATTAAAACCATGAAACCTCTAAGGATCATATGAAATGAAACCTATAAGGAGAAAATACCTGTAAGGAGGTGAAATAAGAGTTGAGTTTGTATTAAGGTCCGTCATTTTTTAAGTTAGAAATTTCAAACTTCGTTTTTGACATTCTAATAAAAAAAATAGTAAATAATTATTTCAACGCTTATGAAAAAAATACAATAATACGGACAAGAATATATAGGAATAATAATATAAAATACAGAGTATGAGTCCTTCAAAGATTTTATGTTTCATATATCTAATATTTTTCATATATATTCTGTGACAGTACGAAATGTAAACATGCCCATAAAAATATCTTCATACGCTGCATGCAATTTTTCATGTAGAAACGGAACTAACAATATTTGACTGACCACGAATAAAAAAATATATAAAAATCAACGTTGTCGTAGTGTAGTTGGTTTTAAACTGAATTCGACAGTTGTGAGTTGAAGTCCTGTTAAGGGGTAATTTTATAATTGTAACGATCTGTAAATGTCTAAATAAGTAAAGAATGGAGTGTCTTGACACTAGGTTCTCCCTGACTAGCCTGCTGGCGGGAAAAAGCGTGAAGCTATAAAAATATAAAAAAAAATTGAGTAACTAAAGAACACCTTATTATTACACAAATCCAAAAATTGTTTTAAAAAAAAATTAGACATGAAATATCTGTTCTGGCGAAAAGTGGAGAGTGAAATTTCAAGACGTTAAATTATCTATCTGGGGAAAAAAACGTAAACGTAAAAAAAAACTAAGATCAAGCTCATATTATCCCCCAAGAATAGTATCTGTCACTATTTGCTTTTTTGCACTATTGCTTTGGTTAAAAATTGAGTTTTATTTTGGTACCTTTTGATATTTTTTAAGCGTGTCAGCTGGGGAAAGGCGGAAGGAGGAAGTTGCATAATAAGTTTAACGAACCACGCTAAAAAACTATTGATGACTACGTTGATTGATGCTAAAGGACGGTTGACTTTATATTAGAATAAATCGTTCTACAAACCGTGCAATCAAGCATAATAATATAATTGGTTAATTATATATTTTTAAATATTCACATCAGAGTTAATCCCGTCCCAATTGTACAGCTTCGTGTTTTGTTCCACATAGTAGGGTAGTCAAAGAGAACCTAGTGCCACGATACTCCGTTCTCTACTTCCCAACTAAAATGGAGACATTGCGTTTTGAGTAGCGGAGCTTGAGGCCGCGCTTTATCAGAGTGAATAACTAAAATAATTTAAATACACTCATTCCTTCGAGAGAGAATCGAACTTACATTTTTTATTATAATGTATATATAAAATAAATAATGATATTGTGAAAAGCCTTTACGGTGTTATGGAGTAACGTGTCTGTAAACACGATGGTTGCGGGTTCAATCTCCACTAGAGATAGTCATTTAAATTACTTTTATTCCCCTACTTCCGTAAATAAGGGGCAAAGTTCAATTCTACCAGTTAACAACGCAAAGTTTGCAATTCTATCAGAAAGTGTTTCTATCTGCTATCCTTAATGAGCGGGAAAAATCGTGAGGGTGCAACTGATTGTTAATATATATAAAAAAAAAAACTTTGCTTCGATAAGACAAATACCCAAGTTGAACTCAAATTGGGATGTCGGTGTCGGATGATAAGTAGAGAATGGAGTGTCTGGACTCTATGTTCTCTATGCCTATTCTACTTACTAGACAGTATAAGCATAAAGTTAGAAAAAAATACTTAATATGCAATTAAAAAAACAATCGAAAACTTAAAAGACTATGTTACACGAAGGTGTGTTGCGAAACGTAAAGTAAACATTAACCAAGTTTAGTTCTAGTTCCAGTGTAAGATGTACTAAAAGTGCAGAATTGGATATTTTAGGAAAATGCCGGAGCCGGCTGTGTAAACAGTACTGTATTTAAAACTTCACCGGCAACTTGTTATATGGTATAAAAGTTTTGATTTTATGCAAGCTTTGGTCTTACATATAGTTTGTATTCTTATTGTATACAATACATATTACATGTATTGTAATAATTTTTAAAGTAAAATTTCTTGGAGTAAGCTTGTAACGGCGTACAGAAATTGTTACGAAAAGTGTGATTGGATAAGAAGAACGGAAGTTGATTACGAGATATAATTTAGTGGAGTTAGAAATAGAGAAAGTTACCATTCGTTTATTACTGTACGGCAAGAGAGCGAAGTCCGAGCGCACATTTCGCCCCGTATCAGAACATATATTTTTAGGTAGGTATAGTTTTCAATGTAACAATCTATAGGGAATCGAACCTATAACTTCTTAGTTTCTTGAATACGTCTGCTACGCAATTATTTTGAACTCGTGGCATAAAGCTTATTCTTATACGTTAAGTTAAAGTTCCCATCACATTTTTGGTTATTTTGCCTTTTTTTCTTTTAAGGAGCTATAAGAGAACTATTTTTAATAATATTTTGGCTAGTTAATATTAATATTTTATTCTATAAAGAGAGAGTCTTAAGTAGAGACAGTAAGTAGTCATAAATTATAATTCCTTACTCTGTCTACTCCGCAAAAAGAAAACAAACGGCAAGATAAACAGTTTCACGATATTTTTTTACATTTTTAAAGTGTTTTTGACACACTTAGAATACGAAAAACTTAGCATATAAGAAGTTCTACTATTCCCAAATCAAAGAAATTACATATTGAATGAGTTACAGACCAGTGTAATTAAGATAATTAGAGTATTATTATTATAGTATTAACATTCCCCTAAATAAATATCGAAAAATTATGACGGTTACAGTTATACACTGTCCCACTACGTTAGTCTCTAAAAAATCTATATAACTGATTGAAAAAAATAAAAGATAACATGCTTTTTGTGGCCAGTCGTGGCTCAGTGGCACAAGGTTGTGACTGTAAACGACTGGTTGTGGGTTCGATTCCCGCTCGAGGAGTGGAAATATTTAATATTTTCGTTTTCTTCGCTCTGGTGCCGAGGTAAAGCGCGGCGTTAAGTTCCGCCATTTAACACGCAATGCCTCCGAATTCGGCGGAAAGTGGGGAACAGAGTGTCTTAACACTAGGTTTCCTCTGCCTACCCACACATCAGATTGTGGGATACAGCGTGAAGCTGAAAAAACCATGCTTTTTATTAGAAACAAATAAATAATTCATATACGAGAGAAAAAACAAAATTTTGCTGTTATTTAGTAACATTAATTTATATTGTTGTACATACAGCACACTATTTCAACCACATATCTTTATGACGTTACGTAAGCCCGGTCTAAAGTGACGACAGCGGTGGTCGACAGCATTACGCTATTTCAACGGTCTTTCTTCGAATGAATTTCAAGAGGAAGCTCAAAATACTTTTAATATTTCTGTTCTTCTTAATAATATTTTAGAAGTTCACGTCATCTGACTTGAAATATCTAAGTACTTATTAGGGTATTTTTTTCGAAGGAACTAAAAATAGCTTCACGCTATATCCCGCACACAGCAGGGTAGGCAGAGGGAAGGGAACCTAGTGTTAAGACACTCCGTTCCCCACTAAGAATAGATTAAGTAAAATGCTAAAATTAGTACAAGTATAATATTTAACAGCTTTGTCATATTTTTTTAAATTGATGTATACATTTTTTAATCGTTAAAAATCCAAACATTCACTTTGTAGCAGAGGAATAAAATTGCAATAAGAAATTTGTTTGAAAGAAATTCACTGAAAATTATTTCCTCGTTGTTCTGGTACTTCCGATTAGAACATAGGGTTTATTCTGCTGAAATTATGTTATTATCAACACGTCCAGATTTTCAATAATACCGGAACAAAATAAAATGCGTCAAAATAGCGTTGCAAGATTTTTTTATATTGATTGATGGATAAAGTAGACACAGCTTATAAAAGTATGTACAAAAATATATATGTATGTGCGTCTTTACTAGTTACTTTAAAGTAAAGTTTACTATGAGTATCAATCATACTTTAAAGAAAAGTTATATTTTTTTAACATATTTATGTGTGTGAAGATTTATTTTAACAGGCATAAAAATATTTAAAAATATCTGATTTATTTTGGATTTTTGTCATTTTCCACCGTGAAATTAAATTTAAAAAACATTATTTATAATTCTTCATATTTGTCTGATTACCTAAGTCAGTACTTATTAAAATTCTGTATGTTTTTTGTTGAAGTAAAAGGCTTTGAACCCACGCTTCTTGGATATTATCCAAGTGATCTAGCCAATTAAGCTATTCGTTGACATTCCGCTACGAAAAAACTTGTATATATGATTCTCACAATTTTTGTTCTCATTGGTTATAGAAAATAAACAAATAATTTTGGGAAGATTATTAAAATTGCTATCGTTATTAATTTGTAAATAAAATTCCCGCGATGGTTAGTTAGAATGGCTACAACACCCACTAGGGAATGGTTATATTAAAAATATATTTAATGCCATATACGACTTTGTGTAAAGTTAAATTATGTTACATAGCTTCATGTTTTTCTGTAGTGCGGGCTAGTAATAGAGAATCAAATGTCAATACACTCTGTTCTCCAGTCTCCGAGAGAGATATTGAGTGTTCAAGTCACACCTGCCTTGTTTACTAGGGAGGGAATAAAATAAACGAAATTCATTCCGCCGATTGGAAATCGACTCCGTAGCCGACCACCATTATTGTTAGACTGTCCCACTGTCTCAGATATATATAGAGTGTTGCAACACTAAATTATCTTTCCCTACACGAGATAATAAGATAAGTGACTGAACATAAATACAGTCGCCCCCATACGTCATGATTCCATTTGTCCGTTAACATGTCCCAAAGTTAATTATATAAACGCAACCGCATGTATATTTACTGATGTAACTCTTGTTGGCAGTCTCGTGTATTTCAATTATAAATCACAAGAATACGCCGCAGAAACTCGCAATGTGATTAAATATTTTCAATGAAAAAAATGTGTTAAGCCACGATGTTTTTCTTTAGGATTCTCAACCAACCAACTCTCATAGGAATGGAAGTGGAAAATTTGTATCTACGCTAAAAATAATATACGCTTGTTTCAAATTGTTTACGATTTTTATATTTGATCTTTGAGTTTAATATTAATATACAAAAAAATTTTTGATATATTTGGTAAATTAATAATTTTAGAATGATACGCTTATGTTGAGTTTAAATTTTAATAGTAGTAGCTTATGTTTCGCATCTCTGCATGTTGAATGCATAATTAATTAAATATAAAAATTAGTCAATTAAAAAGAAACACTGTTTTCTGGACAATAAGAGGATTACTATGCGTAGGAAGTTGAAACTTAGTAGGTATATCTCCTTAGGAAGTGTTGGTATTTCTAAAGAAATGAAAATAAATGGGATTTTAAGTTTCATACTCAATAAAATTGAAAAATCAAATTTTTAAAGATGGAGATACAAGTCCACGCATATGAAGTTGTGGGCGATATCTAGAATTCATCTTCAATTATGCGACTCTCCCTATTCCCGCCATTCCTATCCTTCCTCCCTCCTTCCCTTCTACATCCCCAAGGCTGGCAACGCATCCATAACTCTAATGTTGTTGATGTCTATGGGCGAAGGTAACTGGTAAGCATACCAGGTGGTCCTTTTGTTCATTTGCCTCCTTTTTCAATAAAAAAAAGCAAACACGTGGTAAATACGAACAAAATCATATATATAAATATATATTTAGTCCATTTAATTTTATCGTTACTCAAATCCTGCTAAATGGAGAAAGGTCATGTCCTATATAAAATTTAACATTGCTTAATAAATTACGTGCTTTTGAAGACACATTGCATCGCGGATTACAAGCATGTGAGATAGTCTTCTTCGTGTATATTTAATGTGAGAAAAAGCTCAAAAGCTTTAACTTCTGTTTATGTTCGTTTACTTTTTTCAGATTTTTATCTCAAAGCTTAATAAGAGAGAAACTTTGAATGCTCTTGTCTATGGCTTTGAATTAACGAATTTAATTCCTTAAGTAAAAGTGAAATTGCATAAGTTTTAACAGTCATAGTGAAAATAAAACGAATTTTAAAATGAATATTATTAAACCTTATATATTCCTGATATGCTTAGCAAAGAATTTGTTTAGTTAAAGGATAAAAATAAAGGTATGAAGATTAGGTACTAGACAGGTTCTTCTTTCCATACAAATTTATAAATGCGAAAGTCTGTTTGAGGTCGATTTGGATGGAATTTGAAATGAAAATTGATGATGACTCAGGGTCAAACATTGTTTTTATTTTTAAAAAAAACAACCCCTAAAGCATTGACATAGTGGATGTAAGTGTAAGTGTTAAGCAGCTACAGTTGAGTAGTTTAAGCCGGTGAAGTCGGTAGCAATTCATTTGCTTAAAATATGTATTACCTTTATATGGCCAGGTTTAAGAAAGTGCAACTGCGATTTTCGTCAATTACTCTCTCTGCCTACCCGGCAAAATTATAAAAAAAAAAAAAACTTTAATAAAATTTCAAGTGCAAAAAGTGAAAAATTAAATATAATCATTTTTTTGAGTGGGGATCCAACCCCACAACCACCTTTACAGTCGGTTACTGGTACACTGAGCCACGATGGTCTCTTTAAACTAAATATTACAAGTACTACTAGGAATTAAAGTAAAAAAAAACTTAGGCGTATTGCATTGTACGATATATACCTACAAATTAAGTACATAGTACCAAGTACCAAGACTAGCAGATTTTAGATTTACCTAACTTCTAAGTCAAAACCCAATATATTTTAAAAGAAAAAAAAAACAAATATTCAAACGTGCACACATCAAATGTACACCGCATCGTTTATTTGACATTTCAAATTGAATTTATTGAAAATCACTTTTTACGTTCGTGTTTCCACAGAAGTAGGTCTAGATTGACTTTGATGAATGTGGCGCTCGGAGGTGGCTGTAGTCAAAAAATAATATAAGAGTTGGAAACTGCACGAAAATCCTTTTAGCGGATCCAGACATTGACAAAACGGACCTGTTTTTAAGCCGGTTTCCAAACAAAGCTTCAAAAGATAGAAGGACATATGTTTGTTATTCTAATCTTGTTTACTGATTTAGCGATCGTAAATATATTTGATTTGGGCGAACGATTATGCTTATATTATAATTTTTTCTGGGTAATTGTTCGTAGAAATAGTGTTTGGGTAGAAGAAATTTGTGAAATTGTCTCTATAGAGACGCTGAGAATAAAAATATATATAAAAAGATTGTAAGAATTTATAATGTAGAGCTCATAGATTAGTGGTTACAGCCCTTAGGCGAATTTTAAGTGGCGCGGTTCGATTCCTAACGGCGTTCAAATTTTTATACATTTTCTATATGTTTAAATTTTAAATGAAGCAATACTTTCATAGCTTTTTACCTTAAAACCATTGAAAGTGTTAATTGAAACGAAAATTAAAATTGTATGAATACAATACATTTAACATTACAATATGTACACAGAGAACGTAATGTCTTAGCACTATATTCTCCTTGACTGCCTTGATATGCAGAATTTGCACAAAGACTAAAAATATATCTTTCAAAATGATCGTGATGAAATAACATTTTTATACGTAGGTATGTACTCGTAAAATCATACACAAATGTCATCACATTCATCAAAGTTTTTTACCTTCAATCAATACAATTATGGTACCACAATAAGAATATTAAATTACTGTAACTGTAAAATAGAACAACAAACTTTCCAAATCTTCTACTTTAGGCTATGGATATTCTCTTCAAGCCTTCATAATTTTGTTTGCAACGGGTAACATAAATAAAAAACAAAATGACAAAGTTGTTCGAAAATTTAGTAAGTTATGGCTCGTTCAAAAGATGCTGCGCTATATATTTTATAGCATTGAATATTAATGTTTGGGAGATAAAAAAGTTGCAAAGTTGATAAGTTCGTAAATAGAGAGGCTTCTCCCGATATTCTCATCGCTTCAAATAATGACTGTAGGCAGCGGTACAAGTGACAAGATGTAAGCCATTTTTGCTTTGTTTTTATATATATTTTTGTTCTCTTATGTTACCAAACAAAATGTATACAGATAATTTGATATCTTCAGCTTAGATATGGAAAATGTATAAAATAATATAACTTAAAATATCTAGTCATAGAAATGCATTTTGGTTATTTTATTTAATTTACACAATTTAGTCTTGGTCTAAAAACATATCTTATGCACACAAGCCAATATCTTGCAAAGTGAATTTAAGTTCACATTACGTAAAACTACTAAACTAAAAAATTGCAATAGCAAAGGTATTACTCTAAATATATTAAAGGTGTATATATTAATCAAATAACATTTGATTATATTATAGCTAAAAAGTATGATACATCAAATTATAGTTCTTGGTTATAAAATATACAAAAGCTCAGTGGAATAGCGTGGCGCAGTGGAATAGCGTCCAACTGGAAACCGACGTTTGTGGGTTCGATTCCCACTCTGGGCAATGTTTGTATTAAAATTTTCATTTCTTCGCTCTGATACTAAAAAAAAGCGCGGCGTTGTTTTTCGCCACTCAACACGCAATGTCTCGATTTCGAACGGCCTAAGAGTCTTAACATTAGGTCCTTTGTGATTACTCCGCTATGGGGGGAAAATGTGAATCTGCAAAATAGCCTCAATACTCAATATAAGTTAAATTTAGTTACAATATTCACATTTCCGCTACCGCTCCTCTCACAAACTGCGAAGCTACGTGCTACGCTACGAAGTTGCCAACATTAAGGTATAGTGTTACCAATTTGAAGTACTTGTACTACGATGTAAACTTAATATGATCTACAGGTACTGTTTGTACTTAATTACTGAAACGTGTTCAGTGCAAGCAACACTTCGATCAACGTATAGAATTTCGGAAATAAATATATAACGATGTAATGATTCATTGTTATACATAATATATGCATTTATATGTGTTATACACAAACATTATTATGATACACACATTAGTATATTTATCAGTACATGTGGAAAAACTAGACCCCTTTTCAGGATACACTATGCGCACGAAAGGGCGGTATGAAATTTATAATATTTAATATTTAATCGCGAATAAGATGAGGAACACCAATATAATGCATTACAAACTTATAACAAATTAATAAAATGACTGAATGACTACACATACCTGACGTAAGTATCTGAAGTATATTTTTTACACGTGAACATGGCTATTGGTATGATAGTTTTAAATACTATTTAATACTAATTGGGAATGTATTAGACAGCATTAAATCCAATTTGAAGTTCCGTCATCAAAAATATATTGTTTCTAAAAATTATTTGAAATAAATAAGAGTTTATATAAAACTTATTTCAAATAAATATAAAAATTGATCATGGTTTATAATATATTTTTATTTTCACGTTTTTACCCGCATAGTGTTACGACTCTCCGTTCCTCACTTTCTCCTCGAAATCAAGTCCTTATTCTTTGTAACGCTAATTTTAATTTACATCATAGTCAAAAAATAACCTTATGGTTTATTTATACTGTGTCCACCTTATTTATCCCAGTTTTGATAGCAATTTTTTTATACCACAACATTTTTAATAACAATTTTTTTATAAAATTTCTTCTTTTTTGTGTAATTGTGTAATGCTTATAAATTTCGTAATGACTTCTTATTCGTACGTCATACATTACATCATAGTTCCATGACATTATTCTTAAACGCATTTTACAATCAACAAAAACAGAGTAATAAAACGTATACTGAAACAGTATAAAAGTCGCTCTAAGCCTTCAAAATATTTGTTAGACGGACAAGTGGTTTTGTTTTATTTGATAACGCTTTGAATATTCATGTGTAACTTTTGAATAAATATGAATAAAAAATATTGCTTTATCCATATGGATATGGAATTACGTTAGTCAATGCGGTAACAAAATTGTATTTAAAAACTGTTGACATGGATCTTAAAAAGCATATATTTAAATATTTATTACTTTAGTATAAATAGAAATAGCCGACTATGGTATTTGAATATCATGAAAAAGTTTTCATTTTATTTTTTAACGTGACTGAAATAAGATATTTTTGTAGAAAGTTGTTAAATAATATTATTATATATAGATTTGAGACTGTCGTAGCGCAATGTTTAACTGTAAATGCGATGTATTGGGGGTTCGATTCCCTCTTGGAAAGATTCAAATTATTGTAATATTTATTCAAATTTTGTTGATTTCTTCGCTGTGGTACGTAAGACCAAGTACGACATTAAGGTTCGACTTTATATCTCAATGCGTGGAAAGTGGAGAACGGAGTGTCTTGACATTCTGACTCTGACTATCCTATGCCGGAAGCCAACATAATAAAAATATACATATATTTTCAGTTGAAGAATTAGGATAAGTTCTATTTCTATGTTCATAAATAAAGTGATAGAGTTTTGTTGTTGTTGTTGTTGTTGTTTTTAAAATAATATGAAAAGTATTGATTTTTTTATAGACTCAAATTTATAGTTACTTCTATTAATTGTAATATAATTTTGTTGATTATACATAATATGACGTAGATGGTGATATAATATAATTATACAGCTTCATACTTAAATAACTTAAATTCTTAAATGGGAGATAATTATGTACTGACACTATTTTTCTTTAGGTATCTATCTGACATTTAAAGTAGCTCAATATAAAAACCTATATAAACCTATACACAAATATGTATATGACTTAGAATTTAATTGTCTTCTTCGTAGATATCTCTTTATGACAGGTGCAATAATATAACTTACGAGCGGGTGTGTGTGACGTATATTGCAGAGCTTCGTCGGTTTCATAGTCAAGGAGCTTTTCACACTAAATGTACAAGTTATGGTTTTAAATATTCTGATATTATGATATTAATAATCCTTTTATATATGCTTTAACTTACTAAAATATAAATAATAAATAATAAATAAATAGCTTCACGCTATATCCCGCACACAGCAGGGTAGACAGAGGGAACCTAGTGTTAAGACACTCCGTTCCCCACTTTCCGCTGAATTCGGAGGCTTGCGTGTTAAGTGTCGGAACTTAACGCCGCGCTTTACCTCGACACCAGAGCGAAGAAAATGGAAATATAATTTCCACTCCTCGAGTGGGAATCGAACCCACAACCAGTCGTTTACAGTCACACTCTTGTGCCACTGGGCCACGACTGGCCACATACTACTGGACTAAAATATAATAATTATTAATTCTATTTATAACTTTACGCTACAGATCGCATAGCAAAGTAGGCAGAGAAAAGCTATGGTTAAGGTATATTTCAGTCTCGGAATCTCTCTGTACTTCTTTTTACAAGAGAAAGGAAAATTATCTAAACTTTAATCATTCCTCTGAGAAATAGAGCCCAAAACCATCGAGCCTACAGTCAAACGATGGCCCACTGTGCTACTATGGTGTTCATTCAAATATTTAGAGGCCATAAATTCTTCTAGAGGCAATTATTACTATTTTTTTCTTTTAGCTTCACGCTGTATCCCGCACAGAGCAGGGTAGCCAGAGGGAACCTAGTGTTAAGACACTCCGTTCCCCACTTTTCGCCGAATTGCGAGGCATTGCGTGTTAAGTGGCGGAACTTAACGCCGCACTTTGCCAGAGCGAAGGAAATGGAAATATTCAATAGATGATACCAGAGCGAAGGAAATGGAAATATTCAATATTTCCGCTCCTCGAGTCGGAATCGAACCCACGACCAGTCGTTTACCACCACGACCAGTCACTTTCGTGTTACTACGCCACGACCGACCCCACTAACCCGTCCCCGTAATAATCCTATTATTAAAACTTAATATTTTAAATGCAATGTTTGTTCATATTATTAATAACAATTTTGTACAATATTCCATTTTTGGTCTTTTATAGCCCAGAATCTAAATACTAATAATTGTGTATGATACTTTAGCCTCTCAATTTGACGTCAAACGTCGACGATGAATAAGAAAAACGTTCCTTGTATTTATGTTTTTATTCTAAATCTTAAATTCTAAATTTCGCGTTATAATGTGTTTTTGATAGCATTTTATAAATAGCTTAGCATATTATAAACATAATTCAAAATGACATCAAATATTAAAGTGCTTAACAGTAATGCATGTATGATTTATTTATTGGAATTTGTGTTCGAGATCTTCACGTCATGAGATGAGCGCTTGAGAATTTAACAAATTCTACCACAGACTAGCTATTGCAAATGGTGTCTATCTTGTTCTACTTATAATATATGTAGTTTATGATTTATAGTTAGTTAGTTAGTTTATGATTTATATAGTTAGTTAGTTCGTTAGTTAGTAAATAGTTAACTAGCTTACCTAAGCTAGTCACCTATTCAGTCAATAAGATATGTTTAAAGGCTTAAATAATTTTAATGGTTTCTTGAGGTAGCTTTTCTACATAATTTATTAAAGGATATTTGGCAATTGTTTGTTTCTAAATAGAAATTATTCCTTTTCCTTATAGCAGGCAGGGGGCCATTTTCCATCTAAATTCGTAACATTGCGTGTTGAGTGGTGAATCTTATCCACGCGTTTTGCTTTACCAGAATGAATAAATGGAAATAATTTAAATATAATCCTTCCCTTATGTGGGAATGAACCCACAACCAAACGCGTTTACAATTAGACGCCGTCCCACTTCGCTCAATGATCTCAATGATTTTTTTATTTAAATATCTTAAACATCAAAAGTAGTTGGCAGTTTCTTATAATAAGAAACGATTTACGTCAGTAACTGAAAATATGATTCGCTCTTGTACGATTAGTTTTGTATATTTTTTATAGCTTCACGCTTTTGCTCTGCAAAATGGAATAGTCATGGAGAACCTAGTGTCAAAACACTCTATTCTTCACTGCTTTTTTAAAAAACTTTAAACATTCCATCAAATCTTAAACAATAATTATTCATATCAAAAAATAGGCATTAACCCTGTTCCTACCTAACCGACGGTCGCCAAAATGTCGACAACGAAATATAATTTAAAATCAACAATTAATATTAACGAAACCAAGAAAAAGCATATATTTATTGGCCAGAGTAAAAAAATATTATGGAGGCGCAAATACACGATTACGTTATCTCCAGCCGGTGGATCGGCGGTTTCGAGTTCACATTCAAAGTGTTGCGTCCGGCGGAGCTTGTCGCTTGAGAATTTTGCTCAAACAATAAAATTATAAGCGACTTATAAATAGAATATAGAGTGTGGACCGGCATCGGGACTTCAGCGATAGTTCTACGCAGGAACTAGAGGATCGGAGGCGTGTGCTGCGCGCGCGCATCGGCTGCCGACTGCTCGCAGGTTTGTACCACACCTGTTACACCTCGCAATGTCATTATCACTATTATTATAATACACTTTGCGTAGATAACAAAGCTTCAGTCATCGCCCGCGCTTTTCTGACGCCCAGTGATTTGGCAGTGTGTTAATTAGTTTAAATTTTTAAAGTAAGCAAAATGGCGGTTATTTGAACAAAATTTTCAAGTTTTCAGACGATAGAACTCGTTTTAATTCATTCAGCCTTTCAGCGCTTATTTTGACTGAGCGCATCTTAAGGTTAACTTTTAGGTAAACTGTTTTTACAGGTAAAGTTTTAATGCCAAAGTTCCGTAAACTTCATGTGAGTTAACTAAGATAAGCGTTCAAATTAATTATTGCGGCGATGTTGTCTGTACTAATATTATAAATGCGAAAGTCTGTCTGTCTGTTTGTTACGCTTTCACGTCTAATCTACTAGCCCGATTTGGATAAAATTTGGAATGAAAATAGTTGAAGACCCAGAACCAAATATATTTTTTTCAAAAATCAACCCCTAAATGGTTGAAATAGGGGATGAAAGAATGTAGTTACCCAATCAAAGGTGTGAGCTGTCGCAAATGTTTAATACTAACTAACTAACTAACTATATATTTTAATATTCTCAGTTAATCGAGTTTAACGTATTAAAGCTAGACGTGATGTCAGTAGACAGTTGCGAGAAATGTAGATTATTTCGGTTGATAGCGTGGGTGGTGTTTAGCAACTTTTTACGCGTCGTCGTAACATAAATGCAGTATGAAATTAATTTTGCTTTTATTTTGAGTGACGACCTCGGGTTTATATTTGTTCGCCTTGTACGTTTTAATTTATAATGTGTTTAACATTCCAAATAAAATAAATTTGCATATAATGTTATCTTAAAGCTTGAAAATTGGAAAAATGGTTTCGTTTTACAAATATTTATATTACCTACTTTCAATTATTTGTAAAAGTGCATACGAACATGCATAAACACATATATGTATTAGACGATGTGTATTTTTCTAATCCTCTTTATTTACATATTAAAGCACGTTACGGTATAACGAATACGGTACGGTACCTATAGTAAGTTTAAATTACACGTTTATATTAAATAAAAAAAAATATTCTCTCTTTTTCTACTAATCAGCTTTGCAAGAAAATCATTGCTAAAATATTGTTCTTATGGTCAATTTAAAATATATATTATGATAATTATATAAATGTGCAAATTTCCAGATAAACCAGATAAACAGGACAAAAAACGATTCAAAATAGCGTTTACGATGTTTTATATCCAACGACGAATAGAAAATATATAGGTGAAGTTAGTAAAAGCAATAAACACTTACCTTTAAAAGAAACTAACAACAAGAACCGCTAATCCTTTTAAGCTTTTTCATATAAAATTCTTTAGACACCCAGACTAGTATTAAGAATGGATGCAGTCCTTTGAAAATTGTGCCACTTTTTCGCGACTACAATATACTTTCCCGGAAGCTTTTCTTTATTCATACTTTATTCGCTAGAATTTTAGCGAAAAGAATGGATTTTGATGGAATTTCCTTGAAATTTTTAAATTAATTATAAATATGTTTTTTTATAATGATATAACTTTATTAGTTTTGAAATAGTAATTTTATATAAACTAGGTAGGTTTATATGTTTTACGAGTTCTCTCGTATGTCAACGTAGTTCTATGGGACAGCGTCTTTACCGTGACGAACGTGACGATTCTCAGTTTGAATCCTCACTAGGTAAAATTATATTAGGTATATTTAAATTTGCTCTGGTAAGAAAAAGAGCGGCGTGAAATTAATTTCGTTCGTTTTTACCATTTCTTTATCAGTAGGCGCCTCCCAAATCTTCGTTTTCGGCAAGATTCGTAGCAAACATAATGTATGTGTTTTCCGCTTTTCGCCATTCTCGACACAATTCTTCTTCAAAAATGTATTAGGCGTTTTCTAAATACGCTGTTATGGTTTTAAAGTATTATTGATGATGTACGGCTTAAAAATTACCAGTTAATAACCACTAGGCTATCAGATCAATTAAAATTGTTATCAAAATATAGTACAGATTTAAAAATTATATCTAATATACGAGTATATGCCTGAAAGTAAACGATATACCTATTATATAAGATTTCAATAATTAGCGTTAGTTCGTGTAGCATATACAAATTGACTGCCAAATACATTATTTTTCTTGGCAGGTCCTGCAGAAATGTGTAGCATAATTTAATCGCATTGAACATTAATGAAATGTTTTAGTATTGCAAAATTATTGTTTTGTTTTCAAGTAATTCAAACTATTTTAGTGAAGCAATGTTCATTATTTCAACAATCTCTGTTGTTAGGTGTCGGACAATAGACATTCATCAAAGAGGTTATAAAAAATAATAATTAATTTAAGAGTAGAAAAATATATATACTAAGTTTTATGAACAGTAGTATGCACGAGTTAAGATAAATTTGTGAAAGTGAACTTGCAAGATTGCAAGTGTAGTGGTTTAGTCTGTGTAAATCTTTACTCTGCCTATAGCCGGTTTTATTAGCTTGACGATATAGTTAAATAATCTATTTATTCAAGTATCCATTATCAATCAGTAGCAATAAAGAAAACATGAAACCGAATATTTTGACTGACTCCTGCCTTTCTTTGAAAAGTCTAGTTCTAATACTATATTTTTGTATTATGAATGATGATGATGATGTCCTTAAAAGGACGCTCAGGACGACGGGAAAATAATTTTAAGCGTGTTTCCTCTAGTTCCACTTTTAAGCTAATATTGTTGTTTGTATTCGTTTAAGCAAATTTTATAACAAGTTATAAATGGAAGTAAAATTTCGAAAGTCAAAACAATTACTCAACATAAAAAGTAAATTTCCTAAATATTTATAATCATATTTAAGACTAAAATAGTTTTTACGTACGATCGTAAATCTAATATCATGTATCAAATGAAAGTAGCGCTAAAATGGAGCCTTGCCAACAGTGACGTCTTGTAAGGCGATCCAGGTGTTTTTGTGCGAGTTAATGAACTGGTATTATTGTCATTATTTTTAACTTTCTTTTAACTCTAGTACGTTCAAGGCTTTGAGAATTGTCTAAGAAATATTTAAACGTAGATTATATTAATATATGTATGTATATGAATTTTAATGTGGAAAGGTAAATCTTTTGTCAGAAGATAATACAAAGCACGGTGTTAAGTTCCGTTATTCAACACACAAGATCCGGACGGAAAGTGAAAAACGGAGTGTCTTGACACTAGTTTCACTCTGCGTACACTAGAATGCTGAAAAAAGTTGTTTTATAAAAAAGTATGCGTACAGAGGAACAGGACCTGTGATATAGTAAATGTTTACATGATAGAGAAGGAGAATAGCAAACAAGTATTCGATGAAAATGAAAGTTTCTTTAACAATTCATATTGTAAATATATTTGACTTACATCTTGGTATCTTATAAGATACCAAGGCAACGCGTATTTTACTCATCAACGGTGTTATTAACGTATATAAATATATTCATAGGAAACATCAACAGTGACAGAAGCCGTGGTAGTTATATGAAATTTTGATAAACATGCCTTCTAATAGAGAAAGTGAAATATTATGAAGAATACTTTACAGAGAATTTAGTGGTAAATCGTACAATTGTATACTTTTCCTCGCCTTTAAAACATTTCGTTCTTAGCTGAAGTGTGCACTAAAATGATGTTATACAAACTTTGACCTACATTTAGCGCGCATTTAGCATCAAAATATATATTTAATCTGTTACCCAATCAGTAATTGTTTAAATTAATTTCGTTACTGAGCACACTGCTCTCAAAGATTACGTCTTTGCGTTAGATGTACGAGTAGACCGAAAAGTCGAAGAAAATTTCACAAATTTTTACGGAAACGTAAAATATGTACGTAGTTTTAGAGTCGAAACTATGAAACACATTTAGAAATAATACTTACGACAACGTCACCAACTCCACGTAAACGACGTTTTGGGCGACAAATAATGTCATCTATTAAATAATAATCCTACATGTAATTGAAATAGAACCGTCTCCTGAAATAGTGCCAGAGTGTGACCAGAAAATATACTAATGAGGGTAATTTAAATGCGCAGTTAGTCGCGTGTTAGATATAAAGATATTATTTTAAATTTAGTTACCAATTTAACTTATAGCTATGTTAAAGTAAGTACGTCATAAATTATATGACGCGGACTTTAAATTGAAATAGTGAACATTTACTGAAATTCCGATTAAAATTACGAATGTAGAATTGCAGAATGTTGAATGTTATTTTGTACAATATTTCTTAATCACGAAATAGTAATCAATAAAATAAAATAAACATGCATTCGTGGTTTGTATTTTTGCATTCATTTGTGATTTCTATTATTGTAAAAAGGGATTGAAATTTGCAAATTTATTCCTTGAATAACTATTAGACAGAAACTCCATAATATATATATTGTGAAGAATAAGTAAATTTGTTAAACAAAAGTATTTTTTTTTGTAATTATTTATCATGCATGAAAAGCAAGCTCGTTGTTTAAGTAATGTTGACATCAAACGGTGAAAATTATGAACGAGCGAGTTTCTTCGGCTTTGTTTTATTTTTTATGTATTTTAGTAAATAATGCGTTTTATTGATACGTGAAATAGATACTTACGCAATTAAGTGGAACGGAAACGGAGTGTTATACAACTAGGTTCACTTTGCCTCCCCTGCTGTGTGCGGGATACTGTGCGAAGGTAAAAAAAAGAAAAGAAAAATAAGTAGTTCCCGTCTTCATATAAAACTTAAATATACTTTAAATTTTAGTTATCCTCGTCCACGTAATTTTCGTAAGAAAATGTATTTTTCTTTCGCATGTAACGTATTTTTATATATTGATACTTAGGTACACACTACTTGTAATGTACACATATTTATGTAAATATATAAAGTCAAAGTTTTTGTTAAACAAATTGTAGTAACATGTCATTCCATTAACGTGTTTTTAAAAACATTGTAATGACGGATATTTACTTTCTGCATTGCTTTTTCGTATAAACTTTAATTATGCCTAATTTTAACTCTTCTCGTCTGATTTTTGTTAATTATAGTTGATAGTTTTTCCTCTCTTATTCATACATACATACTTATAAATATAGACAACTTAAATGAAACATATGACATTTGATCATCCATTTCTAGCAAAATTACATTCATATAATATATTATTTCTGAATGGAATCCATTTTAGTAACCAAACACGTAGTATTTACTGAGCAGTATACACCCGTTTGCAATAAACAGTACGATGTTGCACTATTTCAATTTCGAGGTCGCGCTTCGAAAGCTAGTTCTACATGAGTAATGGCAGTGAGCTAACAAAAATTATGAAAATGTTATTTTATGGATTTGGGATGTTATTATAGCAAAAAAACAAAATAGTGTCTTGTCACTACATTTTTTGGTTGTATTAGGATATACGAGTTAGTGTTCATAATTTCTTCATGCGTTCCCAAAAGGTGCGGGCTGAAGTCCCGCTACCTTCGAATTTTTGTAACAACAAAACTAAGATGTAACAAACGGGTAATTGTGTGGTTGAAGCTAGATATACAATATGTTGTACAACCTCCAAGAACCAAAGGTTCGAGTTTCTCTGCGTTCAAATTTATACTCTATCAATCTCTAAAAAAAAGTGTGTAAATATGACGTTAGAAATGTAAAAAATGGCTTATTTTAGTTGAATTATATCTTTTAATTGAACGCAACAGACTCTGCATATTTACAAGAGCTATTCCAGACACTACCTAAGATTGTAAATAATATATTTTGATATACATATATCAACATTTATAACAACCGACATTGAGAAGATAATTTGTTTCTGCTTTTATGAAAATATTATTTTGTGGAAAATTTACAAAAATTGTCCTCGTACTAATTTTTACTTTACTTGTATTTATTTTATTTATAAGTATTGAAAAGAATTTGATGCCGTCGTGGCGCAGTCTAACAGCATCTGTTAGTAAACGCAATGGTATTGGGGGAATGATTATATATAAATTATTTTCATTTCTTCGCTCTAGCATCTAAGACAAAGCGCAGCGTTAAGTTTCGCCACTCAACATGCTATATCTCGACTTTAGGCGGAAAATAAAGAACGAAGTGTTTTGGGACTACGTTCTCTATGACTACCCCGTTAGTGGGAATAACCGTGAAGGGTAAGAAAAAGCGTGTAGCTTGGTAAACAGTATGGGGCTGCAACATAATTAATTATTGGCACATCGTAATTATTTCTTTACAAGTGACCCGCTCGCGGCTTTACCGCGTAATCTACGTGGCTGTTTCGGTATATTGCAACCCTCGGTGGTGGATTTTTGAAATATAAAGTAGCCTATGTTATATAAAGTAACCTTGGATTATCAACTACATATATGCCAAGATTCGTTACAATCGGTCAAACGGTGTAGATTTCTATTCTTTCTTTAGATTTTTTTCATCCCCTATTTCAACCCTTTAGAGGTTGATTTTTGGAAAACTCAGTAGCCTATGTTAGACCTAGTCATTTTTACTACTTTCATTCTAAATTTCATCCAAATCGGACCAGTAGATTACCCGTGAAAGCGTGACAGACAAACACACAGACATTCGCATTTATAATATAAGTATGGATCATTAGTTAACTAATATGTGAATACGGTTTAACTATATAATAATAGTTAACTATACACACATAAACCTTGACCTGTTTCAAATCTAATTTCGAACTTTATATCATTGCTATCGCTACCAGTTAGTTCACGTATATTCATGTTGATGAATTTATTATAGGATATCTGTATTATAGTTACGTTTATTTAGCGATAACAAAATAGCAGGTACTAAATTTCAAATTTGCGGAGCTAATTTTGAGATAAATTTAAATTAGATTTAGATTAGAACAGTAGGCGAACGTATACGCCATGGTTAGGGGTTCGATTTCTACATGGGGGAATGATCATTTTTATTTTTTTAATTTCCTTGCCACTCAACACACAATGTCTTGGCTTCTTGGTCTTAAGGTGGAAAGTGGAGAAAATTGGAGAGAACAATGTGTGGCTAAATTTTTTCTCTAAAAATATGAAACTAAATAAAACGCTACTCAACTCTGACCATGTCATTTGGCCAGTTATATCGATTGGAGCGTTCACAATGTGACATTTCTAAGCCGTTGAGACTTTCAATTTAACTTAGTCTCTAAGAGCGTCAACAAATATTTACTTCAGACTTTTTGTTAATAAACTGACTTATTATAAAACAGAACCTTCGTAAATATCTGCAATTTAAAATGATTATATAACGTAACATAACATTGATATTATCCACAAATACTGTTTATTTATTAAAAGCCGAATTTTTTTTATTAAAAGCCGAATAATAAAAATAAAATAATTTTATATGAGTAACACGGTTTTTCCCTTCTATAAGGTAAATTTGCCTCTTTCGTAAAAGCCATCATGCAATTCCAGCATCAACAAAAAATGTAAGGACATTTTATTTCTTTCACATGAGATGAAACGCTATAAAATACTATTTCTTAAGTAATTATAATTGCAAAGTAATGATTATTAATCTACTAATACCTAAACAAACTAACAATTATTACCCAAATCACGACTATTATTACGTACAATGTCTCCACATCCTACACGAACGCCAAAAAATAGCACAGAAGGAATGCCTAGCGTGCCAGTAGTTATATAAATAATATTTATGTACCTATTAAGTTCTAAAATAAGGTCCTCTAAAACGCAACGCGCGCTATTCCGGAGCATTTAATAAAGGCACACTCATTGCGGTTGTAATAGCAGAATATAGCATTACCAGCTGGTAATAAAACACATCCGTTGTCAAGGTTCTAACCGAAAATACTGTTACTGTGAGCTATAGTCGGAATGGACTTCAAATATCTAATATCTTTTTTAAAATGACCATTTGGTCGCAAATGGTATGTCTGGAAGACGTGTGAATGTTGTGAATTCGAATATTGGTTAGGGTATTTTTTTTATAGTAATTGTTTTATGGTTCTCTAGGAATCGGTTTAGGGAACCTGTACATTTTTATATGGGTTATTAAAAATAATTTATTATTAGGAATAGTTTTTCTAATTCGTAAATTCTTATTTGTATGTAATTTAATGTTTGTAAATTGTTTCTATGTTACTTTAGTACTTTACAAAGCCTTTGAAAGTTTTTGAAAAAAAAAAACACTTACGATTTTTTTAACAAGGTAGTCAGATATAATTTAGTGTCAAGACCCTCTTTTTCCTCCTGAATTCGAGATTTTGCATATTGATTTGGAGAGCTCAATGCCCTGCTTTTTCTTACCGTAATGAAAAAATAAAAATAAAAGTGGTAATTTTTAAAAGTAACTGAAACCTTAAAAGTGTGAAAAATACATGACTTTTATTTTTTTTTTTATGGAATAAGGAGGCAAACGAGCAGAAGGCCCACCTGGTGTTAAGTGGTTACCTTCGCCCATAGACATCCACAACATTAGAGTTATGGATGCGTTGCCAGCCTCGGGGATGTAGGACAAGAGGAGGGAGGAAGGATGGGAATGGTGGGAATAGGGAGAGCTGGCTTACATGCCATCGAACCGGAACACATCATCAGATATTTGGCGGTTCGTCTTTGACACGATAGTGGTCGCGAGCCAGTCGGAGAACGAATCTCCTACCACCAAGCTAACTGGGTTACCCGCCTTTTACGGGACGCTACCCAGCGGCGGGGGGGAATTGTATTCTTAACCCGCCCCCCCACGGGAAGAAATGTGAACGCTTTGTCTTCATATTGTAGAATAGAAAGTAATAAGTAATATCCCACCAATTAAATAAACATTTACAAGTAATTTAATCAATTTTTAACCAAATGAACATATAGTGTTTAATTTAAAGTGACACGAGTATCTAAATATATTTATTGCGGATGTCCAACACAGAATGCCCCGCGTGAGTTGATAAAGGCGCATATTTCTCAGTGCAGTCGTAATTGCAGTAAATACGCGGCAACAGCGCCCACTAGCGATAAAACACACATATGTCGGCTAAGATACTGTACAGTTTGCAGAAAAAATGCGTCATTTAAAATAGTTATTTTTTATTTCTTTATATTCACGTATTTACTTAATACAGCGTACAGGAAACAAAAATACATATAATGTAATTTTACAAACTTTAATGTATATTTTAACACTTTATAAAATGAAATATGTATGTATAATAAGCAAATATAAACAATTGCATATAGTATACAACAAATTTATTTCAAAGATGAACTAAAAGAAACACGCGAAGAAAATCAGGTTCATGCTGTAAGCATGCATGCTTTATTCCGCATAGCATTATAGGTAGAAAAAATGTAATGTTAAGACGCTCCGTTTTTCAATGTGCTTTAGAATCTGAGGCACAGTGTTTTGAGTGGTTTTGAACTCAAAGCTTTGTCTTCTTACCGGAGCGGAGCAATGAAATCGACTGGGAATCGAACCCACATCCATAACGTTTACAATCAGACGTTGTCATAATACGCCGACACACTACGATGACCACTATTATTAATTTTCAGTTTTTTAATACAAATTTGAGTCATTTTAAGTCGTATTTATTAGGACATATCTATAATATGTAAATTTGCAAAACGTACTCAAATTGCATGAAGCTGAAAAGGAACTAATAGTAATCTATCTATTCTGCCTTCTAATATACAGCCATAACCACAGGCAAGAGCTAGTAAAACAAGATCTTATAATTGAGATGCATTTGGCTGCTGATAGTACAATCGTAAAGAGAAATGTAATTGTGATAGTAGATAATAAAGCGTTGTTTTCGCAATTCGCCCGTTATAGAGGTGACTGTGGAATTGCTCGGGTGAAAACGTGAAATAATGTTTTGTTTTCTTCAGATGTTTACGTTACGGTTGATTTTAAATGGAAATATTAATTTTATTTGTTTGCTTTTGAAAGTGAATTGTACATTTTATTTGGTATTTGCGAGCTCAGGCTATATTTGGTAGTAGGCTCTTTTTGTACCAGAGAAAACATATTTTATATATTAATTATTTATTTGTGGCCAGTCGTGGCCCAGTGGCACAAGCGTGTGACTGTAAACGACTGGTTGTGGGTTCGATTCCCACTCGAGGAGTGGAAATATTTAATATTTTCCATTTTCTTCGCTCTGGTGTCGAGGTAAAAGCGCGGCGTTAAGTTCTGCCACTTAACACGCAATGCCTCCGAATTCGGCGGAAAGTGAGAACGAAGTATCTTAATACTAGGTTCCCTCTGCCTACCCTGCTGTGTACGGGATATAGCGTGAAGCTATTAAAAAAAAAAAAAATTATATATACATTTTTTCTGTTTATATATATTTTTTAGCTTCACGACTTATTCTACATAACAGGGTAATCAGAAAAATCTTGTGTCAAGAAGTTCCGTTTATAACTTTTCACCGTAGTTTGAGTCATAAAGTGTTATTTTAAAGTTTTTAGTGTTAACTTTCCGCCTCCATTCGAGACATTACGTGTTGAGTTGCGGCACTCAACGCCGCACTTTATTTTGTCATTTACGTTGATAAATGAATATAACATGTAATAATTATATTTAGATAATTTTCAAGTACATACATTATGAAGACATGCAGATATTATTTTTGAACTAAAACGAACAGGGTTTTATGTAAAAAGGTCCCTTACAAAAGTTTTTAAATGAAACATGTAATATAAACTACAAAATTGAATTACAAGGCGTAAGTTAAATAGGTATCAACATGTTCTTAGGAGCAGCTCCGGCACGACGCCAAAACGCTAATACATTTCATAGACAATAACTAAACAGTGTCTATAATTGTATTTAGCTATTTCCTAGGCTGATATTTCAAATAACTGTTAAATACACTGTGGAGTACTTATTTAGGATATAAATATATAAATATTGTAGAGAAAACTTTTCTAGTAGTAAAATCATTTCTTTAAAAAAATGGTTATATTTACGTAAACTACTTATGAAATTAAAAAATCGTTAACATTTACGAAGATGGAAAATGCTACGGAAAGGAAATGGTAAATTCCATCTTCGTTATATTTACAAGATTTTCTATTTTATACTTTACTTTTTTTTCGCTTGACGCTGTATGCCGCACACGACAGGGACAGACAGAGGGAACTTAGTGTTAAGACACTCCGTTCGTCAATTTCCGCCGAATTCTGGAGGCATTATGCATTAAGAGCAAAGAAAATGGAAATATTAAATATTTCCACTCCTCAAGTGGGAATCGATCCCACAACCAGTCGCGTTTACGGTCACATTTTGTGCCCCTGTGCCACTATCGACCCCGAAAACTATTTCTATTCAAAAAATTGTTATATTTATGTACACTAATGATGGAATCAAAAATCGTTAAGGTTTATGAGAATGGAAAATGCTTATTCTATCTTTGCGATATTTTTTAAGATTTTCTAGTCTTAGTAAAGTGAGGAACGGAGTGTCTTAATACTAGGTTCCTTCTGCCTAGTACGGAGTGTGGGATTGCGTGAGGCTAAAAAAAAGAAAAAATAATGATAGACTTGGTGTGATAAAAATGGTGAATCACGATTGTTTTATATGTGTGTTATCACACAACTGGTTTATTTTACTGGTTTATTTTACTGCACTAAACTACTACTACTACCTTAAGGAAAAAATATTTAATATATTTAACCAATGTTTTATAAGTAGCAAGACAGGCAGCGAGATGCAGTGCATCTCGCTGCCTGTGATCTGAACACTTGAACGATATCCAAGAGGCGTGGGTTTGATTCCCGCTTAGTTTAAATATATATGTTCGTTCTAAACATGCATGTGTTCAGTTATTTATCAATTTAAAGCATTATATTAAAGAAACTTAAATAATTTAAATATTGTAAAAAATGAAAGTACCTTAAGATTCTACAATCTATTGCCTCTTTCTATCTGTATACACCAACCGTTAAAGTATTGTTTTTCAATTCCACCGATGTTCGCCTTTGTTATATCTTAATGGCGTACATGTAGCAGTTTTCTGTGACGAGTTTAAGTTATATGGTTTAAAGTTAGCGTATCTGCTGGAAACAAATATGTTATGATACTAAAAATAATGGTGGAACTTTTTAAGCTTTAAGCTCTCGTAGCATAATAAAATATTAGATACAATCTTTTTAAGATTTTTTTACATTATATTTTATATATATGTATTCACATTCAGTTAGTTTTACTTTGACTAAGTAATACTCTAGATTTAAAACCCGAGGTTAAAAGGTTACATCGATACTAATATTACAATGTGAGAATCTGTTTATCTGTCTGTTACGATATTACTTTTTCACAAATTGGATAGAATTCGAAAATAATTGAAGACCCAGTGTCAAAAATAATATTTTTTAAAAAAAATAGGCCCTTAATAAGTTGAAATATGAAATTTTGTATGAAAAATCTAAACTGTTAATCGATTTCTATTTAGTTTCTCAGGAAGATAGTTGATGACGCAACGTCAAATATAAGCTACCTAGTACTTTTAAATGTTCACGCAACCGAAGCCGGAAGCGGGTCGCTAGTTATTTAAATACAAGGCCATTTATATGAAGGCCATCGTGGCGCAGTGTGTCAGTGTCTAACTTTGAATGCAATTGCTGTAGGTTCTATTTCCACTCGCAGAAACGGTTATAATTAAATTATCTCTAGTTTCCAAAGAGCGGCGTTGAGTTCCGTCACATAACACGTAATGTCGTTTTCGAACGTACATATATTTGAATGTAGCGAAACTCTAACCTACGCTTCTTAGAAACCGTTCGAGGGCTCAGACCACTGCTACCCGTCTAGCGACTTGTTTTAGGTACCAGAGCGGAGAAATGGAAATAATATGTAATCAATTCCCCGAGTGGGAATCGAACCCACAACTACCTTATTTCCAGTCACACGCTCTCCCACTGCGCCACGACTGCCTTTGTTACCGTAATTGAAAATTATAAAAAAAAGACATTTAAAGAAAACGTATAATAATTTGAACGCAGCGGGATTCGAATCCGCGCCTCCTGAATACCGTTCAGGCGCTCTCACCACTGAGCTCAGTGGCTTTAAATGTCTTTTTCAATTTTCCGAAGTGTGGAATAACACTTTAAAAAAAATGTTTAAAAATTATAAAAAAAGTTGATGGTAATTGCCCACTCAAAAGTTATTTATTATAAGAGGACCATTTATTAAGGGGACATAATTTTATTTTTCAATTGCCAAGGGTGGTTAGTGTGATTCTATCCTATATATAATTTGTGGATTCGCAGGTTTACAACACTGCTTCGGTAACTTTTAGTCGTATAATAATAAATAACAAAGTTGTAAGCAAAAATAGATGAATATTTTTAAATGAAGTTTATTTGAGTATTTATTTTGTAAGAGATATTTCTAGAATTAGTTTTAATTATAAAATATATTAAATTTATAATTATTAAGGTCTTACAGAAGTTTAATAAAGCAGTTATGGTGGAAATAAATTGATTGCCTTTTAATACTTTAAATTTATAACACTGCATATGTCAGCTCAGCTGACCCTATTTTTAATTTACATCAATTATATTTACTGTAAAAAACAATCTGTACTTCGGCTTATTAGTTCTACCAAACATGGTATAATTGTATGTTATAAACAATTCTTTTTGCGGTTGGAATTCGATTAAATTTAGAATGAAAGTAACATATAATCCAGGGTCAAACATAGGCTTCTTAATTTTTCAAAAATCAACCTTTAAAGGATTTAAATAGGGGATGAAATTTATATAAAAAATCTTAACCGCTTGACCGATTACAACTAATTTTGGAATAAATATTGTTGATAATTATAGGCTAAACACTACTACTACTAAATTATTACTTTATTTTTTAAAACTCTACCTCCGAGGGTTGCAATATAATAAAACAGTTATATAGCTAACGCGGTGAAGCCGCGAGCGGGTCGCTAGTATTACATAAAAGAAATAAAAAACTAGCAAATATACTTGTAAATTTACATAACGTAGTTTACAGTTCGCAGTAACCTAAAACCGGAAGCCTTATATATGCACATCGTAAACGCTAATTGCTTATAAACTTGGATGACTATTGTAAAATTCATATTTAAGTTATTGCCCTTATATTGGCTTTACGACTTTATTTCTTAATATATTCAAGAACAATATTAGTACCTACTCCTTTCTTTACGAGGAAGTTACGAACCAGTTTTCTATTACAGCAAGGATGAAATTATTCATTTTATGTATTTGTACCACAGTGAGGACTATGGTTCAATGGGACAGCGTCAGATTATAAATATAACACGTAATAGGTTCGATTTCTAGTCGAAATATATAATTCAATCTAAGTATATAATTCACTTTCATTTCTCCCTCCTGCCACGGCGTTGAGTTCCGCAACTTGTAGAGTGGCTCGATTTCAGGCAGAAAGTGAATAACGGAGTGTCTCAACACTAGGTTCTCTCTGTCTACTTTGCTATGTGGTTTAAAACGTGAAGCCGAGTAAGTACTATTTATATAAGCTTTGTGTGTTCTAAAACTAAATGAATTAATGTAGTCTCACTTCTAGAAAAAGGCCAAGGGAAGTATAATAGTGGAGGTCAAGGCCTTATAAATTATTATTTAAAATTCAGAATACTGAAGTGATTTAATATGCATATTAAATCTCTTACATACTAATAAATTATATTGATACTTATGATAAGATTAAAAAAGTTGCAAAAAATGAATGTACCAAACCTGATTTGAATTCGGGTCTCTTGGAACCCGTCCAAGGCTATAGTCCAATACTGTTCAATTTTCACAAATTTTCTTTAGATATTTTTAAACACTATAACACTTAATATCTAATATTATAAAATTTAACCGAAATTCCAATTTTAAAGTAAACATTTATAATAAAAAAAATAACAAATGAAGCAATAATTTACAATGAAAAGTCAAACAATTTAAATAACATAAACCACGACAGCTTAATATGTAAGTTGAATTATTTGAAAGATATTACTAGTGATTAACGTTATATATATTGTGATTAACGTAAAATATATAAAGCATGTGATTTAGATGATACTTTTTAATCTTACGAGTAGGCGTTTCTATCTCTATCATTACAACTGTCTGTATAATTATTTCAATATTTTTTTCAATATTTCTTTTCTTTAAGCTTCACGCTGTATACCGCGCATAGCAGGGTAGGCAGAGGGAACCTAGTGTTAAGACACTCCGTTCATCCGTTCACCGCGGTACCAGTGCGAAGAAAATGGAAATATTAAATATTTCCACTCCTCGAGTGGGAATAGAACCCACAACCAGTCGTTTCAAGTCACACGTCTGTGCCACTGCGTCACTACTGGCTCCAATAATTCTATTACATATTCCATTGAATTGCGTGTCCAAAGCATGTAAATTTCAATGGATACAACTTATTAAAAATTAAATTACAAATTAATGTCACTACACTCCGTTCTCCACTTTCCGCCTGAATTCGAAATATTACGTGTTGTGTAATATTGCGCTTTATTTTAGATACTAAAGTCAAGAAATGAATAATTTAAATACCAACAATGCTCATATATAACATTAATACAATTAAAAACCGTATAGTTTGTTATTACCCAATATAATATTACGAGTTAATTTTCTGCGGCTATTTTCAAATTGCCTGCCAGCTTTCAGTATTCAGGGGTTTAGAAAAGAAATTATTAGAGTGTCGCAAGCAATAATAGCATGTTTTGATGTTAACAGTAAATAAAGGGAAATGCAATCGCTTTTTATAATACACCTTTATAAGTGAAATTGCGATCGTGCCGTCAGTTGCATGGGTGAAATTATAATTAATATATAGCAGTAATGTTCATATTAAATTACTATAATAACATTTTTAATTACATAATTTACTTAATTATAAAGAGCATACTTTATTTTAGCGATATCGTTGTAGAAGAGTTATTTAGGTTTGCTTTTGCGTTGCGTGTGTTGCGTTCAAATTTTTAAACGTTTTCTCAAATGTTTTTAAGTTTCCTAAGTATATGAATAACACGTTTAAAATATTAATAATATTTTTTTATTACAAAATATATTTTTTGAAATATTGTTTTTTATTAACATCTAAATAAGCTGACCTTGCAAGACTTTGCTGCACAAATATACAACAAAGTATGCGCATTTGGCGACAGGGAATGCTATTTACTTAATATTTTACTGTTTTCTATGTACAATAATAATTTCTTATTATTGCCTTTCTTAGAAAACTATATTTTAGGCTGACACAAGTAAAATCATTTTTTTAAAACATAAGATTTATTCTTATCTATTTATTTATTTGTATAATATTACAAAATTATTACGTACGACTTTTGCCAAATACCTTAATTGCATTAACACCTATGTATATAGTTAAACATATGTCATATTTTCATACACCCAGTAATACATAACTATTGACAATGATCTGCGTCTCAATAATTTCCTCCTAAGGTGGTTCCTCCCAAGTGGGTTCCAACTTCCTCTACAGTCAGCCTTACCCAATTTAATACTACTCTGATTCGAAATTACGCACGTCACATAGTTTTACTGCAAGAGTGTTCTTATTTACGAACACTTTACCCGTGGGTCGTCTATATTTATATATTATTTTACTTATATCTTGCAAAAAAATCATAAGTCACAAAATAAATATATTAATTAGTACATTTTACATTTTGGTGGTAAGTATAAGTAGTAATTAATCTACTTACTTGATAAGACCAGCCGCGCTACTCCGCGCTACTCCTACTACCACTGTATCTGCGACCACTACTGTGTCTCTGACCACCACTGTACCACCACTGTGTCTGTGACCTCTATTTCAGTCTCCCTCACTTAATCACTAACCGTTCAGTGATTGATTCTTAGTCAGTGTTAATGTCATTACATACATTAATAACTCTTCTACTACCCTCCTTGTAAAAAATGATAAAACATTCGATATTTTATAAGGTTAGCGACTATCTTACTGTATTTGCGATAATAACTCAATAAATTGTCCTTAAAGCTTACATGAAACCAATTTTAAATATAAAAATGACACAAAAAATATTCATAAAATGAAAATGACCTTCAAAAAACATAAATTATATATAGCTGCTCTAGCTTCTAGCTAACTAGAACTTTTCTCTCATTGTTTTATTTTTACAAAGTATTAAAATACGCGCACGCGCACGCGCTGGTGACAGTCGAGGCTACGCTGTCCTTGAAATCTCCAGTAAACAAAATTTGCAAATTGACGTAACAGAATTGTTATAACTTTTACTTTTTTATTTTAAAATATGAGGTAATTTTCATAATAAATTGAAAGATAAATTTAACTAAAGTTAATGTTTGTCAGGTTAATAGGCTCATTGTTTGACTGTAAACGTTATTGTTTGTGGGTTTGACTCCCGTTCGTTCATTGGATAATGATTGTACTTTTTTATTTTTAATTATTGCAATTATTTTTATTTTCTTACTGTAGTAAGGCAAGATGCGGCGTTGAGTTGCGTCACTTAACACACAATGTTACTGATTCCGGTGGAAAATGCAGAACGAATGCTAATACCAAGCATGTTTATTAAGACTATGATTTATGTATATTGCTTTATGAAATTTGAAGTTTTATGTTATTGACTGTTAGTTCAAATTTAATAAATTTAATGAATTGTATCTTTTTTTAAATTTTTAAAATGTTATTCACATCACATTTTGAAAAATGTATATTTCTGAACGTATGTATGTATGGCTTAGCGGTCAGAGCAGTTGGACAGTTTCCAAGAGGCGCGGGTTGGAATCCTACATACTACATTTAAATTTTTATTCGTTTTCTAAATGTCTTTTTCGAGTTGTAAGTTTGTTATACTTTCCTTTGTTTGTTTAAGGTCATCGGGCACAGTGGAACAGCGTCTGACTGTAAACGCTGTTGGTTGCGCATTCGATTCCCTCTCGGGGGAAAGATTGTATTAAATCTATTCTCTTTAGTAAGGAGATTTGTCTCCTTACCAAATCGAAGGGATAAAAATAATTTTAATATAATGCCGCCACTAAACAGGGCCCATCGTTCCGCCCCTCTGACTACCTGCAGGAAAAAGCATGGAACTTTTGTTTCCTTAATGTTTGTTCTTTACTTTTTCACCTACTATAATTTATAAATATATTTTTAATATTTCCAAAAGTATCAAATTAATAACCAAACTGCAACGTATTAAATTATAATGTAAATTATAACAATTAATTCGAGCGAGACCTTGTGTATTTTATGAAGAAAATCAATGAATTTCAAATATCAAGACAAACAGATGTTTCCTGTAAATAAAGAATTTGTTTGGACATACATACATTACGAGGCAGCATAAAAATTGTATACGTACTAAAACATAAATAAAGTTCAAGTTTATTTTTTTGGCAATAACTATTGTTCGGAAAGATTAACGTATATTTAAAAAAAAATTCAAAAACAGCTTCACGATTTTCCTGCATCGCAGCGTGTGACTGTAAACGACTGGTTGTGGGTTCGAGTCCCACTCGAGGAGTGGATATTATATTTCCATTTTCTTCGCTCTGGTATTGAGGTAAAGCGCGGCGTTAAGTTCCGCCACTTAACACGTAAGACTCCGAATTCGGCGGAAAGTGGGGAACGGAGTGTCTTAACACCAGGTTCCCTCTGCCTACCCTGCTGTGTGCGGGATACAGCGTTAAGCAACGTAGTCAAAGAGTCATAATCAAAGAATCAAATCTAGTGTCAAAACACTCCTTTCTTCGACTTCCACCTAAAATCGAGACATTGTGTGGATTTTAAGTGGATCTTAACGCCACATTCAGTCGCGTTCAGTCACATGCTGCCCACTGCGCTAAGGTGGCCTCAACGTGATGTCATATGTATTTTTTAATATAAAATTTGCTATTTTAGACTTATTTATAAGAAAATTAATGGCTAATGTTTTTAAACGGTTTTCTTATTATTAGTAATGATTTCTAATCAAAGTATGATATTTATACACTGTATTTAACAAGTAAAAAAAAATCGAGTATGTATACATTACTAATAATTATACTAATATTTATTTATCGTTATTTATAAACCGCTCAACATTACCAACTGAGTATAACAACACTTTTAAAAATACTAATAATAAGCTGAACATCCTATTAATAATATAAACGCAAAAGTTTGTAACGCTGTTTGTTACACTTTCACTGAAAGTAAAAACTACTCAATAGATTTTAATTAAACTTTACAATAATATAGCTTACAAATCAGAATAAAATATGGGCTACATTTTATGAAAATATTTTGTGAATTGTCCAAAATATCGAGATAGGTAATCATCCTTTGATTTTACAATTAAAACTGCTTCGTTAAATTTCGCGCGGACGAAGTCGTGAGTATAGCTAGTCAAATTTAAAAAGAAAGTCAGTGTGTCACTGTCACAATATCAAAAATGATAATCAGAGTGATTTGACACCTACTTTCCTTTGCCTTTCTCAAAAAATAAAAAGAAAATGACCACCAAACAATTATTCTCGCATTTTTTCCGTTAAAAGAATGAGAAAGATCAGGAGTAAGCCACAATTTATTCAGCATGCCATTCGGAAGCCGCGCTACGAGCGACAGGCGATCATATTATGCAAGGACTATCGCTGTAGGAAATCTGAGCTGAATGAACTTATCCTTTCCAGCATTTGCCTTTCAAAGTGCGATTTTTCCGCAATCTGCACCATTATTTCATGAAACATACGATCTGTTACGTGTAAAACTGAGGAGATTTTTTTTAAGTTGGTTAATATTTATTATTTTGTCGATTCTTTTATAGCTATAGTACATTGAATGCGTTTATATTTATAATATTACTTGTATTCAGCATTCGTGCATGCCGTAATGAGAGATAATTTATACCACAAATCGTTAAGCCATAATTTGCAAAAAAAATAATTTTTCGGTTTGGTATGATACCAGATCATAAATAAAGTGCGTCGTTATGTTCCGTACGCAACATGCAATTACAAAATTACAGTCGGATAGTGGACGGTGGAGTGCCCAATACTGCCTATCTGACTAACCTGCTATGTTAGAAAAACGTGAAACTCTATTAATTCAAAAGAGTAAATTGATTAGAATTTCATTAACCCTGCTTAGCTTTTTTAAGCCTTATATGCAAGAGTAAATAATAAGATTCTATTGACTATTGCACTAATGTGGGAAACGGAGTGTCTTAACACTAGGTTCCCTCTGCCTACCATTGCTGTGTGCCTGATACAGCGTGAAGCTAAAAAAAAAGAAAACTGCACTAATTTGTTTTAAAATACATACTGTCTATTCTTGATAATAAAAACTGCCTCGGTTAATTCGACTAAGAAAACATCTACATTTTAAACGTACCCATTCCCTCTAGTAAAATCTGAACCTAGAAATTTAGCGTCAATCCGAGCGATATATTGAAACATTCATAACAATGTGTGACAGATGCATAAATGGTAATATGAAACGATTTGTGTTCAGTAAACATACATTTTACAGGCACAGATAGAGTTATTTAGATGTGTCCAAATTGTACTAGGGCAGTGTATAAAGAGAAATATTGTGTAAACTTTAAATTATATAACAGCCAATAGCCGTACATTTGGTTAATGGTTTCAAATTCATTGTTTTTCTGCAATTTACTCCGTTATTTGGAAAGCTCTGAGACCATCTGATGTAAACGATATAGATTTCACTTCATTCCTTGCAATTTATTATCGTTGCCATCTTTTAAACGTTCTCTGAATAGCCCGCTTGTCCACTACACTGTAAAATAGTAGCTAGAGTTCTTTAGAGGATTTATTGAGGCATCTATTTCTAGAAAGTTCTAGAGAAAAAATAGTTTATTATACATTAGCGTATGCAAGCTGCATGATAACTCTTTGAACAGGGTTAATGGTCGAATCTTGTTGGACGTTTGCCTAATGCTCACTTGACATGTATGATTTGTTTTATTTGTTTATCTTCGTGGATCGACGTTGAAATTAGTGCATTGTGTGGAAAGGGGAAAAGGAATTATGGTTTTCTTTGTTTTTGCTAGAAGTTATTGAGATAAAGACATTTAAAGAAAACGTATAAAAATTTGAACGCAGCGGGATTCGAACCCGCGCCTCCTGAATACCGTTCAGGCGCTCTCACCACTGAGCCATGCGTTCTACTAGCCGCTGCGTCGAAATTCTTATACGCTTTATTACAACTTATTTATGTTGTTAGCATCTCTGTAGAGAGATTTTTACAAATTTCTGCTACCTAAAGATTATTCTACGAACAATCATTTGGCAAGAGAGAATGCTATTTATTAAATACTTTTAAACATTTTTAAAGTGTTATTCCACACTTAGGAAAATTGAAAAAGACATTTAAAGAAAACGTATAAAAATTTGAACGCAGCGGGATTCGAACCCGCGCCTCCTGAATACCGTTCAGGCGCTTATTACAACTTATTTATGTTGTTAGCATCTCTGTAGAGAGATTTTTACAAATTTCTGCTACCCAAAGATTATTCTACGAACAATCATTTGGCAAGAGAGAATGCTATTTATTAAATACTTTTAAACATTTTTAAAGTGTTATTCCACACTTAGGAAAATTGAAAAAGACATTTAGACAGTTCAGGCGCCTGAACGGTATTCAGGAGGCGCGGGTTCGAATCCCGCTGCGTTCAAATTTTTATACGTTTTCTTTAAATGTCTTTTTCAATTTTCCTAAGTGTGGAATAACACTTTAAAAATGTTTAAAAGTATTTAATAAATAGCATTCTCTCTTGCCAAATGATTGTTCGTAGAATAATCTTTGGGTAGCAGAAATTTGTAAAAATCTCTCTACAGAGATGCTAACAACATAAATAAGTTGTAATAAAGCGTATAAGAATTTCGACGCAGCGGCTAGTAGAACGCATGGCTCAGTGGTGAGAGCGCCTGAACGGTATTCAGGAGGCGCGGGTTCGAATCCCGCTGCGTTCAAATTTTTATACGTTTTCTTTAAATGTCTTTTTCAATTTTCCTAAGTGTGGAATAACACTTTAAAAATGTTTAGAAGTTATTGAGATCATTTTGTATTTTAAAAGAAGTTTTATTCTTTTTTTTGCATAAGCGTTTTTTTGTCAGTTTCAAGCTGTTGCTATATATGCAAAGTCCGTTTTCCACTTTTCACCCGTAATTAAGACATTATATGTTAAGTGGCGGAATTCAACGCTGCGTTTTATCTCAATAGAATGGAGAAATAAAAATAATTTAATTATAATCATTGCTCTGAGTAGTAATCAAACCCACAACCAATAGCAATTACATTTAGATACTCTCCCACTGCGCTACCACGGTCATTAATTATAAAAGTAAATATTTTATTATTTATCTAAACATATTAAATACGTTAAAACAATTGACCTTAAATAAATATGTATATCCTGAACTAATCCCCAATTAGTAATGAAGCAAGTGGCATATTCTAGAAACACCCCTATCAGATCTTACGGCAAGTGGGAATAAAAGATATTGTTAGCAGGGCTTTTTCCGAAAGCTGCCCTAATTTTCTTTAGAGAAAATGGTAATCGAATGTGCGAGGATGCAGGAAACAGTCGAGCGGGATATTTTCGATGTTGTAAATGAAGTTTTGCTTGTACAAGCAATATCTGGGTTATCTAACACTAAGCGTAATTTTATAAGATTGTGTAATAAGCGTTTTTTTTAGCGCTCGTTGTGTGTTTTTGTTAGACTTGTTCTTTATTATGTATTTAAATGTTGTTGATTTGAGAATAGTTTTGGGTATAAGTGAACAAACACTATTTTCTATGCAACATTATTCGAAGAAGGTATTAATTTTGCCTTTAAAACGATTTCTTAAAAAAAAACCCAACTATAGTGAGTTTGTATGTATTATTTAATGTTTTAATTTTTTTATTACATTGACATGGTTAATGTTTAGTAATGTTTTAAGTTAAATGATTTTTTTTATTATATAATAAAAAGGGGTTCCTGGGGCAGGATCTAATTTTAAACAAGATTGGATGTGGTTCCGATCTCCATTCGGAGAAATTATACAGAAAATGATTTACATTTAACTGCTGGTAAAACAACACGTATTATCTCATTTCTTCCTCATCAACATAGTTTAATTATATGTGTAACCTGCTACGTAGAAAAAGGCATGATCAACAAAAAACACCGGCAGGTTATTCTTTGTCTTATAGTAATTACAGTAACAATATTAGTAAGGAAATTGATATAAATAAATATTTACAAAGCGTTAACAACTCAGTCATTAATATGAAACAAAGTTTCAAACTCTAATAAAATACTTAGTGATTATTGCATGGATGAAGAGTTAAATCTGTACTACCGGAATTATTGTTGCGATAAATCTGTGAATTTACGTATTTTGGCACGAACAATGGGACGTAAGTAGTTTACGTTCAATCTATTTGTCCAATTAGGACGTTATTGTTATATTTGTGTACAAAACAAACATACAGTAAAGCATATTTTCATTACGTAGTATTACTTTGATTGGCAGGTATTATATTTTAAGCTATATTAATTCAATTATACAATGCACTATATAAATGAATTATTTTAAAAAAGGGAAAACGGGGTGTGCTCTAAAAAGTGTAAAGCTAGTTTATTTTATAAACTTTCCCTTAAGTGCATCTAAGATATCGGCACAGTTTATGTTAACAAAAAAATATTTATTAGTTTTAATGAGCACATTGTAATATTACTAAGATTGTTGTGTGTTAGGATCTTATTTTAAAAGTATATATTCTTAATTAGAGAATGTTTTATCCTCAACCCATAAGGCTTTACGAAATGAATTTATGCGAAGTTTTTTAAATAACATAAATTATTTGAAGAAACTTCACATAAATTCATTTTATAATAGTCTTTATATGACCTCTGGGCTAAAGAAAGGTACGGACACTTTAGAAAATATATATTTGGCTATTCAAAAAATGTAAACAGCGTTGTAAATTTCATTATTTACTCATGTAGGTTTAACAAAAATAGTATTTATTAATATCCCAAAGTCAAATAAGTTTATTTGAAATACGAAGTTACATGCTTCGTGTTTTAATTCGTATTCGTCAAATAATTTACCACCTTTCAATATTTTGTTTTTTTTTAGCTTCACGCTGTATCCCTCCCACAGCAGGGTAGGCAGAGGGAACCTAGTGTTAAGACACTCCGTTCCCCACTTTCCGCCGAATTCAGAGGCTTGCGTGTTAAGTGGCGGAACTTAACGCGGCGCTTTACCTCGACACCAGAGCGAAGAAAATGGAAATATAATTTCCACTCCTCCAGTGGGAATCGAACCCACAACCAGTCGTTTACAGTCACACGCTTGTGCCACTGGGCCACGACTTGCAATTCAATACTTTTTAAGGTTAAAATATCTAGATTTTCGATTACTAGAATATTTTTATAAGCGTTTAACGGTTCGTGCAAAGTTACTATGCAGTGTCAACAAATTAACGATTTCAATGGAGATTTTACGCTGTTATTATGATTTTTGGTCCAAAATATCAGATTAATTATGCATGAAAAGCGTCAAATAAAGGCTTTGCTTAATTTTATTAAACGTTATTCCGATAATATTGTATTGTGCTGATTTATATTCAATTTAAAAACAATATGTGGATTTAATAACGGTGCGTTATGATGTACACTAATGCAATATGAGAGATAAAATTAATTTATTGTTTTTATATACCTGGTATTTTATATTGAGTTTATTACATACTAGCGATCCTTTCGCGTTAACTACAGGAAAATAAGTTACTATAGTTTTTTGACATTTACTTATTATTAATTCTATACGTACGTCAAAATGTACGATATATGTATGTGTGAAAAATACTAATTCAGTATTTTTTAAGGTATTTTAGTAATTTTACAAATATGTCTTAAACCTGAACCAAACATTAAATAAAAAGAAAATAGTATGTAATAATATCTAAATCCTCTTGTATTTGTTAAAAGACTTTCAATTTTTTTTAAGATTTAGAAATACTCTTTAAAAAAACGGTTTTCGATCCGATACCTTACATGCTGAGTGGTGGAACCTGAAGCCAGGCTTCTAAAATGGAAAAAGGAAAACAATTTCAACGTAGTATATTTAAGGAATCATAAGCTCGAAGTCCTGTGCGTTCAAATTTTTATAAGCTTTCTTATAAAATATTTCTTTATAAATATAATTAGCCCCGTAGTCTCAAACTCACGACTAATCATAACTACAGGCAGAAACTGTCACGTTTCGACATGATGGCTTAATAAATTTAAACTTTGAAAGATATTTTTATTATTTTTGCTACAATGAGTTACTTTTTAAATGTTATATTTTTAATTGTAATTTTCTATTGCAGAATGTCGTCCAAATCAGAATCAACGAAAACAGAAATAAAAGTAAGTAATTCTTTTATTAACTAAAAAAAAATACAAGGTGGTTGGTATATGGTATGGTGGATACATGGTTACAACATTCAAACTGCTTTCTCAACCTTTACTATAATATTTAATATTTTACTACCATAAATAATTGTTACTTATATAACTTTTACTTACTTACATTATATGTATAAAAAAATATACTTTTACTAAACCCTCTTTTATACTATAAAAAGAAATATGCTAGGAAAAGATCTTTCAAAAGGCATGCTAACATAAATTAATAGTCAAAGAAACAAAATAGCACTATATCAGTCCATTGCTTACGTAATGACAAGAGCCGTTGAAATTATTGTTATAAATAAAACGTTTTTAATAAATTTATTATTAAAGTTACAGACGCGCACAAGTTAGATGAGACACCTGTGTAAATTGCATACAACATTATTTGCTAAAAGATACATTTAAATATTTAAACAATAAATTCTTTTTTTTTTAGCTTCACGCTGTATCCTGCACACAGCAGGGTAGGAAGAAGGAACTTAGTGTAAAGACACTCCGTTCCTTACTTTCCAATTCGGAGGCATTGCGTATGAGGCGCTTTGCCTCGGCACCAGCGCGAAGAAAATGGAAATATTAAACATTTCCACTCCTCGAGTGGGAATCGAACCCACAACCAGTCGCTTCACAGTCATACTTTGTGCCACTGCGCCACGACTGGCCCCAATAAATTCTCTTATTTTAGATAATTTCTTTTTATTAATTTTTGAGTTAAAGAGTTGACTTTGATCAAGTTTTTATTAGTACTGTATACATAATTCCCACTTTTCACATACAATTGATAATTCTGTAATACTTTTTAAGTAACAAAAAGTAAAAAAGGGTAGCAGTTAAACAGTTAAATAATAAAAGCATAAAAAGATTCCTTTAAAAGATTCTAATTACATTTTTCATGATACTGAGCTTATAAAACTGTTGAGTTCAACTTACACAAAGTGCAGTAATTAACATTCAGTAAAACTAAATAGCTTAACGAAGCGTAATAATATAATTAATATTATAATATACAGACATATTTATAAACTTATAATCTAAGTTTTCATTCCGTTTGACATTAAAATTTTCTTTTTTTCATTAATTAGTTAATGCATAACTATGAGTCTGTGATTCGAGTACATAATATATTTTTTATAAATAGGGTTGACCGAAATTTATTCATTTTTTTTCTTTTTTTTATTAAATATAATTATTAGAGTATTAAAGTCATTTTATTTACAAAAAAAAAACATTCGAGTGTAAACGGCATTTTTTTTCTATTATATCTCTAAACATTTAAATCTGAAACATAAACCGCAATAATTCACATTGTTCACTTTACAATATATTGTCAAGGATACACCGTGAAGGGTCCTGTTAATTATAAATATATATAAGATTGCATTTACTAATGGTAATCCATACTAAAATATCAATGGAAGTCTCAACAAGCCTCAAAGGAATTTCAAAACTGACGTTGATGGAAGCGGAGACAGGGAAAACTTTGTATAATAATCGCTCGGAAGTAGCCATGCGTTGTGTCGATTCGCCCAAGACAAATTGTAGACGAGGCGGCCGTTATTGGGGTCGCGACCAAAATACATGGCGGTTGCGAGCAGACGGCAGTAGGCGGCAGGCGGCGCACGCGCCGACCGCGCGCACAACCACCGGATTCAAATACACTGGATCATTTACAATTCGATCTATATATAACCGCTGAGACCAGATAACTTGTGTATCGTGAAAATTATATTTTTTTTTTGACTAAGTGATGTGAAAATTGATAAATTGTGACTTGGTTGGAAAGTGAAAATGTTTTTGTGTAACTAAATATCTTGAAATATATTTTGTTGGGACACAGGAAATAGTTGTAATAAATTATTATTAACGTCTGTAAGTATATTATATTTACTTTTTATTATTGTCAATTTGCCAAATAGTTTACGAGCAACAGTCGTTTTGATATGAGTTAATCACCAAAAATTTAGTTTTATTTTATAAAATTCTGTAATATTATTTCAGCACGATGAATCCCCCTTCAGCTTTATTCGGAGCTATGAATAAGGAGCGTAAGCCGTTTACATATACCCCAGGAGGGCTAGATCTTTCAGAAATTAAGTCAGAACGGATGGCTAAACGCTTAATGCGAAATGCAATGAACCAAGGTGTACCCGAAACTCCTGCGCATACGATACAATCTCCCCCTGCATCAGTTACACCTGCCATGCCAAACTTTAATTGTTTACCAGTACAAGTTTTTCCAACATTTCAACTTCCGGCTAATCCAAAGTCGTTACTAAGAACAAGAAGTAATCCAAATCCTATAAAAGAAGCTCCCTCTTATTTTGCTCCACCGTCATCAACACTCGACACCGATGATAAGCTTTATACTGATCCATGGAAGGAAATAGAGAAATCGTCGCCTATCATTGATACTAAAAACGATAGTTTTAATAATAGTAATATTGATAAGAAATCAGTTTTAAGCAAATTTTCTAATAACCATTCAATATATGGATCTACTGACTACGGAAGTTACGATAATAAAGATATAATACTGCCTCAAAAATGTTATGATGTTAAAGTGTGTGAAACTGAACCAAAAGCAGAAATAAAAGCTATAGGAAGAGAGAACAATAAACCGAAAGACCTATTTGCATATGATTCAACTTCAATCGAGAAAACCAGGAATATTTTACCAAAAATTGATAGTGATATCAAAAGTATTCCAGTTACTTTAGCATCATCATTGCAAGATACAGACGCTACATATAATTACGAACAGGTCGATTTGAAATTACTGTACACTTACTATATTTATATCTATATGTCTGTTTATATTCTATGTTATACGTATTTACTCTACAAAATTAAAGAATAAAAGAATGCTCTAATAACTATCGTGAGTCTTCTTAACTTTATTCATATTTACTTACTAATATACAATTACCAAATATTTGTATGAGTATTATAATAAGTAGCTCTGTAATTAAAAGTGTGTCACTAATTGTTTACGTGTGTTACTTATCATAAACAACATTTTTATTTTCAAAAATATATTTCTTCGGTGTTTATAAATAAAGTGCAATGAACTCATAAAATAATTTTATACCTTTCAGAAGGAAGTTAAAGTTATTCAGAAACAGTCTAAAACAGAAAGCACAACAAATGAAAATGGTGATACTGAAGCAGATGTAGTGATCAAGCTACCAACAAAATCATCAGCGAAGACTGAGACTAAAGTAGAAATTTCTAAGAAAATTTTACCTGATGGAACTATTGAAGAAACTAAAACAACAACTACAAAAACTACCATAGACGGAAAAACAGAGATCACAACAAAGACAGAAACTAGAACAATACCTAAAGAAGAACCTCAAGAAGAAATTGAGGAAATTGAAGAAGAAGAAGAAGAGGTACGGAATGAAGATGAGGTTATTGAGGAAAATGTAAGTGAGGTCGAAGATGTCGAAGAAAATACAAAAGTATCTAGTAGTGAAATAAATGAAGATAGTGAAGTAGTAGAACAAAATAGTGAAGCAATAGTAAGTAAGGACATTAAGACTGAAGCCAAATCGAACGGACATATCATTACTGGTGAAGAGATACTAGAATCAAGTACAACTAAAAAGGTTGTTGTAGTACAATCAACGCAGGATGATTCTGAAGAAGAAGTTGAAGAAGAAGTTGAGGAGGAGGAAGAAGATGGAGGAGATGTGGCAGTTGAAGAAGTAGTCATTCTGAGAAAACCTGAAAATAAATTGAGTGAGGTTAAGAGTAACGACATTGAAGAAGATAAGGAAGACCAACAAGAAGTATTAGAAGAAGATGGAAAAGAAGAAGAAAAAAATGATGATGAAGAAGATATAGAACCTGAAAGTTCTACAGAAAATCAAAAAGACGATCCAAGGAAAAATGATGTTGAGGTAATTAAGCAAGAAGTAGAAGAAAACATTGTGGAAGAAGAACCAAAGCAGCCCGTTGAAGAAAATGTTGATGAAGAGGTAGAAGAAGAAGTTGAAGAAGAATTTGAAGAAGCTGAAGACGTTGAGGTTAAAGAGAAAATATCTGAAGAGGTTGTGGAAAGTAAGTCAGACTCTAAAATAGAAGAGTCGATAAATACTGAAGCCAAAACTGAACAACAAAATATAGAAAACCTGGATAAGCCTGCAGAAGAAAAAACAGATTCTAATGAACCAAATAAAGACGTTGAAAAACAGGAAAAGAAAGAAGAAATAGTACATGAAATTAAAGTGCAAAGTGAACCAAGAGTATCGTTTAGAGAACCCTCAATACCTTTGGAGAAAGTAGAAGATATTGAAATTAAGCCAATTGGACCAGCACAAGAAATAATTAAAAAGTCACATACAGAAATAATTAGCACTACTACAGACAAACCCAGTGGTGCATTGAGTAGGCAAACTGAATATAATAAAATAGAAAATATTGTGACGGTAAATCGAACTACTAAAATACTTGATCATGCTTATGAACAAGCACAACAGCCAGTGCCAACACTGAAAACATTTTTTTCATCGAACGATGAAAGAATCCTTTCGACTCCACAACCGCTATCGAGGCCTTATCAACCAGTTTACCAGCCAGAACCACAAACGGAAAGACGTCATAGTTTGTTGTTAGATAGATTGAGTGTTGATCGCCAAGTGAACACTTCTGACATTTATCAAAATAATTACCAATATAATAATCAGAGCTATGAGCAAAACCAATGGAGTGAGCCTCAGTCAGAGGTTTTGACAGTAAGTAACGTGAAACCAAGTACAATATCCAAGAATCAGCAATGGTATCATCAGATAAACAGAGAAAACACAATTTCTAGTGCTGTGCCATCATCGACCCCAATTTTGCCAAGTCAACAATTGGGACAGTCATACAATCAACCTCAACCCCAAATTCAAATTCAACAACCAGAACCTCAATATCAGAGTTACGCGCAACCTCAATATTCACAACCTAAGCCAGAATTTCAGCCATACGTAGAAAGTAATTCACAAAATACCTATAGAACTTCAAATGATTATCAGCAAAATTCATACACGAACTATACACCAAACGCAAGTTGGGCAAGCAACAATTATGATCCAAAACCAGTTAATTTAGCTCCTCCCGCTCAACCAAATCAATATTCTTCACTTAAACGAGAATCTACAGATTTTCAGAAGTCATCACAATTCTCTTCTTATGTACCACCGCCGTGGGAACAAGATTCTAGTTACGTACCCGAAAATCAGAATTACTATCAACCTGCTCCATCTTCTGTACCATTTACGCCTAGCGCTAATCAATCATGGACACCTAAACCTGCCAGTAAATTTTCTAAAAACGTGCCTACTTCCTACATCCCTCCAGCTCCAAATCAGTCCTTTGTCAAGCCAGTAACAGCAAGTGATCATTCTAAGCTGCCTGGTAGGAAAACGTATTACAGCGAATATGAACGACGTTACATATCTGTACCAGAGTCAACTTACATACCCGGCGAAACAAAGTTCCAACCGCAACCAGATCCATCCCCACAGTACTATTACGATAATAATGAGCCAACTGAAGTAGTTGAACCACAATGGCGTAAGGAATTAAGAGAATTTACAGAGAAGACATCTGAAATAAGTAATCAGTATGAGCAGTCGTCAGTGAGACCGCCTTGGGAACAAGATCCGAAATATAATGCACCAACAGAGTATTCAGCAACAGTGCAACCAACATGGACGCAGACTTTAAGACCTCGTACGTGGCGAGAGAGAAGCTACGAGCCAGAGTATATTGGGTCGAAGGCACAACAAACAAATACTTTGGGACGCGGACGACCACAGAGCTCATATCTTAAGAGCAACGTGGACGTAATACAAGAAAGGCCTAGAGGTGTGTCAGTGGATAGATACAATCCAAACAGCTATCAAGCTCCATTGGCATCTGAACATCCACCGGTGCAAAGTCACACCTTAAACCCAAATATTCATCCGAAAACTTATCATAATCCGAACGTGCCGGTTTACCACTCCCGTGCTTCTGCTGAACCTAGGTAAGAAACAACTTTACTCTAGTTCACTTTTACCAGAGCGCCGAAAACCACTTTTAAAATATTTATTAAAATGATTTAATTAAAGAAATAGTAAGAATATTTGATTATTATATTATTTGGAATTAATATTTTCTAAATTACATGCCATTGGGACATGTTATAAATATACTACAATACTCGTGGGCTTAATTACAAACAGTACAAAGTAATAATTTTAAATGTTGTATTCAAATGTTAATATCTAAATTTGTACATTTCCCGTTAGGCGTGGGTGCGCATTTGGACAGTCTCTAATTGTAAACACGACGGTTGTGTGTTCGAATTCGACTCAAGAGAACAATTCTATATTATTTTCATTTCTCCGCTCTAGTACTTAGGGATAAAGCGCGGCGCTAATTTACACCACATAACATGCAACGATTTCAGGCGGTGAGTGGAAAACAAAGTGTTTGAACGTTAAATTCTGTCTGAATACCCAGCCACGCGTGAAAATTCGTGAAGTTGAAAAAACACATTACCTACATTCAATTCATACATTATCTACATTCAAAATGTGTATAAAATTAATATTTCAGAGAGCATGTACCATCGTACCCACAATCACGGCCGCGAGTAGAGTCCAGAGCCCCACCCGTCCAGTCCAGATCTTTCAAGTACCTCCAATGGATCACTGGAACTGAGGATTAATGTTATATAGATTAAATATTGAAATTAGATTAAATTTAAGTTAACAATAATCGAATAAATATCGATATTATTTAAAAATTCGAAATCGATGCACTAATATTAAATTATTGTATGCTGATATACTTCTGACTAAGAGATAAATTTTATATTAACGTACGTTTAATATATGTAATTTCATTAATCATTACGTGTCGTAATATTATGAATATCATTCATCTTCACTGTTTCATAGCCTCTCTTATGTATCTGTCTCTAATTAGGACACAAAGAGTTGTTTTGATATTTTAACAGTCTCAGCTTTAGACATTGGCCTTTTTAACCAAACTGTATTAATTTTTATATATTTATTTATTTTCTATATATGGTATAGTATTTTTACTAAAACACATTATGTGAGCTAAGTTATGCTGAAAAAAGCACATAAAAACGTTATCATCCAATTTGAGTCAACACGCAATACTTCAACTTAATTGGATACAACTAATTTCAGAAATTTAGGTGTAAGTTTTGATATCCAATACCAAATATTGCCAAAGAATACAGCTCCTCAAAATAAAACTTTGTAAAATTTCTCCGCATAGCCAGACAAGAGTCAAGAGAACCTAGTTTTAAGACACTCCGTTCTCCACTCTCCGCTTGAGTGGCGTGTTGAGTGGCTGTATTCAATGCTGCGTTTTGTATTGCCACCAGATCAGATTTTTTTTTAATATATTATAAATTAGGATAATATCCTTTTCTAACTCCCAGTTACCTTATGTATATAAAGTGTAGGGTGATGCTTCACGTCTTTTTCATCAAAAACACGCATTAAGTTCATCTTTACACTCTCGCTTTTACTCACAGTAGGTTATATCTTTATTCTAATGTTAACAATAATGTTAACACAAGTAGTGGCGTAGCAAGAACTAATAAAGATATGGGCGAATCGCATCAGCCAGGCCATTTCTTTTTTTATTGCAAAGTTCAACTTTCTTCGCCATAATTTTGTTGAAACTGAAACCAGGATGTCAAACGCAATTTTCAAATAATTACGAGTGGATAAGTATAAGAAAATTAGTGAGAAAATGATTTAGGTTTTTACTTTAGCCCCCTTTAAGAACGAGGCCGTGAGCGACTGTCCACTTCGACCACTTCTAGCTACGCTACTGAACACAATCAGTGTTGGGTAAAATTTAATTGCAATTTACAATTAAATATTAGCAATTGATCATTTGCTTGTGCGAAAGCCGCAATTAACTATTAATTCAATGTTAATTGTAATATAACAATTAAGAACCAATTATTTTTCAACTAAATGTGATTTTTATGTGATTTCCCCACAAACAAATAATTAATTGTATTTAATTGTTAATTGCAATTAAATTTTGCCCAGCACTGGACTTACACAACAATACCAAATATTGTGCCATATTATGTGTATTTAAGAATAGTTGCATGAATCTCATTATAATAATTTATCGTTTTTTTTGTGAATTACTGTTGAGTTTTATGGATTAATAAATTATTAAATTATTAATTATTTTTGTATTTTTTTTCTTTTTTGTGATTTTATTTTAAAAGGTATAAAAATCAAGAGTTCAATTTAATCTTAGATACTACAATAAAAGAGTGAAAACAGAAAGTTTATACGTAAATTTCTTCTGAACTACTGGACAGATTTTGAGCTTATTTTATTCCATAAGCCATACCTACTAGTGTGTAGTGTAGTAGTAGTAACGTGACGCGAAGAGTAATTAACTCCTTACAATAACAATTGCGGGCAAGCTTCACGCTGTATCCCTTGCGGGGTAGTCAGAGAGAACGGAGCGCCAAACGCTACGGTCCCTGCATACTTCTTTTGCCTTGTCGTTGTAGCATAAAATAAAAATAAGCGTTTATTTATAACTTTTTATATTTACCAGTCTACGCATAAAACATATCTCAGACATATATGTTATAGGTATAATGTATGTAATAATTATTTTATTTGTTTATTGTATTTCTAGGGGCCAGTCGAGGCAATGTGGAGCGTTAAGTTCCGATACTTAATACGCAATGCCTGCGAATACGGCGAAAAGTGGAGAACGGAGTGTCTTAACACTAGTTTCCTTCTGCCTACCCTGCTATGTGTGCGGGATACAGCGTGAAGCTAAAAGAAAAAGAAAACATTGTATTTCTAATATATTATAATTTTTGCATATGAGGTTTAATTATGCAAAATTTCGTACTTCATCGTCGCTTAATTTTCCTATAAAGGGGTACAAAGTTTTTCCTTCACATATTAATATAATGATAACTTTAGTTTACACTGATTTTATTCTCAACTTAATTACTTAACTTTACACATAACGAAAAAAATTTAGTATGATTGTATTTATTTTTGCAATAAGTTAAATAAACGTACTAAAAAACAGTGGCACAAGCGTGTGACTGTAAACGACTGGTTGTGGGTTCGATTCCCACTCGAGGAGTGGAAATATTTTATATTTACATTTTCTTCGCTCTGGTGTTGAGGTAAAGCGCGGCGTTAACTTCCGCCACTTAAAACGCATTGCCTCTGAATTCGGCGGAAAGTGCGGGAACGGAGTATCTTAACACTTGGTTCCCTCTGCCTGCCCTGCTGTGTGCGGGATACAGCGAGAAGCTAACGAAAAAACATTTAGTAGGTTAACAAAATAAATCATTTAAGTATATAACTTTAAAAAAAAACCTTTTCAAAACTTCTAAAATATGAGACTCTTATACTGTTTTTGTATTTATTATTTGAGAAATGTCATATTTATGTAATCAAATTTTAAATTTGATTGCGGTTTATTTGTACAAATATATGAAATTGTTCTTAATCTATTTGCGATATTTAAATAAACGCTTTTTATTAAATCCATATACCCAACATAATAAACGGTACATGTACCAAAATACATTTTTTAAAATTTTTGCTTGTCAATTGTTCAGTCTCTGGGACGGCTGGGCCGATTTCGACGGGACATCTACTGGCAGATAGCTGAAATAAAAAGTAACTTTAACTACCTTTATTTTAAATTCATATTTTTATTAAATTCCACGCAAACGAAGTCGCGGGCGCAGCTAGAGCACATAAAATACATAAGTTAATCCAACGTGTCCTAGGAACAAATGATTTAGTGTATGGCGGAGGTTCGAACTGAAAACTACAAGTATGAAAGTTTCAGCATTCGTCTCTTCTAAACTTTTGGGTTTTGACCATATTTCACAGTAACAAAATTTAGGGCACTCAACTGTCAAAACTTACGTTATAAGGTAGTACAGTCCATTGTATGTTAGTTTTACTTTTAATATGTTTTTTTTGTCATTATAAAATGTTTGGTCGATAAAAACAAGTTTCTTGTTACTTTTAAATGTGCTGTTTTGCATTAGAGGTTATCGTGGCGCTGTGGGATATTGTCTGAGTGTATGTCTATATATACGCAAAGGTTGAAGGTTCGATTCTTACTTAGGGAAATAATTGACATTTAGTTATTGTCATTTCTCCCCTCTAGTGAACAAGACAAAGTGCAGCGTTAAGTTTCGACCCTTCATATTTAATTTTGGTGGGAATTGCACAACGGAGTGTCTTGACACTAGGTTTTCTCTCTCTATCCTGGTAGCAACAATAAAATCTGTTTATCTATGAACTTGTTAGTATGACATTATGACCATGTGAAATAATGTGTTATAAGCAAATAACTTTATAATAAATCGATAGCTTAAAGTAATGCCATTTGTCATGATATAAGTAATTTATAGGAAAAAGGTCAGACAGATTTGGTTAAAACTTGTATTAATTTCATCTCGATCATTTCGTTTCTTATCTACACAGATATTATTAAATTTTGAACAATTTACTCGAAAATGGTAACATTTTCTATGAATTGATGCAATTAGAGTCGCAGAACTACACTACTACTTTTTTAACATTTTTAAAGTCTTTTCACACACTTAAAATTAAAAAAATCACTTTTTTTTAGAATATAGCTTCACGCTATATCCCGCACACAGCAGGGTAGGCAGAGGGAACCTAGTGTTAAGACACTCCGTTCCCCACTTTCCGCCGAATTGGGAGGCTTGCGTGTTAGGTGGCGGAACTTAACGCCGCGCTTTACCTCGACACCAGAGCGAAGAAAATGGAATTTTTTTTTTTTTTAGAAATCGTTTAAAAATATGAACGCAGCAAGATTCGAACCCCGCGTCTTGGATACCGTCCAAAAGCTCCGTAAGCCATCCATTCTACATCGGACTGTAATGAAATTCTTCAACGGTAAACGGTATCACAACTTGTTATTGTTTTTAGTATCTCTGTAGAAAGATCTTAAAAATTTCTGCTACTTAGAGATTATTTCTATGAACTCACTTGGCAAGAGAGCTAATGCGATTTATTAAATATTTTAAGATCGTCAAACTGTAAATAATTGAAATTGGAAGTCAAAGAAAGTTTCGTTTTAGAAAACGCATATAATGTTGTACGCAGCGGGATTCAAACCCGCGCCTCTTGGGAGTCATTAACCGCTAAACTATTATTTTATATGCGGTAATGTTTGCTTCGTCTAATTAAATTGGAAAAATCTGTTGCAACCTCAAATTGCAGTCATTGCATTCACTCTAATAAATACATCTCGACTGCGCCGCGACGGCGCCTTTCAACTATAAAACTTGATTTGTAAACTATTGGAATACAAAATTTGCTCTACGAATTTACTTTATGAACATGTTATCCTTTAATTAAAATAATCATGATAGCTGTTATTAGAATGTCTAAGATCTAATATTCATTTAGAATAAAATATGATCTTTGATGACAAAATGGTCATAATATATTGAGTTAAATAAAATATAGTTTGTCATATAGCGGAATAGTCAGAGAGAACCTAGTCTCTGTCTAGACACTCCTTTTCTACTTTCCTCTCGAAATTAAGATTTGACACAAGAAGACGAAGAAGAAGACGTGACACTTAACACCACGCTATGTCTTAGGTACCAGGGTTGGCGAAAATAATATATAGTCATTCCCTGAGAGGGAATCGAATCCACTAACATCAAAACGTAAATATTCACGTGCCATGACCTTTTCAAAATTATGGATAAAACTTTTAAAGTATTATAATTATTTTTCAAGTATAATATTAAACCATATTCTTTATAGTGGGGAACTGAGTGTCTTAATATTACTTCCTTTTGCCTACCCCGTTGTGCGCGGGATTCAGCGTGAATCTAAAAAAAGGAAATCTTAAACAAAATTAAAATTTTGCAGAATATTACATGTTTTCATAAATCCTGTTTTTAAATTTGCAGATATAGATGTAAAATCTGAAACTTTAAGCTTGGGCCAAGTAAATTATTTTAAGAAGTTACCGGAACTGATCAATAGCCCTAAACCCAATTTTTACGGGCCATTATTTTTAAGAGAAAAGTTTCCAAATTAAAAGTTTGTTTTATGAACAATTACTAGCGTAGAGCGAGTTAGTGAGATTGAGTGTTTCTTACTACTTCAGGGGTCAGGTTCAGATATAGTCAATACTATTATGATGAAAAAGATGCCAAGGTGTGTTATTCTAATTCAAGCAATTTCGATTAGTTTAAAATGAAAATTAAATATTGAAATATTTATTTTTTAAATTTGGATTTTTTCAATTCACAGTAAGAAATCATGAACGGGCTGGGCTGTTAGACATAATATTATATACATAGTACATAGGGTAGGAGTGTCTTGACACTAGGTTGTCTCTGACTACCCCACTATGCGGAGAAAAGTGTAAACTGTATATAGTATATAATATAAGCAGAGCTGTAGGTACCTAACAACTAAATTTACACTCAAAAGACCTTCTTTTAAAATATAACCTAAAAACATTTCAAAATTAACATTTTAACAAGCGCTTTCTAAAAACTTATTAAAACACACAAAACTTTAACGTTATTAGATTAACAATTAAAATTTTAAATTTTCTCTTGAAAAAATTTCAAATTTTCACATGATTAAGGTAGAAAATAAAGATTTCAACCGCAATAGGAAAACGAAAACAAAATTCGCCCCTACGGTATAAAATGGCGAGCATTTTTAAATCCTTTTAGTTAAATCAAATGCAAGGCTGTGGTCACGTACACTGTACAGCGCAAATAAGGATATACGCCGCCCTCCCCTACGCCGTAAAAATCTCTTTTTAGTGTCTCGTTACAACGAAACGCTCTTGTGTTCCAAACTATACCACTTAGCAGATAGGTAGCCTAGGTGCGCTGTGATATTTAAATGCGTTCATTTTTCTTACTATATTAGCTTGTTTGGAAGCTGAATTTTATATTATATTATATTATATTATAAATTTAAATATAATATTCTTAGTTGAAAACTTTAGAAAGGATTTTTTTGGATCTCAGATATTTAGTTATTTTGTATATATAACATGTGAAAATTATTATATTACAGCCTGATTGGTTATCGCTAGCAATTTTGTCAATTTATTTTAACATTTTATTTGTAGAAATCTCGTTTCTTTCCGTTGTCCTAATCCTAAACTTCTTAAGAAATTCACATGCTATATTTCCGGTTTTTACTTGCATTTGTGCGTTGTCCGTTAATCAATGAATGAAAAGGACTTGAGGTTCTAATTATTTATTGGTTATTTAACTCTTGTATATTTTTTGATTATCACCGAGAGTGTTGAACATATTAACTATACCTTAGATCTCAATCTGAGCCAGTTTTGGCGGAGAGGCACAAAATTTGACTGTAAACACACTGGTTTTGGGTTCGATTCCCACTTCTTACGGCATTTCTTAACATTTAGGTCCCTTTGTCTATCCTGCTGTGTGCGGGATACAACGTGAATCTTTAAAAATGATCTCAAGAAAATTATATGTCACATTGTATCTTAATCCTCTACTTATTTTAAAAATAACTCTGCATGTAGTAGTCATCTTGTACATATATAGCTTTTCAAGTTATACAGAATTTTATCATAAATTATCCATAGTGAACTGATAAGCTTTTTGCTAAATTGTTATTTTACAAACCAACTGCCCATTACAAAGGCACTTTGTCAATAGTAGGCAGTAAATGTGTAGTAAGCAGTACCGCATGGAGGCTTGCCAGAATATTTATCATATCGGGTGTTGCTATACGATCGATGCTTATTATTATAGGTTTTGAATTCCAAATTTTTTTCTTTGATACATTAAATTAAAAAGGAAAATTTAAAAGAAATGAAATAATAGGAAAGGAAATTTTTATCCTTTCAATAAGAGTGAATTTATATTCTACTTATGAGTATTGTATTACTTTTTTTTTTTTTTTATAGCTTCACGCTGTATCCCGCACACAGCAGGGTAGGCAGAGGGAACCTAGTGTTAAGACACTCCGTTCCCCACTTTCCGCCGAATTCGGAGGCTTCTGTGTTAAGTAGCGGAACTTAACGCCGCGTTTTACCTCGGCACCAGAGCTAATAAAATGGAAATATAATTTCTACTCCTCGAGTGGGAATCGAACCCACAACCAGTCGTGACTGTATTAGTAATACAAATAAAAATGTATTTTCAATTAGTTTCTTTGACTGTCAAATGTATCTTATTATCATGACCATAATGGCGCAAGAGCACAGCGACTGAGTGTAGACGTAGTTGGTTGTGAGATTTACTTATATTCTGTGTATAGTAGTGTAATTTTATTTCTTACTAAAAATTAGTCTAAGTTGTAACTTACTACAACTGATGCAGTTGTCTGCCAATGAAAGCCTCGGCAAAATCTGTCCAGTCGTTCCAGAGATTAACCGGAATAAGCAAACAGACGGGCAATAGTGGCGATAAAAACAGTGTAAGTACATAATTTTAGAGTTTTAGACCTAAACATACGTACATATATTAATAGGTATATTTGATATCATCGTAGAGTGGTTGAAAAATAAAGAACAGTACATGTGATGAAATTAATTTAATTTAATTTAATTTTAGTACATTTGATTACTGTAGGTTAGTTTAGATAAAGATATTTAGAAAATATAAATATAAAAATTTAAACGCAGTGGGATTTGAACCCGCGCCTCCTGAATACCGTCCAGGCGCTCTCACTCTCACCACTGACCCATGCGTTCTACTACCAGCTGCGTCGAAATTATTATACACTTTATTAGAACTTATTTTTGTTGTTAGCATCTCTGTAGAGAGATTTTTACAAATTTTTATTTTTTACTTTTTTTTAAATGTCTTTTTCAATTTTCCTAAGTGTACAATAACGCTTTAAAAAAATGTTTAAAAGTAATTTTGATAAGTCGAGAATTATCAATTTTTAGCAATTTAATTAATGTAATAGAAATAAAATTATATTATTAACACTTTATATACGCATTCGTTTAACATTGGCAGCTATATGCCACTACTCAAGAGTGTAGCGCTACCTTCGTTAGACAAATACGAATAAGGACAGAATACAGTTACGACCCTTTTTGTTTTGAATGTTGTTTTGCTGTTTTTTTGTGTGATATGAAATAATTATTTTTATAAATTAAAAATCATATTTTTTTCGTTTTTTATTTAGCAGATACAATATTATAACAAAAAGTATAATATAATTAAATGAAATAAAAGAATAACTAGTTATGTATAAATATATTTATGTATTTTTATGTATTTTGTAGAAAAAAATCTTTTTTTTTTTAGCTTCACGCTGTATCCCGCACACAGCAGGGTAGGCAGAGGGAACCTAGTGTTAAGACACTCCGTTCCCCACTTTCCGCCGAATTCGGAGGCTTTCGTGTTAAGTGGCGGAACTTAACGCCGCGCTTTAACCTCGACACCAGAGCGAAGAAAATGGAAAAATTAAATATTTCCACCCCTCGAGTGGGAATCTAACCCACAACCAGTCGTTTACAGTCACACGCTTGTGCCACTGGGCCACGACTGGCCACAAATCAAAAATCATTCAGGTAGGTAAAGGAAAGCAAGTGAAATTATTGCTGGCATTAGCTCGCTGGCCTATTTCTTATTTAGAGCTCAACTTAGTAAACCAGATGGATGATGGAAATTTTTATTCATATAAAATGGTCGTATATAGTGGACATGACAATGGCTCTGACAAGACAAAGCGCGGCGTTAAACTTCGCCACTCAAACTTCACAACAAACAGGCAGAACGCGGGGAACAGATTGTTTTGACACTAAATTCTTTCGGGCTACCCTGCTATGCAGATCATATAAAGAGATGCAAGTCTGTAAATAGGACATCTAGCATATTCCATTACAATAATTTATGTACGGAACAGGTTCTGGTACCCAAGACTGAGCGCGGCGTTAAGTTCCGCCAGTCAACAGGAAAAGCGGCAGAAAGTGCAGAACGGAGTGTTTATACACTAATTTTCATCTGACTACCCTGTTATGCAGTTCATATAAAGTGACATAAGCCTTTAAATAGCACAATCTAACATATTCCATCACAATTTATCTTTGTACGGAACTCTAAAACGTAACCCTCACAATTTGCCGAGACCGATTCACGAAGTTCGTTATCTTTCGCCAAGGGAGGGCCATTATCTTAGAAGAAATGATATATAGTAAATTGCCCTAATCTATACGCCCTATAGAGAATTTCTTTTGCAAATTATATGAGGTGATTGGTTGTGGGAAAGGAAAATGATCAAAGGCAATGAAGGCGATGATCGGAATAATTTATTAAATACCGCAATGAAAGTCAGAGCTAGATTTATATTTGTTTGTTTTCTTTTGTATAGCTACAGGTGTGATGTATGTTTTTTTTTATATTATAAAATTGTATAATATATACATAACAATGTATTATATACTACTAACACTGGATCTTAATGTGTGTATATTACCTTCTTAACTAACTCTAATAGAATATCAACAGAAGCTATTTAAAATAAGATGTCTTAAAATTGAAATTTAATTTGAACACGAACACAAGTAAGATCGATATATATTTTAATAGTTGAAATCAAATTCACAACTATTCAATTTACAATCAAAGTCATATTCTTGGGTCAGATATTTTTGTTGATCTGTCCATAGTAATATATTTATGCTCGTGACTGTATGCAAGCATGTGTAATAATATACGAGTAGTACCTATATGCATTTTTTTCAGCCGGTTGCCGTCCACTGCTGACCATAGGCCTCTTTCATAGACCGCGTATCCTGTGAAATTTAAGATTCGCATCTAAACCAATAACTATTAGTCTAACATATTGTAAAAGCTACTAGCTATCGGTTGCTAATATTCTTATTTTGTACGAGTGTACTGACTAGTTAAAATAAATTAAAAAAAAAAAAAAGTAGAGAAAATTACACAAATACAGGAACCCGAGTCTGTGGCGTTTAAAAAAAAAAGAGAAAAAAAAATTAATTTTAAAGCTATCGTTAAATGAATATACATACATGTGAAACGATTGCGCCTACACAACTGGTAAAAATTACTTCAAATCATTGGTAAACATCAAATTGATGTCAATTTTAACCCATTCAAATTATTTTAAGAAAGACTAACCTTACTTCATACATACATAACGTAATGTGCTACTAACCTAATAATAATGTAGGTCATATGTCTATTTTGTAACAATTTAAGAATCAATACGTTATTAAAGGTAAAATGAGGTAACTAATTCCAAGGAAAATTGTACGTCTTTTGTCATTCAAATACAATAAGTATTCCCTCATAGTAAAGTAAGATACAGAACGTAGAGTTAAGACACTCCGTTCTCTACTGTCCGTCCGAATTCAAAACATTAGTAGGTGTTGAGTAGCAAAAGATAAACCGTACTTTGTCTTGTTCTCCAGAATGGTTATCAACCAATGGGCATAATTATATCACAATAATTCATAACCAATCACGATTACAGTCAGATTAGAACGCAATAACAAATATATAATATATAAAATTTGTTTACTAATTGATTAATCGAACATCTTAAAATAGTAGTTAAAAATGAAATGCAGAAGAATGTATTTAAGGTTTAATTTTTAAAATTGACACATGAAAAAATATTTTATATAAACTCATTTTTCATAAAATTTTCTAACCACATTATAGTTTTTAAGAATTTTCAAATGCCAAAACTATGAAATACGTAATATCTAAATGAAGAATGTTACTAGGAATCAATAAGCATAGAAGAAATACCTTGTATTTTTAGCGAAACTATAAAGAAGTTTTAAAGTAAGCTCGAAAGTGCAAGGCTTTAGAGTCTATAGAATCAAATAAAAAATGTAGCAAAAGAACAGTCCAGTATTGTTATATCTTGATATTGCGATTCTACTTATATTTATAACAAAGAAATATCATTTATAAGTTTCTTCGTAAAATATTTTAAAATATTATCATAGCTGAGAATTTCACTAAACAGAAAATTTTATATATATTTGAAGCAAAATAACTGAATATGAAGCAACAAGAAGCAACAAGATTGTTAACAGAATTACTGTTATAATGTACATGTCGGTTCAATTTCCAATCGAGGAGTGGAAATATTTAATATTTCCATTTTCTTCGCTCTGGTGTGGAGTCAAAGCGCGGAGTTAAGTTCCGCGACTCAACATGCAACGCCTCCAAATTCGGCATAAGGGGGGTTCGGAGTATCTTAACATTAGATTCCCTCTGCCTACCCTGCTGTGTACAGCGTGAATCTAAAAAAGAATATATATGTACAATATCGTTATTTTTTTTCCCGCATAACAGGGTTGTCAGAGCTGTGCGCTTGCATCCAGGATACCGAGACGTTGCTTGTCGAAGAAAAAAACTCACCGCCGCACTTTACCTTAGATGCCCGAGGGGAGAAGAAAAAAAAAACCTCCGAGTGGGAATCGAACCCACAACAATCTCGTTTACAGTTTGACGCTGTTGATGCCCTAAAGGACAATTGAATTTACTTTAATTATTAATTAAAATTACTTTCCGCTACGGCTACATTTATTCAGATGAGAGTATATGCAGCGATAGAATGAGTATAGTGTAGATTAAAAACACAGGTAGGTATATCATTTTTCTTCCAGTTAGTTAGCAGTTTTAAAGTTATTTAAATCTACTCGCACTAGAATTTCTTAGCAAAAAACAATATTTCTTAAAATGAATTCGAATCCAAAATACCTACAAGACACCAATAAGTTTTTCTATTAGTACACAACGTTTACGTAACGTTAATCTCAACGAAAATAATTTCAGAAATCGAAGGGAAGTTTTGATAATGTCCTGGTAGACCTTTTGAGCCCTTAGGGACATCTTATATTTATGGTTTTCAAAAGATAGGGTTGGGTTTTAGCTTTCTGCGGCGGGTTGACTTGGAAAATGCTTTTTACAAAGTAATTGATTTATTTTATGTTGTTTGCTCAACTTCTGGTGGCGAAATTACGAGATGTTCTTTCTATTTGTGTGGTGGAAATGTATTTTTAATATGAGATTTGTTATATATGTACCTATATAAATCTATTTCCGCTCTGTGTGTACTATTTACGTTTAAAAAGTTAGAAGCGACGTTTCATATATACGATTATTTAAGTATCTTTATTCGGCGGAAAGTGGGGGAACGGAGTGTCTTAACACTAGGTTCCCTCTGCCTACCCTGCTGTGTGCGGGATATAGCGTGAAGCTATTTAAGTATCTTAACATTTGTACCTTTTATCAGACGCAAAAAAATATTTAATTTTCGTGTCTTGTACAGTCAATACTTTATTTTTTATATGTCAGCTTGTTATGGGGAAAAAATTGTGACGTAAAAAAATGACTGTACAGCATGGGGGCAACTTGTAGCTCGCGAACAAATTGCGGCTCTATAAAGGTTATTTGTGGTTCTCGATAAATAAACTTATTTCTTAGTTACCTGTCATTTTGTGTTATTATATTTTAAATTTTATATATTTTTATATTTTCCTCTTAAATACATATGTATTTGTTAACTTAACACGCAAGCCTCCAAATTCGGCGGAAAGTGGGGAACGGAGTGTCTTAACACTAGGTTCCCTCTGCCTACCCTGCTGTGTGCGGGATACAGCGTGAAGCTATTTGTAGCAAAAAATTATAAATTAGACAAACTGATCTATTAAAGAATTTGGCCGCCCTGAATATATAGATCCAGTAAAAAGTGAACTTTAAATGAAATAAAGAGAGAAAGAGACCTGACACCATTTTTTTCTATGTTTACCTCAAAACATTATAAATTAACATGCAACAAACACTAAACAAACATAGCTAACTACATATATCTCAAACATAATATCTCCAAGGAGTTAATTTGTCTGAACAAAAGGCGTTACAAAAACAGCTCGCATGCCGACTAATGAGAGGAATGCCGTGTAAACAGCCTTTATGACACTGCTGAATATGGAAGTCGTAGCTCTGACCCGGCACAATTAAAACTACTTGACACAGTATTTAGAAATGTTTATGATTTGCAAGCTCATAAACACGCGTTTTGAGAATTTTTGGTTTAAAAGCTTAGTTAGTTTCGCTCAGTTAGAAGGTCTGTGCGTGATGGTCGTGAATTCCATTTCTATTTGGGGAAAACGTATATTGCATTTTTTTTCGATCTTGTCAGACAGAATTTTGTTGTTAACGTTGGGTACTGCTACTTAAGAGTCCATATCTGTAACGTAGACTAACTAAGTGTGTGTCGTTAGCTTCACGCTTTTGAAAAAAGAAATAAAAAATCTAATCGACGAACGAATTCGAACTCTAAACTGACTGTAAACACAATTGCTTCTGTGTTAAGCTACTCCATACTTAATGACTCGCATTGGAAGGGAAGGTGGAAAACGGAGTGACTTGACTCTAACTTCTCTCCGAACCGCTATGCGAGTAACAGCTCGAAGTTACAAAAAATATATCTAGTAATTTTTTATTTAATTCGTTATTCTAATTGAATTTTGACATACTAAAACCTAGTTTTGATTATAATTAACAATCTAGAGGCAAGTCGTGGACCAAATGTGACTGTAAAGCGACTGGTTGTGGCTTCGATTCCCACTCGGGGGGTGGAAATATTTAATATTTCCATTTTCTTCGCTCTGGTGTCGAGGTTAAGCGCGGCGTTAAGTTCCGCCACTTAACATGCAATGCCTCCAAATTCGGCGGAAAGTGGAGAACGGAGTGTCTGAACACTAGGTTCCCTCTGCCTAATCTGCTGCGTGTGGGATACAGCGTGAAGCTAAAAAAAATAATTAAAAATAGCGTCTGGTGTTTTGATATTCTATTCTTGTATTCGTTATTTTATACTAATTTGAAGTTATATTATGCGGAGCGTGTTGACGTTAGATTTTTTGTGTTGTTTTGTGTTATTCGAGAAAAAGAGTGAAGCTGAGAAATAAATAATAAACATATTTAAAAGAAAAATTATAAATAAAAAAAACTTTTTCAAACAAACTCCAGAGTATATTTAACACTCTATAAAGCTATTTACATAAAATTGTATTCTCGAGTTCACATTCCTTTGTTTTGTCGTCTCGATGCTGTCATAAAACTTGTGGAGTTGCAGTTCATTTGCAAGTTTTGTTTGTTGCAGCTGTGCCAAAATGTTTCTGTCACTAAAGTGCAAATTGTTGATAACAGATGAATTATTCACGTTGCCATTTTGAAATGGATATCATATGAAATTTTACTATTTTAGTCTTAATTTTTTTCAGGTCTACCTATAACCTAGTGTTAAGACACTCCGTTCCCCGCTTTCCGCCGAATTCGCAGGCATTGCGTGTTATGTGGCAAAACTTAACGCCGCGCTTTGCCTCGACACCAGAGCGAAGGAAATGTAAATATTAAATATTCCCACTCCTCCCCTACATTGCCAAACACAGACTAGGTTACCTAGATCTTTCATCATATGAAATTTCTGAAACGTTGCGTATCTGCTACTTCTATCAAATAGGTTTAAGTGCAGAAGAATATACTTAATAAATTAAAAAAATATAAATGTGCTTAGTAGACCAGCCCAACTATAAGAAATAAGGAAAAGCCGACTTAATAATATTTCCTCAGCGTGACGCGTATGTATAAAAATTAAAGATCCGGAACAAGTTATGAAAAATGATAATAGTCAAGTAAACTACAAGGAATAAGTGAATGGCCCCTTAACAAAAACTGTTCAACGTAATAAGCACACCCTATTGACCTCCATAACAATTAAATATTTGGAAAATCTCATGAATAACGATAATAGATCAGTTAAACTAAAAGAAACAAGTGAATTATATACAATAAATTATGTTACCATATAGTAGTTAAATTCCGCCACTTAACACGCAAGATGCGGCGGAAAGTGGGGAACGGAGTGTCTTAACACTAGGTTCCCTCTGCCTACCCTGTGTGCGGGATACAGCGTGACGTTAAAAAAAAATATAGTAGTAAAAATATTACTAAGTTAGTAAAAGTTATTTAGTATAATAGGCAGTTTTTGTAAACAAATGCTTCATTAAACTTTGCCGCCATAGTGACTCACGTTATAACGTTATAACTATAAATGGGATGGTGGTTCGATTCCCACTTGAGGAAAACTTTATTCCACTGTTTCCTTTTTTCTCTCCGGTAAAACAAAGACGGGCGTTGACTTTTGACATGCAATCAGTATCAAACGTCTTATACTTTCGAATTGAAAAAAAATGCTACGTTTATTATAATTTAGAGTCTAAGTTTCAATGTCAAAAGGAGGTAAGTACACACAAAAAGACATGCAAAAAGACACATTGCGAATGTACTTAAACATTTAAAAAATATTAGCTTAAAAATTATTTTCAATTTTCTTTAAATTAAATGATAATCTATTTACGGACCGTTTCGTTCTTAGATCGTTGTACAAAAGCAGTTAGACAGAAGTATGAAATAAACCGTCAGGAATATTCAAAAGTTCGCACATTACAGCGTCGATCATAAAGAGAAATTACATTTAAATGTGAATTCCGAAACAGCTTTAATGAATTCTTACGAGACAGAAAATTAATTAAAATATGTTTAGCAATTTTGCTTCGTTATATTATTCGTGTCCATTAACCGTATTATATTGTAAATGTATTTGTATTAATGAGCTTGTTATTTGTTTATTTATTTCGCGAAGCAGAAAGTGGAGAACGGAGTGTTTTGACATTATGTTCTCTCTGACTACTTCTCTATGTGGGAAAAGAAAAGTTGCTATTTTATTATTGCTGTGTAGGTCAGAATTGATAATAGGGAGTTCAAGTCTGTTGATAGAAAAAAATATATTTAATTCAATTGAATGTTAAAAGCAATAATATGTTTTATTACAGTTCTGGGTCTGACTATAATCGAGAGCAGTTCTTCAAGATGGGTAAACACGCAGTGCTTTTTATCCTAGATGACACACAAGAAAAACAATTCTATAATCAATAGATTGATATGAAATGAATATAAACTTTTGAATATAAATTTTATATTAACACCCAAAGAAAAGACTTATGACTTCTTTTTATATTTTTTATAATGCGTCACGTAAAAAAGAAAAAAAATAAAAAAGAATAATATCGATATTCACTTAAAAAACTATCAAAAGCATTAAAAGAAAAAAGATAAGAACAAAGAAGGACACGGAAGCATATGTCTGTGATGCACTACTTATTATTCAATTTAAAAAAAAACTCAAAGTACGACATTTAAATCCGCCACTTAACTCACAATGTCTCGTTTTAAGGCAGAAAGTGGAGAATAAATTATCTAAATATTAAGCTCCCCCTAACTACCATGCTATATAAGATAAAGCCTGCAGCTGACAAAAATCTCTACAAAAATCTAAATTTAATTATTTTTGCAACATATCAAAATAATGCTTTCATACTATTCCGTTGCTAGTGTTGAATTTAGATGGATTTTGATTTGTAACAGAATGATGGATTACTATACTAGTTTAATAACGGCGTCATGTACACATGTCACATAAATCGTCAGGGCGAATTGCCTTTTACGTAATAGTGGGCTAAGACACTTTTTGATGTCCATTAGAGTACAAATTGAAGAAAAATTGTAAAGTTTAGATGTTGTAGGTTCTATTATGTAACTTATTTTTTATCACAATATTTAATTATGGGTGAATAAAATAATGTTTATTATAAGTTCGTTTTAATATGCTTCTACTATATTTATTAACTCTTATTAGTTATGTAATAAGTACAAAAAGTAGTATGAAACTCCATGGGGTATACATACGCATACATAACAAAAAATATATAGTTACTTTCCATAATTATTAATTAATTAATATAAAAATTCAGTCCATACAATTTAACGCAACGTTGAAATTAAAAGCGTACGAATATAATAAGCCGTTACTTTGCCAGATGAATTCCAATAACCCACTTTAAGGAGCCCGAGATGAGATCGCACGCGGGAACTGCAGCCCAAAGTTAGTTAAGATAATAAAAAAGTCGTTTCTGAAATTAATTTGTACGTAGCTCTACAATTTTGTGGTTAAAATGAAAGAAAGAAAATTAGAACGAAATGTAGAGTGGAGTAACTTGTGAAAATTTCATTTTGGTTGGACACAAAATAGTTAACGAAATTAAGCTCGGTGAACGTGAGGCGAATACTGACGGGCGTCTAATGAAGCGACTGGCTCTCACGAAACATGAGAGATACTAAAAAATAATAAATAAACCACTTTATCAGCGAAGCACTGAATTTTTCATACTGTGAATGTGAAAATTGTCGTCCTATTTGCGTTTAGTCGTAGGTATGTACTTTGAAATTTGTGTTCATTATTTGATGAAATGTTAATTTGAAATTATTTGATTAACGAGAAGACGGAAGAGTTTATTGTTATCGTAATATTAATATTTTGTTAAAATTTTAAAATATAGGTACTTATTAGGTATATATTACCTAAATATACTACCCTTTTACGCAGGAAAAGCGTGAAACTGCTACGCGACTGAATGTATTGAAATGAATTTATACATATTCAAATTTATATTCATATTGCGATAAAAATGAGAGAGAAATTAACATAAAACAATAATTAGCGCCGAAATTGCAAGTAAATTTATGGGTGAGCCAACGGACTATATACCTAATATGTTTCAAAATCGATTAGATCTTAGAAGCTTTGGTTAAAGTAGAATGTTAGATTTCCTTTTATAAATTTAAAAGCGGTACATCATTTGTAGTAATGTGTATGTAGATAAAATTATTAATGTTTTTTTTTTATTTGTATGTTTATTATTTTTTTTAAGTTTTTCTCACATAACAAACAGTAACTCAGTGGGCTGAAGTAAGCTAGTGTCTAGATACTCTGTTTTCGCGACCGCCAATGCACCGAGACACTGCGTGTTGAGTGGCGTAACTCAACGTCGCTCTTTTATTAGTCACCATAACAGAGAAATTAAAATATTTTTTTCTGTTGAAGAAAGGGGGTAAAACGAGCAGTAGGACTAGCTGTGGGTAAGTAGCTAGCTACCTTCGCCCATGGATATCCACAACATTATAAAAGGATGCGTTGTCGACCTTAAGGGGGGACTAGGAAAGGAGGGAAGAAGGATGGATGGTGGAAATAGGTCGCGAGCCAGTCGGAGAACAAATCTCCTACCACCAAGCTACTGGGTTACCCGCCTTTTACGGGGCGCTGCCCAGCGACGGAGGGGGATTGTATTCTAACCCGTCCCCACACGGGCAACAGTAATTTAAATATATTCATTTCTCCGAGTGGAAATCTTACGCATATCCATTACGAATACAGCCAGACACTGTTTCAATGCGCTATAATGCGCCTCAAATAATATATTACCTATAAATAGGAAGATATGAGTAATGTATGTCATTGTGTTATGCCCCCAGAATTGAATTGGTATTCGTTGAAATCCCTGATCTATTCGTAATTTCAAATTCTAAATTTTCATATTTACTATATGAATTTGAAACAGACATGTTCAAACTAAATAAAGAAGGTTGTTTAGAAAAAACACGTGGGATTGACAATTGAGAATACTGACAATTGAGAATTATCTATATTAATATTTGAATTGACTTAATAATTTCTAAATAATGAAATAGGAAATGGAATACATATTTATTTTCATAAACAATAAATTATAGCTTATAAAACTAAATACCACAAAAAGTAACAAATATTTCATTTGAATTTCTTTTTGTTAATACGAGTATTAGGATGAGTGAATAAAACGTGTTTGGATATGGGTTCAGGCTCGGAAAAATAATTAAAATATTAATATTAAATTATTTTTCCGTAACTAAGATAAATTCCAATTTCATTCAATTTCAATAAAACAATATATAAAATGATTGATAAAAGGTAATTGTACTTTTTTAAAAGAAATGCAGATATACATGAAATATTTTGTACAAACCATATTTACAAATATAAGACAGAATATGTTAGCAGTGAGAGGAGGCGGAAAGTGGGCATTAAATCCAAAGGCAATATGGCTTGGCCATGTTGTTTACCGTTTCTGCATACTATTTAGTGTTTGTCAAAAAACTCTAAGCTGTTTTCATCCTAAAAGCTATACGTTGATTTAGAGAAAAATAATATATTACTTCAAAGGCAAGATATAAAAAATTATTTATAAACTCACGAGAAATCAAAGGCAAGTTCGACAGCGAAAATTCTTCAACTGAAAATGACAATTACAAGATTTGGCTTTTATGGAACCTTTACGGTTGGATCATACTTTTTTTTCTTTTTTTTAGCTTCACGCTGTATCCCGCACACAGCAGGGTAGGCAGAGGGAACCTAGTTACGACACTCCGTTTCCCACTTTCCGCCGAATTCAGAGGCGTTGCGTTGCGTGTTAAGTGGCGGAGCTTAACGCCACGCTTTGCTTCGACACCAGGGCGAAGAAAATGGAAGTAAGTAATATTTCAACTCCTCAACTGGAAATATTTAATATTTCCCTATTTATAAATAGGGAAACGTACCCACAACCATTCGCACACTTTGTGCCACTGCGCCACGACTTGCCCCAGTATACCCATATAGAATGCGTAATAATTTAGTGTAGTTTGGAAGCGTGGTTGCGAGTTCGATTTGGACTAGGGGCATAACATGTAATACTTATATATGTATGTAATAAAATATTTCCAGCGTCATTTAGTAAAGTTAGAAATCGAAAGACGAGGAGTTAGAAAAAAGAAGAGATTAAAAGAAAAGAAAAATATCTAGAAGCGTATTAAAAATTCAACATAAATAGACTCGAACCCGCGTCTCTTGAAAATGGTCCAAGAATCACCATCCAATAACCATAGTTTTCTACACCAATTCCATAAAACTAGTTTTTTTTTAAATAAAGAAAAAAAATGTCAGTAAAATAATATATCAAATCATGTAGAGACCTGTGTCCTAGCCTTTTATAGCTTTTTAACCTTAAAAGCTAAACGATGTGAAGTCTTAAAGTATATGAAGTAGTAAAGATTTGAGTCTTAAATCTTGGACTCGCTGCTGTTCTGATTTATGGGAAGTTAAGTGCATGATTCGTTATTCCACTCGTGCTTTGTGGCGGGGGAATAGAGTAAAACAGAGCTTACAAACTTTGTCCATTGTAATATTGTGCATAATATTGGCAAAATCAATTTAAAAAAGACATTTAGTAAAGTTATAAAAATTTGAACGCAGCGGGAATCGAACCCGCGCCTCTTGGCAACTACGTTTTCTACATGTGTTTTTCAATATCCTAAGTGTTTAAGTTATATTTTAAAATTCTAAATAGTAAAAAAAATATTTAGTTTTAATTAGATATACTTTTAAAAGTAATTGTGGCGCAGTGGGACATTGATTGATTGTAAACACGTTTCGTTGGGGATTCGATTCTCACTTCGGGTAAAGATTATATTTGGATTGTTTTAATTTCTCCATTTTGGTACGTAAAACAAAGCGAGTTGACACACAATGTTTCGATTTCAGATGGCAATTGCTGAATGGAGTGTTTTGACCTCAGGTTTATCTCTAACTTTATTGGTAGGTGGTGGCGGTGGTGGTGGTGGTATATACTTTTTGTATCAATAATTTTCTATTGTTGTATTATATACTTTAAAAAGGTAAAAAGATGCAAAAATAAAAGAATAAAATAATTGACAAAACATATGAAAAAAATATTTTATTATAAAATAAACATTTTACCACCAAATGCGTTATGCCCGTCTTATATCGAAATTGAGCAAAAAGTGAAATAGTGTTTCTCATATGCGAAAAGGAACATTTATTTTTATATATTTCTATAATAATAACCGGTAGAGGAATAGAACGAGAATAGAGAGAAATTTGACGTACTATTGATCGCCACATTACGTGAAGGTTATCCTGTCGCGGTTAGCATGTGGCTGACTATATATATAAAACCACTAAATTTGACAAGACCAAATTAAATGATAATTAATATTTGAATATTTCAATTTTTAAGTAATATTACATTTCATATTTCAATATTTATTTCAGCTCTCCGGGACAAAGACGAAGCTCAGCGTTGAGTTCCGCCTCTACATACATTCTCGATTTCAGGCGGAAAGTAGAGAACGAAACATTTATTTCTATATACTAGGATTTCTCTGGCTACCCTGCTTTTTGGGTAAAATCATAAAGCTATTTTTTTAAATAACAATACCTTTACTTTATCAAATCAAACATCAATTTCAGTTTAGTAAATTCTATGATTCCATCAAATATTAATATTACGTAGTCTGTTTGTACAATATCCGGTTTTAAAAATTCAAATGCAGCAATCAGCAGGAAGTGACGCGTCAAAGTGGCGCGCAATGAAACGACATTCCATTCGCTCAAACGTGCCAACCTGTGACAAGCCATTTTACATTTTATTTTCATGGTTTACTCTGTTGGAATAGAATTTTATTGGTTAGTTATTTTCATACTTTATTGGTGTAAAATGGAAAAAAGTTGGTGTTCATTAAAATGGGAATATTAATATATTTTTTTTTTTGGAGAATTTAAATTGTCGTACAGAGTGTGAGGTAAAGAGCTTTTATTTTAGTAATTACGTTATTTAAAAACAATTTTATTAAAAAAAATAAAAGAATATCTCTGAAATTTATTTAATAACGAATTCGAATGAAAGAATTGCAGGTCTTTTTGGCAGAATCACCATCACAGTCAAAATCGCAAAAGGAACTGGTTTAATTTGGAATTATTATACGTAATAAAATAATTATATTTTATTACATAATATTTTTTACCATTTTGGAAAAGAGGTGATACTGTTAAAATTGTTAGACCGATTTTTAACGAAATACACAGACAGACATACACAAATGCACAAGTACAAAATAAAAAAAATTATTGGTTACCAAAACTCCTAAACACTTTGCATCGGGGGTTAAAAATATTAAAAATAATATAAAGAATTATAGTCTGCGATTTGAAGTTAAAAATAAAATTCTATCAGTTTGCGATTTGAACTTCCCACTACTAAAACTTCTTAAAGCGTCCCACTGCGCCACGACAGCCTCCTCGAGTCTATTTCTAAATATAATTATTGAACTGGCTAAAATTTGAAGTAACTTAAAACAAGAAACAAGAGCTAGGCTTCATAATTTTTGAATTAATGTTATATTAAACGTAAACGAAATAAATCCGATAACGTAATCGATACAAACTAATCTTAACTTTTATTGAGTGGACACAATCGACTGTAGTTCAACACAACTTTTGATTAGGTCAGATGTTGTCAATCTTTTAAGATCTATTTTTAATTTCTTTTATTATAAGCAGAAGTAATTTTAAATAAAATTGTTAATACTCAATTAATTATGGAGAATGCGGTGCTAAATTCCGCTACGCAAATAGAAGCGTTTTGATTTTAGACGGAAACTAAAGAAGAATGTTTTGACGATAGAATTTCTGATTATAATAGATATTTCCTACCTAAAGATCTTTCTTTTTTTCCTCCTTTTTTTTTGTTTAATTTTTATAGCTTCACGCTGTATCCCGCACACAGCAGGGGAGGCAGAGGGAACCTAGTGTTAAGACACTCCATTCCCCACTTTCCGCCCAATTCGGAGGCATTTCATGTTAAGTGGCGGAACTTAACGCCGCGCTTTGCTAATATGACAAATCTCTGGGCTACCAGTTAAAAAAATCATTTATAAGATTTTTTTTATAATGCATTTGACTACATATGAAAGTCTTGTATACCGTAACCGCAATCTACAGCCTTTAATATATTTTGCCCAAAACGGTAGTTTTAGCAATTATTTAAGCAATATGATTTTTTCTATATATTTAGTTTTCGTTTCTCTGCTCTAGTACCTATTTAAGACGTGCCACAGCGTTACGTTCCACCACTCAACATGCAATGTTTCTAATTCTGGCGGAAATTGGAGAAAGGAGTGTCTTGACACGAGGTTTTCTATGACTAAGTTACTATAGGAAATACTATAAAAATATATAATATTTTTTTTTAAAAGAAAACTTAAGAAGCCCTGGATAAACCAATATCTCGTAGACCTCTGATATTTCGAATTGCTCTTACTTTTGTTTGTTTATTGTCAGGCGGAAATCTTTGGATAAACTCGATTATAAGTAATTGATACCCTCACCCCAAGGAGAAGGTACTAATAAACAAAGTATAATCAATCAAACGGAAGATATTTTACATTTGAAAAAAAAAATAATTTTACGTAATGATTGTGGGTTCAAATCTTAGATAAGATTAATTTAGAAAACGTATAAAAAATTGAACGCAGCCGGATTTGAATTTTGTACGTTTTCTAAATGCACTTTTCAACTTTCCTAAGTGTGGAGTAACTCTTTAAAAATGTTTAAAAGTAAGATTTATTTTGTTTTTTTTTCAAGCTTCAAGCTTTTCCACCATAACGGAGTAGTCAGAGGGAACCTAGTGTCAAGACACTCCGTTCTTTACTTTCATTATTAATACGACTGTATTTTTTTTAAAAAACGTAAAAATAGAAAGCAAATGATAAAAAGTCGAAGGCACTTGAGTAAATAATTATTTTTTTACTGTTTAGTGCTATTTATTTGAAGTTGGTTTTCTTTTTTTTTCTAAATCTCTTTTTTGAATTCTTTTTTCCTTATTTAGATCATATATTATATTATTATGACCTTTTGTTAAATGATGTACTAAATCAGCAAATTTATAAAAACAACTTCACACTTTATCACGTTTCGTAGAATAGTTAGAGAGAATCTAGTGTCAAATTCTACTCTTGAGCCAAATACATAATTCAATTAATAAAACTTAGAATAATTTCGAATTTAGATTCCGATTTTCATTAATTTTATTGCAATCTCATAACACATGTATCTAAAATCTCCAATTTCCGACAAACGATTTGCCCATAAACAAAAATTGTAGAGGAAATTACAAACATCTACTACAATGTCCATTGACCATAATAAATCAAAACGGAAACGTAATAAGCAAAATAGCATTTCTAAGGGCTACGACCACTCTGTCATTAGTACAATCTTTTGAATGGGTCCCCCTAACCGCGTTTGTGGCAATAAATATGTAATTCCACTATTACCATTTGTCACGTCAGTGCCAATGTTTGTTTCTTTGGGGTTATGTGAAATTAACTGCAAAAGGTTAATAATAGCTCCTGTGTGTGGGTAATATTATTTGATGTAATTTTTCGATATTTTTTTTGTTAAAATGCGATTAGATTACAGGAATTGTTTGTTTGTGCTTATATACTGTTTTTTTTTTGCTTGTTTTTTTGTATCTTATAATTTAGATAGGGAGAATTTAGTCACTGCGTTTACCACTAACTGCCTGTTTAGAATTTTTTTTAGCTTCACACCGTATCCCGCACACAGCAGGGTAGGCAGAGGGAACCTAGTGTTAAGACACTTTGTTCCACACGCACCGCCGAATTCGGAGGCATTGCGTGTTATGTGGCGGAACTTAACGCCGCTCTTTGCTTCGACACCAGAGCGAAGAAAATGTAAATAATAAATATTTCTCACTCCTCGAGTGGGAATCGAACCCACAACCAGTCGCTTTACAGTCACATTTTGTGCCTCTGCACCACGATTGGCCCCCCTTAGATATTGTGTGCTAAATGTGTGCTAAATGGTTAAATAAAGCCTCACTTTGTTGTATGAGATCAGAGAGTTTGATAGTCACATTTCTTACTCTGATCTGTAAACACAAGGTTTTAAGTAAAACTATTTTTAACCGGATTAATCGTGTACATTGTTTGTATTCGAAAATACATTTTCAGAAACCGAAACTAAACAAAAAAAGAGTCTACTTGGGTCATCGGACTGTTGTAAAGTGGTCGAAATGTCAGATTTTTTAAAAATATATTTTCAAATACCAAAAATATATGTGATAAAAATAATTTTAAAAATAATTTTAATTCAGAATATGTAACAATCGCGAAAACAAAAGATCGTATTACAACATTAAATTCGGTTTCATAAAAATGCAGAGTGATTAGTCACTACACCGAAACAACTGAGGGCGATAACTAAACAAGAATCAACTGTACGTTGATATTCCTCATTGAAATTGGTTCAATACAAAGACGGTTTTACTGTCTATTGGCTATAGGCGAGGCCAAGCAACGATCGGAAGCTGTAAAAGCATTTACGACAAATAAAACTAGGGTCGGGTTTAAGTATGATTACAATATATAGCTAACTTCTAATAGATCGTGCTGAGGTATCACTGGTTAGTTGAACTGAGTATCCGTCATTTTGGTAAATGACTATCGTATAAGGTCAACGTTTGAATTATTTATTTCCTTTGCTGTTATAGTTTCTGCCTGTGACTTTGTCTGCGTGAAGATTAAATTGGTAAATGTTTGGTTGTCCGACATTGTTTTTTTAAATGTTATTTATATTAACACTTAGGAAATTAAAAACATCTTTAAATTGAAAACATAAAAACTGGCAACTACGTTCAAATTTTATATGTTTTGAAGCAATATTTAAAGTTTATTTAGTACTTTTTCTATTATTTCGATATCATATATTAAAAATCCATACTTATATTATAAATTCGAATGTCTGTGTGTTTGTCTGTCACGTTTTCACGGCTAATCTACCGGTCCGATTTGGATGAAATTTAGAATGAAAGTAGTAAAAATGGCTGTGTCTAACATAGGCTACTTAGTTTTTCAAAAATCAAACTCTAAAGGGTTGAAATAGGGGACGAAAGTTCATATGAAAAATCTATATCGCTTGACCGATTGTAATAAATTTTGGCATATATATAGTTGATCATCCAAGGCTAAACATGCTACTTTATTTTTCAAAATCCACCACCGAGGGTTGCAATATACCTAAAGAGTCACGTAGATCACGCGGCGAAGCCGCCAGCAGGCCGCTAGTATGTATATAAAAAGAATAGTTTAACACTTATCGTTTAAGTTAAGTAGATTAAAGCATTATTTTTACTAAGCTTTTATAAAATATGAAAACAAACAAGCGAATGCTGTCTATACCGACCCAAAAGCAGTAAAAATATAAAAATCAAGCTCGAAGCTCTAAAAAGCTTCTTGTTAACAATTCCACGCTTACAGTTGATGCGTAAAACGAGTGTAAATAACAACTTTTATTCTTGATTCATTTGAGAACTTTTATTGTAAAACTCGGCATCATAAAAGCGAATAGTCGCTCACAATATTTAAAGCAGAGAAAAATATTTTATAACACTTAAGCATCATAAAAAAAGTTTCCAATTTGGGAACAAGCAGGTTCCATCCGTTTTATAAAGCCGTAAAAAATACCTTGTAATTTTATATACGGTGGAAAAAGTTGTGACGATGACAAACAGTTCGGAGTTACTTTCGGCCTCATATTTACGTCACAAAACAAAATCCAAGTTGAAAATAACAGGAGATGAAGCTAAAATAATTTACGGGTACAAGTTTCAAAATGTTGTTTCCATGTATTTGTGTCATAAATCTCTATATAGCCGTGGGGAATGGTGTTTGCGACTTTGACACCGCTGATTGCGCTTGGTATCGTTGTGTGTCCACACGCTGACATAGATTGTTAATACTAACTAAACAGTCTGCCGGCCAAAGCTGAACACTTTCGCTTATATTATAATGTATGATGGTTTTGACTAAAATTTCGTTTTACTTGCTATTATGAAAAGTGGAGAATGGAGTGTCTTGGTCACAAGGTCGAGCGAAAAATGGGATCTTTAAAAAAAAATTTTTTATTTTGGTAAGCAACGCAGAATTATCTGTTAAATATATGTTTTTTTTTATTAAATAGTTTCTTCCATTCCTTTTTGATTTGTTTAAAGAAATAGGTCTTAAAAATATTTTTTAACCCAATTTGGCTTCATTAAATGATTAATACTTGAAAGCTTATTTAAATTTTACTTTCAAGTTAATTTTAAAAATAAACTGTTATTGTTAAATTTATTCAAACAGTTTTGTTCGCGGTTTAATCTGCGTAAGCAGAAAGAACTTTGAAACGCCGGAACTCGAGACATTGCGCATAGAGTGGCCGAGTTCATCGCCGTTATTTATTTCATCAAAAAATCACATATAATCATTATCCCACTCAGGATCAAACCTGGAATATTACTGTTAACAGTTAGACTCTAAAAAAGTAATCTAGTAAACGTATAAAAATTTGAACACAGCGGAATTCGAACCGGCGCCTCTTGGACACCGTTCAAGCGCCCTGACCGCTAAGCCATGCGTATTACTACCAGCTACGTCAAAATTCTTATACGCTTATTGAAACTTATTTAAGTTGTTAACATCTCCTAAGTGTGTGAATAATACTTTAGAATGTTAAAGAGTAGTCAGACACTTTCATTTTGTGCCTCGAAGCCCTCGGCCTAATTTAATCACTTATTTAAAATTTATGTAACATATATATTTTTAATTATTTATTTAAATATAAAGTATATTAATAAATGAACAATATAATTCACCTTCTGAGTGAAGTATATATTCTGTGTTATTAATATACCAACGTCAAAGAACCCTTTGTTGATTGAAATTGAATGCGGACGAAATCATAATAATAATTATGCGGGTCCTTGTAATTGTACTGTTTTCATTTATTTAATGTAAATATATAGAGTTTATAATAATTCATTTATAGCAAAGAATATTTTAATTTATAATACGTACGAGTATATTGGTATACATCTGTGAGAGAGATATTTGTAGTAGTGTTACCCGTGGGAGGACGGGTCAAGGATACAATTCCCCTTCGCCACTGGGTAACGTTCCATAAAAGGCGGGTATCCCAGTAACTTGGTGGTAGGAGATTCGTTCTCCTACTGGATCGCTACTACTATCATGTCAAACACGAACCGCCAAACATCTGATAATCAAACATCTTTCCCTATTCCCACTATCCCCATCACCCTTCCCTCCTTCACCCCCAACGTCGGCAATGCATCTACAACTCACCTAATGTTGTGGATGTCCATGGGCGAGAGTAACCACTTACCAACATGTGGTCCTTCTGCTCCTTCTGCTCCTTTTAGTGATAATAAAAAAACGTATTTTTGTGACATTTTTTTCTTTATATGGTTGTTTTCGTGGAACATTTTCGCAATCACGATTACAGTGAGACCACTGCGTTACAATAGAATATTTGAAAATAACTAAAGTATGTATGTACGTTCCAAGTCGGTGGTAGCTTATTTTCATTAGACGATTCAAAAATGCTTGAGTAAAGGATGTTATTAATTGAATTTATTGAACCCAAAACAACCATGGACTTATTGCGAACAAGACATAACCAAACTGCGCTATAATAAGAAAATATTAGTGAAATAAATTACTTATTTAGTATCTACTAATACATTAACTCGCTAAAATTTATTTATTTTCTCCTACCTTATACGTAACATGTGTTATGTTTCTGGAAAACGTTTTATGGACCGTGAAATATTATTTACTAGTTTATGGGTCATAATTTATTGTATTATTACCTTCACCAGAGAGTGAAAAGTTACACAAAAAATATAAAAATCATTAGGGCCTAAGACTGCTTCTAACTTCTTAAAGTAAAAATTTTCTTATAATATGACTATTTCATTAGTCAATAATAATGATGTCTTGTGGCCCTCGTGGGGCAGTGGGACAGCCGCTGGCTACAAATACGATTAGTTGTGGGTTCGATCCCCACTCGGGGAAATGATTGTATTTATATTATTTTTTATTTAACGGGTAAGACAAAATAATGCTTGCAAATCCGCACTCAACACGCAATAACTATAATTTGGGTTGAAAGTGAATAACGGAGTGTGTTGACATTATACCTTGTATAATATAGCTTGATCTTTTTGACAGATGTAAATTTTTCTAATTTTAGAAATTGTAAAAATATTAATAAAATACATATAAAACAAAAGTCCCTAAAGATTCAAACGTTATCCTAAAATTATAAGAACTTTATTAGAACTATTTTATTGCTTCAAAGTAAAATTTAAATAGGAACACTGAAAGTAATAGACGCTTGTACAATGTTACATCAGATGATGGTTAATGATGGTTAATGATGCGCACTTGAACAATTTTATTGATTATTAAAGTTAGAGATGGTGATACAAGCTCCGACGACTCTGGTTATGATGATCTTGACTGTGCTCCTCTTCATTAATAAAAACTGAGGTGACCTTGGGACCAAACAACTTTTCCAAAGAAACATGAGTCAAATGTCTGAATCTCGTCACAGTCTCGTTAAAGTATTAAAAAACGTTATTTTTTGGAATACTAGATATTTTCTGTTTATCGTCACTAGCCCGTCTGTCAAAAAGATCAAGCTAGCATAGAATATAGTTTCTACGTAACTTCTCTGCGAATAAACAGTGAAGCTATTTATTTAAAAAATGGTGTGACTTACCGTTCATTTTGAAATTTTCAGCTCAAAAAATATTTCATTTAAAAACGTGGATTTCATTTCTGTACTAGACATTATTGAATATAATTTTTTTCATCCTATGAGGTTAAGACAGCAAAAAAAAAAATATTATTTATCTCTTAAAATTGCAATTTAACTTTTTTTACTAAATACAGTTGTTTGGAAACAAAATTTGTGGTAAAATTAGTATGTAGCCAGCAGTGTAAGCTGTTTCTGACATGACGACGAGTTATGAGCTTTTAGGGTGGTTTTAAATTCGCTCTTTTGCAGCACGCAATAGACTTTTTTGGATCCGACCTATCTTTAGAATGAGGTTTAACGTTTTTTATTTATCTAAATTATTAATAAAATTAAATTTCCTTTAACACTACTAAAGAAAATGTTGATTTTTTTCATAATCCAATGTAAAAGTACTATAATACTTCGCTTTGCGTCGTTTCGTTTTGCGTTTTTTTCGAAGTTGTTTCGAAGTTTTTACTGATTTTCACTGTGCATCGTTAGATTTTCGAAGTTGCGTTGTTTTGGAATCGAGTCTTAATTGAAAAAGACATTTAAAGAAAACTTATAAAAATTTGAACGCAGCGGGATTCGAACCCGCGCACCCTGAAACCGTCCAGGCACTCTCACCACTGAGCCATGCGTTCTACTATCCGCTGTGTCAAATTCTTATACGCTTTATTACATATGACAATGAACGTTTAACAGAAATCTCCAAAGAAGAACATTTAAAGTGATGTGTTTGATTGACGAAGCTATGGAGATTTTTTTAAAAAACGATCCTGACGGCGGAAGGAGTTTAGAAGTGTCTCAGGCGGTAGCTACGAATATCAATGGCTACAAGGAAATTTATCTTACGTTGAAAAAAAAAGCTGGTCAACAAACGTTGGATCATTTTTTTGTAAAGGAAACCTACGACAACAGCCACTATTGACTCATCAGACAGTGATTAATTTTAATTAAACTTTCTTAAATTAAATGAATATATATATAGTTTATTTTGTTTAATTGAATACGTTTTTTTAGATTATTTTTGATTGAAAAATTTTACTTTGTTCAATTTTATTTTTAAAAGGTAGTATTTTCGTAAGCCTAGAACTTATCTTCGATCATTAAATGGTTTGCTATAGAAAATCTCTTTTCACTTTGCGTCGTGTTTTTTTGGAACGTAACCGCGACGCAAAGCGAGGTATGGATGTACTATAATAGAATTAGACAATGTAGTAAGTTTACTTTGAAATTGAAATTTGTAGGCTGTGCAATAGTTACAAGATTTCAAAGTGAGAGAGCGTTTATCTGTAAATTGGAATGGAAAACTGAGTGTCTTGACACTAGGCTCTATCTGTTATCCTAAAAGCGCACATTTTTCAGTTATATGTAAATATATTATGTTTAAGTAATTAATACTTCGTTTTACAAAATATACTTAAACTTTTTGAACTAAATTTGATAAAATTGGATTTGTCTAACTTCTCTCATTAGTCTGATCTTGTTAAGAACAAGATAAACTATTAATTCCTAATTAAAAAACAAGCCTTGGGGCAGCTTTCATTCGAAATTATGATTTTATAGTATTCTTAAAGTACCTTAAATTACACCAGAAAGCACTAAGCAGAATCTAATTTGGGTCTTAAATTTAAAAGCAGCTACATGTTTTTTAACTATGAGAAAAAAGTTTAAAAGAGAAAGTCCGAGAGACTCAAAACACTTTGTCCCCTTTCACTTGTCCGAGTGTCTTCATACTCCACAAATACATTGTGTTTATTGTTTTTTTTTTACACAACGCTTTTTATTACAGAAAAGTTACATTAATTTAAATATATTCCTTCGAGTAGAATTGAACCCAAAACTAAAAGCGTTTGGGTTGCCACTACTGAACTGATTGCCAATGAAATTAAAAGAAACATTTTTGTAATTTCTTTGGCAACTTAATATATATATATATTACGATTAAAATAATAGCTCATAAGACTAACGTAAGAATAATGAGGATCTTTGTCTTAAGAGAGATTATTATGTAATATGTAAAATCATTCGTCTCTGTCATCTTTCAAACATCAGGTCAAACATGAGGTTTCATTTTTTTAAATAATTTTTTTTAACTTTTATAATACTATTTTGTTTAAATATTAAATATCAACAAGGGAATAGTAAATTAAAACAAGCTTTCTTTGCCCGCAATGTATTAAGTTGATTAAATTTCCCAGTTTTGATTTTATTACGGCTTACGTACAACTTTGGCAAAGTTTGATTAATTTGTCAACGATAATATCAATGCCGGTCAAACGCGTCAAAATTATAAGACACGAATTTATTCAGTTCTCTATAGATGACTATTAATAGTAGTACATATTTATTAATAAGATATTTTTTTTCAGCTTCACGCTGTATCCCGCACACAGCAGGGTAGGCAGAGGGAACCTAGTGTTAAGACACTCCGTTCCCCATTTTCCGCCGAATTTGGAGGCATTGCGTGTTAAGTGGCGGAACTTAACGCCGCGCTTTACCTCGGCACCAGAGCGAAGAAAATGGAAATATCAAATATTTTCACTCCTCGAGTGGGAATAAGATAAATATTATTTGTAATTGATTGTATGTTCGATTCTCACTCAGGGGAGGGATTTTATTTCATTTTTTTCGTTCCTCTGTTCTGGGAAGGAGATAAAACGCAGCGTTGGTGTCTCGAATATATTGGTTAGGGTGGAAAATGCGAAAATAGAATGGAATGTAATGTACTACCTTGATGTATGGGAAGAGCAAAAAAAGGTACCTTATACAGAATTCTAGTTCTTAGAATTTTATATTTATAATGTCTCGCAATTTCTCTTTCAGAACTAACCTGTACACATATACTCATAGATCTAAACTTATTGTTTTGTGTATCTGGGATAAGATTCGAACCTATAGATTCATTTACTATTGTACTAAAAGAAAATTGAATAGATATGATAAACACTGATCAACAACCATTCGCTTTTTCTTGCATGTCAAGAGAGTAATTAGAGAAAACCTAACGTCAAGACACTTCGGCCTCCACTTATCAATTGTTTTGTGAATAGGAACAAGCTATATTAGTGGCTTAACAGTTTAGTAAAGAGAAGCGATGTACAGCTATTGTAGACGAAGCTATATAGGTATAGATATAAAATCGAGACATTGCTTGTTTAGTGGCGGAAATAAAGCTGTGCTTTAAGTGACAGAGCGGAGAAGTGAAACAAATTAAAAAATTTAATCATATTCCCATGTGGGAATTGGACCTATCAACAATTGTATTTTCTATCAGACGCAATTCCACTGCTATACGATGATCGAAATGAATATGACAACGAAGTCTTAACATTAGTTTCACTCTGCCTACTCAGTGTGAAAAATGTTAAGAATAAATAATTTTTTAATCTGATCTTTTGTTTTCGCGATAATTACACATTTTGAAATGAAACTTTTTTAATTCGAACGAACACTTTACAGTAGTCCGTGGTCACAGGTAGACTGAGGTGGCATTCGTCTGTCAATTGATATATTATTATATCAAACTACCACCAACGATTTCTAAGTTGCCTTGCGTACTGCCCTGGATTCTTGCAGAATAAGTTCACCGTATCATGTCGTCTGGTGTGGTGATTTTGACACTTCAAAGTTTTTAGAATTGGCTACCAGGTTTCCAACCATCCCAATAGCGGTGATCATTCTAGGGATATATCTATTTTCCCTAGCGAGGATATGAGGCTTATCAAACCTTATGTAATGATTTAGCTTATTCGTAGCATGCTCACACACAGCTGACTTTGATACAAGCCCATTTTTGACATCGGAGATGTGTTCCTTTACTCTAGTACCAATACTACTCCTCCTCTTTATTTGGCCAATGTAAGATAAGCCACAGTCACAGTCTAGTTTGTATACACCTGTACACTGAAAAAAAATCTAAATGTGTATTTTCGGATACCAAAAATATACGCGATTAGTCCGGTTAAAAATAATTTTAATTTTACAACTAATTTAACTACTTCTAAATGTACAAACGACCAACACTACAGGTAATTTCCAGGAGCATAATACCTTATTGTTAAGTAAAATAGATCTCGACGATATTTCTAGTAGCTATTAAGTATTTCCTGTCTGTTGCCACTTGCAACCTAGTTCTCAGATAAGAAGATTTACCAAAGCATTGTATCTCCTTTGTAGCGCTGACGATGTCTTGTGTTAATCGTATTGCGGCGTTAGTTTCATGCAGCTTGTGCCTTACAAAGAGAGTGGAATGGGTTTTTGTTAAAATTGATTGAATATTTATGATATTTTTTTAATATTTTAGTGCTATTCGTATGCTAAGAATAATAAAAATATACTAAAAATGTTTCTCTTAGAATGTTTTTTTTTTAAAAATGTAATGAAAAAAGTAAATAACTTTTTAGTAAGAAATATAAAACGAATAAAAAATACTAATTTCAGATATTTTATTTTAACATTTTAAAGTGTTATTCACAAACTCAGGATATTGGAAAAAATCTCGCTGCGATGAATTTTTTTTCGTTTTCTAAAAATGTTTTCTATATTTTATTCTTCTCTAAGACTGTTGGTACAGTCTTAATAGATCTTTATAGGTTACCTAAGATACGTTTGAACTATGTTTCTTAGTAAATTAATTTATGTTACGTGAAATTCAATAGCCAGATTATTTAACTGAAGCCTTTTCTAATCTTCCTATAATATACATTGTAAAAGAAACATGAAAATACGTCATATCCGTTTAATACGTATTTTCCATATAAAACATTATGCTATATTTAACCCAAACTCATTTTTTATACATTAAACATACGAAAATGTTAACAAGTAATCAATTTTGCTTTGATAACCGCTAGAATATTTCACCCACAACATATATTGATAAATCAAAGGTGTGTAAATAAATTCACGAAATTGCCTATCTCCGCCATTAAGCAGAATCAATTTTGTCTTATCAAAGTCGATTTCGGTGTCAAAGGTATTTTTCTCTGGGAAAAATAATCGGAGCGTTGCGCAATCAAAGTATGGAGCCTCGACGTTTACACCTCGTCGCGCAAAACGCCTGCTAAATCATTCAACGGCGGCGGCGGTACGGTTCACACTGGAGGGTTTCATATTGTAACGTGCTAACAAATTGTTGATTGCTAATTAAAGTGTTATTATAAATGTGTGCTTTGCTCATATGGTATATGTTTGGTGTAATTTTTATAACCTCTATATAAAAATTACTTGGCTAAATTGAAAAGCTGTTTATTTATGTAAATATGGAAAACAAAGTCATCTTGATCAGTTTTAATATTATTTCACAAATGGTTCTATTTGCTATCAATTGCTGTTTAATCTATACACCAAAATTTAATTACCTGGCATGGCAGTTATATGCATTTCATTCTAATATAATATGATGGTCAGTGATTGATCAGCGTTTCTTCATTTTTTAAGTATACAGTGAAATATTAAATATAGGTAGAAAATATTTTTTATAACCATTTGCTAAATGGAAAAAAATAGGATGCAAATTTCCATCTAAAAGTAATGCAGCCTTGCACTTTCTTCCGCTTAGCAAGATAGAGAGAGAGAACCAACTGTCAAGATACTTCTTTCTCCACTTTATCTATAAAATATAATCTAAATAAAATATTAACATTTTATACCTCATATAATTCACATTTTTTTTGTCATCACATTTTAAGAAAATATATCTATGGAAATATATCTTTGCGGCCAGTCGTGGCGCAGTGGCACAAACGTGTGACTGTAAACGACTGGTTGTGGGTTTGATTCCCGCTCGGGGAGTGGAAATATTTATTATTTCCATTTTCTTCACTCTGGCGTTGAGGCAAAGCGCGGTGTTAAGTTCCGCCACTTAACATGCAATGCCTCCGAAATTTAGCGGGAAGTGGTGAACGGAGTGTCTTAACTCTAGGTTCCTGAAGCCTACCCTGTTGTGTGCGGGATACAGCGTGAAGCTAAAAAAATATTTATGAAAATTATTATTATTCAAACATTTTAATTTTAACATTATCAAGTGTGTTTGTATCTTAAGATTGTTCACGCAGATGCCTCGGATCGCTTTGTAATGGCGATAACTCGATTTACATGGAATAATACACCGCTGAGGAAAAAATGCTCAAGTGAGCATTTTTAAAGAATTTTCTTAGTAAAAGGTAAAAGTATGTATATATTCTTATTCAATGGTTTCACAGGTTTTTAATTCTCGCGATTGTAGGCTTGATGTATTGATAGGCTTAAATTCTACACGATATACGATAGAAATGTAAGTATTAAAATAACAGCATTGCTATGAAATTGTGATATGCTATATTATGTAAAAAGAAACCCCGCACAATTGGGAAGTCAGGGAGAACCTAGTGTCAAGTGTCACTCCGTTCTTCACTTTGCGCCCGAAATTATGACATTGTGTGTTGAGTGCCCCAACTTGTCACTCACTAGCTTTGTCTTCGTACCAGAGCGGAGTAAATAATTTAAATATTTTCACCGGGTACGTATCGAACCCAAGAACAAATCGTGTTTACAGTCATGCTGTACCTCTGCTCCACGATGGCCTCAATGTTGAGTATAGTCATTTTCATATATAGATAGATGGACATACTATACTAAAGTGATACTCGTATATTGACGTAGTTGTAAAGCCAGAGACAGGTTAAAAAAATCATGTGTTTCTAATTCTATATTGCATAATATTGAAAATTATAATGTGTTCTTTCAGATATATAATTCCTTTGGTTATGCTAAAACTAAAGATAGTCTTCACTATTAAATATGTAATATCATTACGATAACGAAAATTGATCATCAAAGTGGTCACCCTTGGGGAGGGCGGGTTAAGAATACAATTACACTCATCCGTTGGGTAGCGTCCCGTAAAAGTTCAGTAGTTTGGTGGTAGGAGATTCGCTCTTGGACTGGCTCGCGACCAACATCATGTCAAAGACGAACATCCAAACATCTCATGATGTGTTCCGGTTCGATGACATGTAAGCCAGCTCTCTCTAGTCCGACCATTCCCATCATTCCTCCCTCCTTCCCTCCTACATCCCCAGCAACGCATCCATAACTCAAATGTTGTGGATGTCTATGGGCAAAAGGTAACCGCTCCATCAGGTGGTCCATCTGTTGGTTTGCCTCTTTTATTCAATAAAAAAAAATATGTAAGATGTAACTACTAATGTTAAGCTAAAATCTTAATAATTATTGGTAAGCTGATAATAGCTCGATAGTACCTTACACGAGTATCATACGGGACTCCACATAAGACAGCTTAACGTACCAATCTAACTTTAATACTAGTATAACGAGATTACCAACCTTATCAAATGCAAGTAGAAATGCGTCAAAGCCGTTTGTCTATCTTGCAATACGCCAGTCGCCAATATAGTTCCGCCTAGAATCTAGAACTGACTGTAACTTAGATAGTGTTGCAATTTACTTGTAAATATATATAAAGTGAAATTTATAAACTGCGTGTATATTGGCGTTTAAATGTTGTATAGAAGTATAAGTTTTATTGTTAAATATATGCTGGAAGTTATTTTGTTTATCTGAATATTGTTATCTTGTTGAATTCGGCGAAGAGTAGGGAATGGAGTGTCTTAACACTAGGTTCTCTCTACTTACCCTGCTGTGTGCGGGATACAGCGTGGAGCTAAAAATAATAATAATAAAAAATTAAAATTATAATATAAGTTCTTAAAAGTATCTTAGAGGAATTGCTCTCTCCTGTCAGCTCCCGTTTATAGTCTCAGGGAACAGATTCTAAAGTGTACCTGAAAATCACCAATGACTGAGATGTTACACCTCACCATTATAGTTTTCGCCTATTGTCATAAGTTTGAATAAGTATGCTCTATTTTTAATCGCAATAAATATGTTTGATTATTATTAAAGATAACGTGTAGTATTGATTTAGAATCACAGTTTACTTTCAATGGAAACTAAGTTCTTTTTTAGCTTCAAGCTGTATCCCGCACACATCAGGGTAGGCAGAGGCAACATACTGTAAAGTAACTTCGTTCTTAACTTTCCGCCGAATTCGGAGGCGTTGCGTGTCAAGTGGCGGAACTTAACGCCGCGCTTTACCTCTGATACCAGGGTGAAGAAATGGAAATATTAAATATTTTACAATCCTCGAGTGGTAATCGAACTCACAACCAGTCGTTTACAGTCACACGTTCGTGCCACTGCGCCAAGACTAGCCCCAACTAAGTACTTATGTAACATTTTCATCTATATAATTATATGGGTCAACGTTATACCTAGTCTTGGTCCAGAATACAGTATTATAAAGTTGTCATTGTGTCACACAGTATCGATAGTAATAACATTGGTTGACACATTGTTAAGATGATATAACTTCGAGTATGTCAGGCGCCAACTTTGATGAAGCCAAGCCTGAAACTAGAAACTTGATTCTCGCAAATAGCTTTAAAACAATGAGGAACTTGTAGGTAATATGTGTGTTTTTTTATATTTTATGAAGCAATAGTGCCTACTACGGAATAAATTTACTAAGCAATATAAAATTACTAATTAAATCATTATAAAGGTTAATAATTCTATTCTGTGTGAATTCCAATATATTGGTATCCCGGATCTATTGTCCATGATTTAAATTGGGCTTTCTTGTGCTGTGTGTGTTAGGGGAAGTGTCTTGACACTAGGTCCCGTTTTGTCCCGTGGGGGGACGGGTTAAGAATACAATTCCCCCCCGCCGCTGGGTAGCGTCCCGTAAAAGGCGGGTAACCCAGTAGTTTGGTGGTAGGAGATTCGTTCTCCGACTGGCTCGCGACCACTATCATGTCAAAGACGAACCGCCAAACATTTTATGATGTGTTCCGGTTCGATGGCATGTAAGCCAGCTCTCCCTATTCCCACCATTCCCATCCTTCCTCCCTCCTTCTGTCCTACATTCCCAAGGCTGGCAACGCATCCATAATTTGAATGTTGTGGATGTCTATGGGCGAAGGTTACCACTTAACACCAGGTGGGCCTTCAGCTCGTTTGCCTCCTTTATTCCATAAAAAAAAAAAAAAAAAAAAAAGGTCATCTCTGACTAACACGCTATGTTAGCGTGTTAGTCAGAGATGACCTAGTGTCAAGACACTCCCCTCACTTTCTTCACTTTACATACTCAAGACATTGTGTGTTAAGTGGCGGAACTTAACGTCGCGATTGTCTTATATACCAGTGTTAATAATGCTAACAATAAACACGTCATACAAAATATACAGGTGCATGTATTTAAAAAAATATATATATACTATTAAACTAAATATAATAATTATACTACTGCGAATGATTAAATTTAAATTATATACTATTTAAATATAACCGGAACAAAACTTAAATGTAATTTAAAAAAATATATTGCAGGGACCTTTGTTAGGGGGTTTCGTCGTCATATTGTACGTCGCAATATGTCGGTATAAATCATGAGTTTTTGGTAACAAATATTCTTATAGTGAAATACGAGAGATCTTATGACGTATGGAATGGTATGTGAAAATATAAATTGTTTACCTATAGATTTTTTTTACAGCTTCACGCTGTTTCCCACTTAGCAAGGTAGTCAGAGCGAACGTAGTGTCAAGACACTCCCTGCTCCATTTACCACCCGCGATAGAGAATTTACGTGTTAAGTAACAAAATTCAACGTAGCGTTTTTACCCGCGACGGAACGGCGACTGTATATGTGTTTGGGGTGAGAGGTTGTTTGTTTGTTTGTTTGTTTGTGTGTTTGTGCAAATTACTATGTCAATTATTTCCAAAACTATAAGTCCGATTTTAATACGGTTTTCTATGATAGGTTCAGGTTCAATTGGCGTATGTTCTTAGATATATTTTATCGTCCCAACTCACCAGGGGGCGCTGCAGTAAGCATTTTACGTGAAAACGAATGTTTTCAATTATCTCAAAAAATAGTAGTCTGATTTCGATACGATTTTCAGTAATAGATTCAGGTTTAATTGGCGGATGTTCTTAAATATGTTTTATCGTATCAAACCACCAGGTGGCGCTGCAGTAAGCATTTGTTTGTACTTTTTTTGTATTTATTTGTCTAAAACCGAAACCACTGATCCGATTGAAAAGATTTTTCAGGAAAAGATTCAGCTTTGCTTGGCGCATATTTTAAGATTTTTCTTTTTTTGATACGAGGAAAACTCACCAGGGGGCGCTGCAGTAAGCATTTGTTTATGCAAATCAAAAAATACTAGTCCAATTTAGATGAAACTTTCAAGGATAGGTTCAGGCTTAAATGGTGCAACTTTTCATATATATGTTATGGTGACCACTCATCAGGGGCGCTGTAGTAAGCATTTGTTTGAATAAATTTGTGTAAAACCAAAATTTTTCTTGTATTTATTTGTCTAAAACCGAAATTACTTATCCGATTGGTTAGAGTTTTCAGAACTAGATTCAGCTTTGCTTGATGCATATTTTAAGATTTTTGTTTTTTTGTTACGATGGAAATTCACCAGGGGGCGCTGCAGTGAACATTTGTTTATGCAGAGCAAAAACTACTAGTCCAATTTAGATGAAACTTTCAACTATAGGTTCAGGTTTAAATGGTGCATCTTTTTATATATGTGTTACGATGACCACTTACCAGGGGGCGCTGCAGTAAGTACATTTGTTTGTGCAAAACTAAAACTACGAGTCCGATTTAAATGCAGTTTTCAATGATAGATTCAAGTTTACTTAGTGCATATTTTCATATATGTGTCATGTATGTTTACGTAGTGCATATTTTCATGTATGTGTCAACTCTCTAGGGGGCGCTGCAGTAAGTAGCTGCTGCTATTTTTTGTATAAAGCTAAAACGGCTAGTACGATTGGAAAGAGTTTTCAGTATTAGATTCCGCTTTGCTTAGAGCATGTTTTTAAATTTATATTACGGTCACAAATCACCAGGGGGCGCTGCAGTAAAATAAAGTAAGTGCAAAGGTAAAATGACGAATTCGATTTGGATGCAGTTTCAATGATAAGTTCAAGTTTAATTAGTGCATGTTCTTGGATATGTTTTATCGTGTTAACTCACCAGGGGGCGCTGCAGTAAACCCGATTGGGCAAAGTTTTTAGTATTAGATTTACCTTTACTTGGTGTATGTTTTAGGTTTTTTTTTACGTTATGAACACGCCAGGGGGCGCTGCATTAAACATTTAATTATGCAAAGCTAAAACTACAAGTCCGATTTGGATGCAGTTATCAAAGATAGGATCAGGCTTAATTAGCGCGTGTTCTCGTATATGTGTCATGGTGATACCTCATCAGAGGGCGCTGCAGTAAGCATTTGCTTGTATTTTTTGTGTGAAACCTATTTAGATGCGGTTTCTGTGATAGGTTCAGGTTAAATTGCTGCGTGTTTTTATATGCCATATCACGAACTACCACGCGACGCTCCAGTATAAATTAGTTTGTTCAAAATCAAAAGTACCAGTGGGTTTTGTGATTTTCACTGATTTGGTTAGACTTAAGTTTCCTGAAAATGTTACGGTGACAATCTGCCAGGCGATGTAATAAGCATTTGATAACCAGAAAGCATTGGGTTTATAATTTCTTTTGGATTTGCATGAAGATTAATATAAAGTATTTCGATATTATGTAATAATATATAATGTGTATCTATTCACTTTAAAAAGGTTAAAATAAAAAGCAAAATTAAAAATTTTGAAAAAACCCACGACGGTTTAATTGTAATTGAAAAAGGATAAAATAACTAGAAATCCCCCGCCTAAAAAAATATATGTAACGAGATGATGGGGACAACTTCGTCGGGGGCTGCCAGTTGCAACTTCTATTTTAAATATAGTAGCTAACAGTATAAATTTCGTTCTTAAAGTTTTTAAAAGGAATACCAGTTATTAAAACTGTAAATTCATATTAATATTTTAATGTTTTAATAGCATGAAAACCTATGAGAAGGTTTGTGCAAACTTAAAGTAATGACAGCCCCCGACGAAGTTGTCCCCATCATCTCGTAACATATATTTTTTTAGGCGGGGGATTTCTAGTTATTTTATCCTTTTTCAATTACAATTAAACCGTCGTGGGTTTTTTCAAAATTTTTAATTTTGCTTTTTTTTGTAGCCACAGATATTTTTAAGCCGTTTCATGCTTTTTCCCGTATTACTATACGGGTAGTATACAGACCCTAGTATTACGACACTTCGTGTTACAGACTCCATGTCACTCACATTACGTACGTGTTACGTGAAGAAATTCAAAGCCGCCTTGTTATACCTTTTTTTTAGCTTCACGCTGTATCCCGCACACAGCATGGTAGGCAGAGGGAAGCTAGTCTTAAGACACTTTGTTCCCCACTTTCCGCCGAATTCGGAGGCGTTACATGTTAAGTGGCGGAAATTAACGCCGCGCTTTGCCTCGACACCAGAGCGAAGTTATACCTATAGACATTATTTTACTGCAATAATAAATTTGACCATAAAACACCGGCTTCTCAGTATATAATATTTTTGTTTAATATTAACAATACTTTGTTATTTATGAATGCGCTGTTATCTAGCGCTCTCTTATATAGTGCGGGGCACATTTATTGTTGTAAGTAATGGAGCGGTCCTCCGGGGAACTGGGGAAATCGTAAGAACTTTTGAACCCGGTTTTGAACTGACAGGTGACTGAGTTGATATTTTACTGCAAATTCAATTTCGGCGAAACTCAAGATGCAAGGATATAGAGGCAATGGAATTTCAAAATAAAATGGCTGGTGGTATTTCTTTATATATTTGTTTAGTTTAGTATAGTATATGGTGAGGCCAGTCGTGGCTTGTGGGCACATTGTAAGCGCAACTGGTCGTGGGCTCGATTATATGTAATTTATCGATTTCTTCGCTCTAGTATCGAGGCAAAGCGCATCGTGGAGTTCTGCCACTCCACACGTATTGCCTCCAGAATTAAGCGGAAAGTGGACAACGAAGTGCCTTAACACTAGGTTTCCTCTGCCTATCCTAATGTGAGTAGGATACAGCGTTAAACTAAAAAAAGAATACTTTATTTTTATACGATAAGGGACCATCGTGGGGCAGTGGGATAGTTTTACTGTTACCGCAATTGTTTTTTTTTTTTTCGACTGTGTATACTACACAGCTATTGGCCAGAGCGGCCTCGACAGCTTCACCGGGCTTTGGGGGAGGCCGAGCTATATGAGCTCTGACCTTGGCTTGGAATCCTCGCTTGTGAGGAAGCCATCAAATGACGACGACGGCATGGCAAGGGCGTCTCAGTTGAGACTCGAACCTCGACTTGCGACACCGTTTTAGTGGGGGACTTTGCTTCGCTCTGTCCGAGCTAGGCCTAACTAGGGGCGCTGGTGCCCGGGGCGGTATCGGACCGTTAGGTACCGCAATTGGTTGTGCGTTACATTATATACGTTACATTATGTTCATTATTCCGCTTTGGTAACAAGACAAAGCGCAGCGTTGAATTCCACTGTCAACGCGCAATAATGGTTTAGGGCGGAAAGTGGAGAATGATGGAGAATGGAGGTAAGATATTGCCTGACCGGAGGAATGAAAATAATTTAAATATAATTAATTACCCAAGTACCCTTAACAGTCAGACACTACCTCTGAATGGCCAAAACTTTTTAAAAATATTTTTAAGTTATCACTTCATATTTCCTTATCTTACGGATATACAATTGCATTTGCAAAGTTAGCTTTTTATTATATGTATTTGTTTCATTTCTTTATCTTCACACGTTCATCGTGTTCTAGGAAACATAGCGAATAATCACATTGTACATTTTCTAACCGTACAACATATATTTTATATGCCTTTGGCAGAAATGTAATCTATAATATTTGTTTATTAAAGCATTTTTTATTATTTGATCACGCTCTGCTATATAAATATAAAGGAATAGAGTTTCAATTACAATAAATTTACATTAAGTTTATTATTATTATTTTTTTTAACATCATTACATGTTATTTTCATTTCTCTTTTGAGATGTAAAGTGACAAAAAGAGAATGTCTTGACACTCCATTTTCTCAGGCTACCCGAAGAAACTAGAATATTTACGTGCAATGTAACAGATTATTATGAAATAATTGATAATAATCCTATATAAATTTATTCTGTTAAACAAAATCTCTAAAAATAGTTCATTCCAAAGCTCTAACTTTCCTTTATACTTATATGTAGGTGTATAATGCAATAGACTTTTAGGGAGTTGCTTAAGCTTACCCTAAGGGAATTGAAAAGTTGTTTTCCGCTCGATTTTTAGCTGACAGGTGACAACAAGTTGACGGTGCACTATTAAAAATTCAACTCGGAAATGCTACGGGGTGTGTAAATAAATAAATACCTTTAAGCTCAGCTTAGTGATACAGTCGAGAAATGTCAATACTTCGCCGCTGTGCAGCTTTTCTATGAAGATTTTTTTGTTGTTAAATAATGCTTTTAGGTTAAAGTGAATATATAATATAATAATATTTTTTGCATATAATCGACTACCCCAGTCGGAAAGAATCTCCTGCCATGACACTTTCTTTGGTCATACTTAAGCAATTTTTTTACATGTTATTTCAAATTTAGCTTACCAATCTGAAGATTAATTGGTTAAAGATGCGATGAATGACATTTTTTTTTATTCTACGTAATATTTAATATTAGCAAAATAAACAGTGCTCGACTGAAATACCCAACAGTCTTAAAAACAAGAAAATAACAACAGCAACAGACGTCAACATACAAAATTAAAATACTTTTAATACAATAGTTGTAGATCTAAATGGCATATAGGTAAGTATCATGAATATTGAATTTGAGCTGTAACGTACTTAAGCGTAATAAATATTAAAATTATTTATAAATGTTTGTAGAAATCAATATGATGACAAATTAGGAAATTTTGTGATATAGCATATCCAAAATAAAAGTGTTTTTTTTTCTTTTTTTTTTTAGCTTCACGCTGTATCCCGCACACAGCAGGGTAGGCAGAGAGAACCTAGTGTTAAGATACTCCATTCCCCACTTTCTGCCGAATTCGGAGGCATTGCGTGTTAAGTGGCGGAACTTAACGCCGCGCTTTACCTCGGCACCAGAGCGAAGAAAATGGAAATATTAAATATTTCCACTCCTCGAGTGGGAATCGAACCCACAACCAGTCGTTTACAGTCACACGCTTGTGCCACTGGGCCACGACTGGCCAAAATAAAAGTGGTCTAAGTTAAAAAATTAAATTTTTGGCAAATAAGTTTTTATCTTTGTTGTCGTTTATCGGAAATGATTAATTTTCTGACTTTTTATGTAGGAATGGTAATATTATCGTTCACTCAAATACTATGGTTCAAAATATTTATATCTTTTAAAAAAAATATCAAAATATATGTGCGTGTGCTTATTTTATTATAAAATGTATTTTGTTAACAGTCTTGTGTTGAGTAGAGCTTGGCTTGCAAATAGCTTTTTTCACATGAAAAGCATATATTAAATGTCGACGAGCTACGAAGCGGTAACCGCAAAAGCATTGACATCTGTTACGCTGACAGCTAAACGATTCAGGTACAACAGTTAATCACATATTTTGACTTTCAATTTTGGTTTGTCTTTGTTGAAATTGTAAAATTGATTTTATTACAAAAATACATTCATTGTTTTTATATATTTTGATCTCAGAAAAACATGTTAGTAACGTTGCATTATATGTATATAGAAAGTTTTACTTTAAAAGGCTGGTTGGAAAAAGACATTTAGAAAACGTATAAAACATTGAAAACAGCGGAAATTGAACCCGCACCTCTTGGAAGCTGTCCAAGCGCTTTGACCGCATGGGTTCTACCATTATCAGAGCCCTCAATAATGGTAGAACCCATTAATTTCCGCTGCGTTCAAATTTTAAATGTTTTCTAAATGTCTTTTTCAATTTTATAAGTGTGTTAATATAACTTTTAAAGTTGAATGTTAAAAGTAGACTTCTCAACGGACGGAAACTGGATAACGCACTGTCTTGACACTAGGTCTTGCACCCTTGACCTCTGAATACAAGCTGCCTAAGATGAAAAAGTACTCTCTCGATTGAGGATCAAATCTGCAACCATTTTTCAGTCAAATACTGAAAAAGACATTTTGAAGACGTATAAAAATTTTAACGCAACGGGATTCGAACCCGCCCCTCCTGAAAATCGTTCAGGCGCTCTGACCACTAAGAAATGCATCCCACTACCAGCTGCGTCGAAATTCTTATACGATTCATTACAACTTATTTTTGTTAGTTAGTCAAATACTCGCTTAATTTATTAGCTATTGAGTCATGTTATTTGACATGGTTTTGTTAAATTACATTACATACATTATAAATTAATTTTCCCTGATTTAGTTGGGTGGAATTTTATGAGGTTTCTTTATCACAACATACAGATATACATTTATTAATTTTGAAAATATACGTCTTTTTTGGAAGGAAATATTGAAATGAAATCGGAAAGAAAAGCTTCCTGTCATGCTTTAGGTATTTTTATTTACTTTCATTTATTGCCTGAATTGTCATATCAGTTTAGTTTCAATAATACGAACGTAATCAATTTTCAAATTTGAATTATTCTTTAAAATAGATTTTCTGCATATATTTCGTCTTGCTGACTCAACAGTTGTTTTATATAGTATTTGACGTTTCATATTTTATATCAACAAATAAAATTGGATGAAATATATTTTTTTAGGAAAAGTTTGCTATACTAACACGCCTTTGAAAATTAAAAAGACTTATTTAAAAATATATAATAAATTATATGGATAATTTTTCACGTTTCCTAAAAATGTTTTTTAATCTTCTAAGTGTGTAAATAACACTTTAAAATTATAAAATGTAAATATAACCCGTATAAAGATTCATAGATATGAATGTAAGGCAATCTTAAAAAGTTATTTTGAACTAACTTTTAGCCGTCTGATTTACTTGAAAATTCGCACAGGTGTCCCGATCCGATGACAATGCATACTATGTAGCGAAAACTTAGCTTTTGGCAATACACCCAATATAATGGGAATGAGTAAATTTAAGAATCACTTCTTTTTGTAAGTTTTTTAATAGTAAGCTGTGATTGAAATATGACTTTGAAAACATTAATAAATTGATAATAATAACTATTTCGTTTCTGCCGCATCCCGACCCGTCCCGACATTTGCTTGAATTTGTAATTTAAATTGTTTTTATTTTTTATTTATGAACAGATTTAATGGAAATAAACACCAAATGTTAAGGGAATACTATCAGATAAATACAATAGTCAAAACCACATATAAATTGGTTAAGCCGTAACAGAAAAAAATGAAGGTATCTGATGACAATACATACTAGCACAATATAGTGAAAACTTAATTTTTGGCAAGACGCTCGGTATTAGGTATAAGTAAATTTAAATATGTTTCATGTTTTTTGATTGGTTTTTTAAAACTGAATTGTAATTAAAATATAATAGTGACTGAAAATATTAATGAATTGGCCAATATTAGAGTTATAAGGTAGTGAAATTATAACTATTTTATTTTTCTCCCGACCGTATTTTCTCTTAAATCACTAACTGCTTAAATTTGTAATTTAAGTTATTGTAACTTTTTTAAAAATTGTATTTGTAATAAAATGAATACTTATTGTTAAGGGAAGATAACCAAATAAATACGAATCCAAAGAGTTGAAACAGAAAAAAAATTAAAAATCGTGGTGGGTTCTAGAACAGTGAAAAATGCCTTCAAAAATAACTTTTCTTGTATACTTTCCAAGTACAGACAGCGATTAGTTACATTTTTATTACATGTATACATAGATTGACTGATGAATTTAAATGTTATGACCATCGCTTAGAAGTGGTTAAACATAATGTAATATAATTATTATATTTTAAACGTTTAAGCGTACTTTACTCTCTAGTCTAGACTAGCTAAATTGTAAGCTAATACCGTTTAGATAACGTTATCAATATAAATTAATTTTATCAAACAATTTATTTTTAAGGTGTTTTGTTTTTAAATTTAAAAAGTATTTTTGGAGTGGTTGCTAAAATTCTATTTGGGGATAGAATCTATTTCGCTTCGTAAATATCGAATGAATTTTTGTATTAAGAAATCAATACGTATATTTATTTTTATTATTAATAAAAAATGGTGACTATACAATTATATTGCGCAGTACTCCCTTTTTACCTCAATAATAAGTAGTTTTGTAAAACTTAACAATAGCTTCTAAGAATATTGAGAAAGCATGAAAACGTGTGATTGTAAAAATAGCTTCATTATTTTTTCAGCATCCAGGTTTATTGCTTGTAATGAATTAGTTATAATTATAAGTAATAAGTTTAATTAACGTGGTACTCTGGGACCGCTTCTGACTGCAGACACTATGGTTGTGGGCTCGGTTCCAGCACGGAGCAATCAATATATATTATTTTCATTTTGCCTTAGTACCTATTTCTAAGTCCGGACTTAAGTTCCGTTCCACTCAATGTTTCGATTTCGGTCAGAAAGTGGAGAACGGAGTGTCTTGACATTACTTTTTCTATACTACCTAGCTAAGCGGGAAAGAGCGCGCAGCTAATTTATTTATTTATAAATCTATACATTACCTAACCACAAACAGACTACATAATTATATTAACATATATACAACTTATTTATTCAGATAGATGTAACTGTAATTTGCCAGCACGTCAGTAATGCAACACGCTACGTACGCACTGTGTACATAACGCGAAGGCCCGACACAGTGTTAGCTGGTATGCGGTCGGATCGGGCAGAGCTCAATGTTGCGATTAGCCAATTTACTCAATGAGTAAGCTTACGCGTTTCAATTTCGGTATCACTTTGACTTATGTAATATGATTGATGATTTATAGAGTTAATAATCTGGTTTTGATTTGATTTAATATTGATTATGTTGTTTTTGTTAATGTTTGTTAGTTGTTAAGTAAAGTTCATATTAATTGTAAAATAAAAATAATATTAAGAAGATGAACAGTAATCATTACAAACCACAGACAGACTACATATTTTTTATATAATATTGATTTTGTAAATCTAATTAATAGTAAAAAAGAAAAAAATAACATATTTTTCTTTTAACTATCTTATATACAATTTTACTGTGTGGACACATAGCCCATTGTGTAGTTTTAATTACAGAAGCCACAATAATTAAAATAAATGTTTTATTTAATTTCTCTATTCTGGTAACTAATTCAAGCGTCAAGATTCATCATTCAACATACAATGTCTCCATTTCGTGGGAAAGAAGACTTGAAAATGGAGATTCTCCCTGACTATCCTGCTATTAAGCGTGATGACAATAAGTCTGAAGTCGAAAAATTCAGTTCTATTAGTAAGTATACTGTAGTTATACTAAAATGGGGTTAGGGAATACTATATAGATACGCATGTATATTTATTTGTTCTTATTTCTTTTATCCAGGTCGGAACTAAAATAATTATAATAGTTGTTTGTAAAGGTCAAAATCATTTAAGTTGTTTGATGAGCCTCCACCGAGTTAGGCTTTTGTTAGTTTGCTTTAACCGCAAACGTAATTGCGTTGGATTACTTTAGGAATTATATGTTTCGGGACAAATATGTGTCTCTATGGAAAAAAGTATTTATATGTTTAATATTAACTTATATAACATATGAACTTATGTCCATCGCTTGTATTAGTATCATAAGTTACAGTCTAGTTTTAAATTAATTTTGGGGTGCAATAAAAGTACAATGTAATTTTTTAAGGCAAACTTTACTCAGTACGGTGATTTATGCAGTGAAGTGATTTATGCACTTTGGGCAAAATCATACTGAGTTTTTTATGAATACATTTTTTAATATTACTAAAACAGACGTAAATGTAGGAGTGAGTGGATGAAGAGATAATGATAATGGAGTCACATCAAAAATATGTGTACGATTGGAGAACGTGTGAGAGGAGACGTTGATTACGGCGGACGAGGCGAAATAAGTATCCATGGACGCGTTGAGCGCTCTGTTCTTTCTACTGTCTACTCCGTTAGATAGAAAGTATATTAAAACAATATTACTATTAAGTTAAATATTTAAAAAGAAACACATTTTATCAGTTTGGTATGCTTAAATTTTGTACATTAAATAGAGAAGTAGTGTCCTCATTGCACCACGGTAAAAATAATGACAATAAACAATATTTTATGAATTAAGCAAAAAAAATTGTGTATAAATTATACATATATATTTTTCCTTCTTTTTCTTCACGCTTTTTCCCATACAACAGATTATTCAGAGATAATCAACTATCGAGCGTCTCTGTTCTCTACTTCTCGCCTGAATTGTTAAGTATTTGTTACCATAGCAGAGCAATTAACATATTTTAAACAAATTCCCCCGAGTGAAAATCGAACCCACTACCACGTATCAAACTACGCCACAATGGCCTGAACGTACATTTTTTCATAAACTTTTTACATTAATTCTAAATTACTTTCACAAAATTTCGTAAGAAAATATTACCAGTTACTTATTAAACAACTAAAATTGAACCATACATTCATATGTGCATATCATGCACTCGCAGAGGTCCCGAGAGCATGTAATCAACTGATGCGAGTTAGATTCATACAGACTGGTGGTTTACACGAGATTTATCTACCTTTCAGCTTCTATAATGTTAATTTTGTTAACGGTCTATTGGAGCCGGTAGTTTGACCAGAAGCTTTGATGAAATACACGTATTATCGAGGTTATAATGTTTTCGTAAGCTATTTTGTTTTGATGCTATTGAGGCGTAGTGGAGTGGTCTGTTTGTATACGCAATGGTTATCAGTTTTGTTTGCTTGGAGTAATCATTATTATTAGTTGTAGAAAGACAGAGGCAGGCAGACGAGGAAAGTGGAAGAGGATAGAGAGTCTAGACAATAATTTCTCTAAATCCAAAGTTGCAGGGCCAAAACGTGAAGCTGGAAAAAAATAGTGATTGAGTAAGGTATTCACCAAGCTGCTCTATTCGCAAACACCGAAAATGAAATCCTTGGAGTCATTTAAATATTTGTAGAAATTCCATAAATAAGGTCAAATTCGATATACTTACCTTTACAATATAGTTATATCAATAAAATAAAAATGAAGGAAATGTGTATTAACCAACTTCATGTAGCTTGAGAGCCGAAAAATCTATCCAGCACCACAATTGTACATGATAAAACATTGTGAACATGCTAGGAATGTTCTCAGTTGTTTCAATTAAGCTATAGACTTTAAGTAAACAAAAACAATTTAAGACAAATTTCTGTTATTTATATTGTAAAATAATAGTTTCAACTAGTATTCTATATTTTTGAAAGTCAAAAAAATTACCACCAGTTAACTAAAGTAAATTAATAAACTTATTTACTTATGTTATCTTTACATACACAGTATAAAGGAAAGTCGCTTCCCGTGTCTGTTTGTATATATCAGTTATACAGATCTTCAAAACTACGCAACGGATTTTGATGCGATTTCGTTTAATAGACAGAATGATTCAATAGGATTTTTCAGTGCATGCAAGCATGTATGATATTCTCTACTATATCATACATGCATGATATAGTAGAGAAACACTGATAATTTTAGAGGTTTCTAATGTGATGTCGGCGTGCGGCGTGCCTATAGTTAAATAGTTGTGCAGTTCACGCAAGTGAAATCATGAGCGGGCTACTTATTCAAATATAAAATCTATAATTCTAATACATATTTTCACAACATTCGAACGTTTGTATGTAGATTGATCTTTGATGTTCTACCAATAGGCTTACCTGAATTCCTTTGTAGCATACACGCATGCCCAGACACTTTAGACACGTGAGTAAAAAGATAGCAGCGCTCTATACAGGTAATGTTGTGGAAGTAATACCTTCATTATGTTGATATCTGCTTATTTATTTCTTATGGGTTTGGAACTTTTGTAAGACGGTTTGTGGTTGATGGTAGATCGTTTAGTAATTTTCTGGAGTATGTTTACAAATGCTGAAAGTGTAGGTTCGAATCCAGTTTTTTCGTAAAGCAATTTGGTTCATTTTACGTCTGATGTCAGTTTATTAATATGATGTATAAGAATTTCTGCGCTTTTACCAGTATAGCAATGTAGTCAAAGAGAATATAGTGTCAAGACGTTCCGTTCTTCACTTTTCGCCCGAAATCCAGACATTTTATGTTAATTGGCGGAACTTAATACCGTAGTTTGTCATAAGTACCACTTGCGGAGACGGACGACGGAGCGGAGATGTATATTATAAAAATAATCTTACCTTGTGTGTAACTAGTAATAGTAACTAATACAAAAATAACTATTAGCAAAAAATTAAGTGTTCGTAGTCTTAGTTAGTAGTTCTCTAGAAAACTCCTTTTCAAGAATTTTACCAGAGGGAAAGCAATATCAGCCTTCCTAGTAAAATTACTGGGAATTTATTTTCAATACCTATACTGATATTACGACTAACACTTACCAGGGTTATTTTTTAATAATTTGCAGGACATAAATTTTTATACATAACGAGCTTCGATATTATCATTGAAATTTTTAGGTCCACAGGCTGATATTGCTTTCTCTCTCCGGTAAAATTCTTGAAAAGGAGTTTTCTAGAGAACTACTAACTAAGACTACGAAGACTTAATTTTTTGCTAATAGTTATTTTTATATTAGTTACTATTTGTGGCCAGTCGTGGCCCAGTGGCACAAGAGTGTGACTGTAAACGACTGGTTGTGGGTTCGATTCCCACTCGAGGAGTGGAAATTATATTTCCATTTTCTTCGCTCTGGTGTCGAGGTAAAGCGCGGCGTTAAGTTCCGCCACTTAACACGCAAGCCTCCGAATTCGGCGGAAAGTGGGGAACGGAGTGTCTTAACACTAGGTTCCCTCTGCCTACCCTGCTGTGTGCGGGATATAGCGTGAAGCTATTAATTAATTTATATTAGTTACTATTTCTCGATTAATATCAATTAATTTCAAAGTCTCTACAAAAAATATTTACCCTGTCAATGATAGTATAGATTTACTTTGAAAGGTGAGTAAATATAATTTGTATTGGATTAAATAAAGCTTATTTATAGCCTTTGTTAAATACACATAGATTTCATTGACCTGTAGATTTTAGAGGTTATTCATTAATAACTAAAGTAAAGGTTAAGGTAACATTTTTGTTAAGGGTACATGATTTTTGTAGCTTCAAAGTCGAGTCGGAATTTCAAATGTAAGATGATAACTAATGGCTTAGTAGGATAAGCAGAGAAAACTCAGTATTCATATATAAAGACATCCGTTCTCCACTTTTTACCTAAATTCGGTAAATGTCTCCGACACTACACGAAATGTCGTAAGGAGTGACGGAAGTCATTGCTCATTTCTCTAAGTGGTTATCGATTAACTTATTTATTGTCTAACGCTCTCCCACTATCTTATAATGAGATTATAAAATATATTAGCTACTTATTTATATTATTAAGGACTAACAATCTCTCGCCTGTTGTGGCGCAGTGGAACGTCCGACCGTAAACGTGATGGTTGTGAATGCGACTCCCACTCGAGGGAATAATTAAATTTAAATTTTCATTTATAAAAGTGGAGGACGGAGTGTCTTAGTACTATATCTCTCTGACTATTACTTTCTTTTGTAAAGCTTCACGCCGTATCCCGCACATAGCAGGGTAGGCAGAGGGAACCTAGTGTTAAGACACTCCGTTCCCCACTTTCCGCCGAAATCGGAGGCATTGCGTGTTAAGTGGCGGAACTTAACGCCGCGCTTTGCCTCTACACCAGAGCGAAGAAAATGGAAATATTAAATATTTCCACTCCTCGAGTGGGAATCGAACCCACAACCAGTCGTTTACAATCGCACGCCTGTGCCACTGGGCCATGACTGGCCACACAATACTTTTGTAAAATAATGACGATATAGACCAAATATGATTAAAAATCATACTTACTTTAGGTAAAAGCAGCTTTAACATAACATAACTGTAAGGGATTGATTTACGACAAGTCTTCACACCTATGGTTATTCAATTACCTTGCTTTTATGAGCTACTTGGATTGCAATATGTTGATGGAGTGTGTTTATTACAAAATATAGTACAGTTCGTGCCTATAGGCATATAAATATAATAGTCTTAAAAATGTCTCTTAAAATAATTTATGCATTTTGTTATGATTTGTTATCTATTTTTATTAGCGTCGAGTGTACAGACATCTTTATCCTCAAAGCCGGCAACGCATCTACAACTCCCCTATTGTTTAGATGTCCATGGGCGAGGGTACCGCTAACCATCAGGTGGTTCCTTCAGCTCGTTTGCTTCCTTTATTCATAAAAAAAAAAAATATACAAACTTTTATTTACCATAGTTTTAACTATCTCGTTGTTTGTTGGTCTGTAATCAAATTTTGCAAGTTAAGTTATCTTTTTATATAAAAGTTTTGAAGTAAATTTACTTCTAAAAAGTTAAGTTACCTTTATAACTTTATGGTTACTGAAAGAAAGGGCGAAACCTATTTTTAATATACACCTATAATATTGATACCAAATGAAAGACCTTTCGCTCTTCGACTTTTTCTGAGAATAATTAAAAAAAGCTTGTTTTATAAAAAAAGTTTATTTTTATTTTTATAAAATAATATGATAATTCCCTGACACATTGATTCATCTAGAAATTCAATTACTAAGGGGATAAAATATGGGTCGAAAATTCATTTAATATAAATATATATATTTTTTAATATCTTCACGCTGTATCCCGCACACAGCAGGGTAGGCAGAGGGAACTAGTGTTAAGAAACTCCGTTCCCCACTTTCCGCCGAATCTTGGAGGCATTGCGTGTTAAGTGGCGGAACTTAACGCCACGCGTTACCTCGATACCAGGCGAAGAAAATGGAAATATTAAATATTTCCACCCCTCGAGTTGTAATTGAACCCACAACCAGTCGCTTACCAGTCGCACTTTGTGCCTCTGCGCCACGACTGGCCCAATATTATATTTAATCATAAAAAACGATTTTCGCACTTTCTTTGTTCAAAACACTTAATAAACAATCTTACTCATTACACAACCGGGCTTTAAATGTTGCAAGTTATAACAGCACTACTTACATTGTCAGTTCACGACACATTTACATATTATTTGCGCTATTAAATATTTTAATAATATTCCCTCTATGATGTCATACGCTTATATTGTGAGAGCTTGAGTTACGAAGTTATTGCGCTTGGGACATAAATTTACTATTAATATCATGTTGATAACCATCTTTGTTTAGTGTTCATTTTAAATTAAATGTCCACAATGTAGATGGTAGGGATTCGATTTTAAATAAAGTTGATGTCTTCTACTTAATACGAAATGTCGTGATGTCGAGTGGAAAGTTGGGAATTCTTTTTTTTCGACTGTGTAGTATGCTGTTGATCAGAGTGGCCTTGACAGCGTCATCGGGCTTTGGGAGAGGCCGAGATGTATGTGCTCTGACCTTGGCTTGGAATCCTCGCTAATGAGGAAGGCATCCATCCAGCCAGCCAAATGACGACGACGGCATGGTAAGGGCGCCTAAGTTGAGATTCGAATCTCGGTTTGCGACACCGGTATGCGAGCTAGTGTTATGGGTTTTTCGTTTCCTTTCCGGACAGTAGAGCGGTATCGGACCATTGAGTGGGGAAAGAAGTGTTTTGTGGATTATTATTAGGTTTTCTCTGAATACCTTGAAAATACAGCTTGAAGCAGCATCAATACTTTGATGGTGCTCAGCTTTTAGCTTTTAAGCAGGAAGTATTAATTTCATTTAAGTACCGGTCTTTATATATGACGATAGTAAGTCTGATGAGTCAGACATAGTAACATAACGGGTACATAAAGCTATACAAAAAAATATACCTCTACTAATTATTGTAAAAATATATAGCAAAATAATGTATGCCTTAGTTAAGCTTAAATAACTTAGGTCTGAAACATTATATGGTATTTATACATATGTTTATAACGCGAGTAGTCAACAATTCTTGTACGTAATTGGGCCTAATTTTTCAGCTAGCTATAAATATAAGTATACTTCTAGTATTACGAGAAATATACATACATATATAGAATGACAATCACATAGCAATCTCAAAATATATTCAATTAATAGTTATTAATACAAAATTACTTAAAAGTAGTATAAAAATATGATTTTGACGCTTTACCCAAACATTAACAGTGAATACGCTTACATAAAAACAGTTAATGAAAAGATACACCAGGTAATTATAATACAAAATTACATAATATTAATATTATAGGGGCCAGTCGTGGCGCAGTGGCACAGACGTGTTCAAACGACTGGTTGTGGGTTGGATTCCCACTCGAGGAGTCGAAATATTTAATATTTTCATTTTCTTCGGTCTGATACCGAGGCAAAGCGCGGCGTTAAGTTCCGCCACTTAACACGCAATGCCTCCGAATTCGGCAGAAAGTGGGGAATTGAGTGTCTTAACACTAGGTTCCCTCTGCCTACCCTGCTGTGTGCGAGATATAGCGTGAAGCTATAAAAAAAACAATATTAATGTTCATTAAAATGTACAAGTATACGTATGTATTTGTTTCTCTTTAGTTTTACGTCTTTTCCCGCACAGCAGGATAGTTATCGAGAATCTAGTGTCTGGATACTCCGTTCTTCGCTTATCACCCAAATTTGAGACAAGAGACGAAATTAAACACCGCGCTTTATCTTGTCACCATAATTAAAAAGTCAAAACAATGTAAATATAAAATCATTCTTTAAGTAGGAATCGAACCTAGAATCATCGCAGTTCTGTCGCACTTCGCCATGACGGTTTCAATACATAATAATAAAGTAAAGAATTTCATTGAATTCCATAGCTTAATTCGGTCTATCATTACGAACGTTAATTAATGCGCCATTAGGCAGATATTGCACATACCGAACGAAATTCGGGGAATCGTTGAATAAAATTTTAGTAGCTATAATCGTTTCGTTTTAAAGTTTTATTTTAAACTACGTGTTTTGTAAAGTTTTCTGTTTCTGTTTTTTGAAATAGCCATTTAAATATTCCTCCGAAAAAAACAAGTAAAACCCATTGTGTGATATGTAAAAGAATAAATAGGTGACGTTGTTACAATACAGTAACACAGGTTTGTTTTAATACATAGGTTGAATAGTGCAATTAAATATCTAGGTAAATATAATTTGTATACTAATCTTTCTAATAACTTTATAATTTAGCTAGCTTTTGCTAACAATTTTTTTCCCATGAATGTCATTTTTGTGCGGAGACAGAGATGAAATCTGCGATAGACTGAAACTGATGTAAATACAGAGGCGGAGGTAGAGGCATTCGAGTCTGAGACAGTAACTTTTATATAAAGACTGAAGAAATTTCTTGCCTTAGTCACTTAGCATTTCATGGATTGATACATCTGTAATTATTATCTATATCAAAGACCGTCGTGATACATTGTAATAGCGTCTGACTATGGTTGTGACTCCAATCCCAGTCAGCATAAAGATCATAATTTAATTATTTTCATTTGGAAAATTTTGCTTTAGCAAAAAACAAAGCGCAGCGTTGAGCTCTGCCACTCAACACGCAATATCATGGAACGGGCGGAAAGTCAAGAACGAAATGTCTTAATAAAGGGAACCTAGTGCTAAAACACTCCGAGCCCCACTTTCCGTCTAATTCGGATTCCATCTTCATAAAGAAGCAGTATTTAGAGAGAAGAGAAGTTAAGACCAAAAGCGGTTTTAACATTTCTTCTCTCTATATGAGTATATGCTTTGGGGGTAAAATGTGAAACTAAAAAATCTATACTTAGCTAAAAAACAACAATTATAATAAGAATATTAAAAAGAAACATATACTGTAACTGTAAAGTAATCGAGTAAAACAAAAATTTGCTGTTTTACAGTAACACAGCCATCTATTATAAAATTTTGCTTTCTATTTTATTCTTCGCTCCTTTTATGGTTTTCATTATAGGACAAATATTAAAATTTTTATATTTGCACTTTCTTGTAATAGTCAAAGCAAAGTAACTTCATGTTATTTTCTATTCCACTCTCCACTCTCTGCTGAAATTCAAGGCGTAGCTTAATGAGAAGCGGAACTCAACGCTGCTAAAATAGCAACAGCAAAAAAGGTTTGTTATAATATAACGTGATATTTGCAAATATGTATTCTGTTAAACAAAAAAACTATGTAAGCTTTTCACTTTGGTCATCTTAAGTTAATATTCCAAACAGTAATCATTTATAAAAAAAATATGATTACTTTTGCCAACATCTTCAATATTGAACTTTTTCAATTTTTTAACGGGGTCGTATTTACAAAAATTGCCTGAAAATGTATATTTACATATATTTGATACTATTTATTCTATTGTAGTGTATATAACGCGCAACCATACAATACCTACTGGGCGCAGAAGCTTTGTAAATGTGAGCATTTAACTCACAATAAAAAATTGTATACAAGTCTTTGCATTAAGAAGCAATACATTTGTTCTGCATTTCTTATAAAAAAGCTTTCAACATAGTGATCATAACTATTATCATAAGTTATAAAAATAGATCTTTGAATTGTAGATTTTGTAACAACAAAAATATGCAAGAGAACGGTAGCTACCATTTTCTTTCGCATCTAAATATAAAATAATTCAAATTTATTCTCATCTCAGTGTATATCTGGTGGAATTTAAAGCCGACTGAGATAAGCTTTGAATATTCATTCAAATAAACATCGCTAAGAACAAAAATATTCCGCGTGTTTTTATACTTGGGCTTCGTCTTAGGAGAAATTACTTTCTTGTTAAGGGAGCTCAGTTTTCTATTTTAAGAAGATTTAATGATTTTTAATTTTATATAAATTGCAATGTATACTTTTATCTATAAATATAAATACATTTTTAATATCAAAATAACTGTTTACTAAGTGGATTATGTACACATGGTGCATATACTAAAATAACACTTACAATTTTATCTGTCTGTTTGTGTTTCCCAGTAACTTCTGCAAGGGCTGGATCGATTTTGGTTGGTCTTTTACTGTGAGATGACTAATGCAATAAGGAGTAACTAGGGTATTTCTTGTATCTTGGACATTTATCCATGGAAGTCACAGGCACAGTTATATATAAAACGAGTAGTAAAAAGAGTAGTAAAAACATTATGAAGTTGCTAAGAAAAAAATATATAAAAGAATAGAAACTTTTAGTTATAATAGAAGAATAGTTCCGTAGTACGACGTCGGTTTATATGTGTGCTATGTATATAACCAAAACACATGTATGTATGCAATATGCATGCATTTTTATAATAATGTTATTTACTCGTAAAATAAAGATCTCCATTTTAAAATGTACCGACTGTGTAGTGTTCGTATAATATAATATTCGCCCAGGGCAATGCTTGCTCTGAACATGTTTCATTGTTACCATTTCCGGCAACTTGGGAGCCGTATTTATAGCACTGCATTGAATACGTTTTATTTAACTTTTAATAATATTTTCTTAGATTTCTTTGAACGAGTTAGGTTTTTGAGAAAAATTGTAATTATGAGGTTTTCCACATTTCATATATCATATATTTAATGATCTTACATATGTATGTTCTAGATCAGGGGTAAACAACCTGCAGTCAAATGCGTTTATACACATAAATTGCATTTTTTTTTATAAAAAGGACAAGGCTAACGAGCGTTCGGGTCATTTGATGTTAGGTGAACACCGTCGCCCACGGCCCCGTGCAACACCAGAAGAGCTACAGGGACGTTGCCTGTAAGGTGGGGGTAAGCGCGCTTTTTTAAGGTACCCATGTCGTATCGACCTGGAAACACTGCCGCTGGTAAGCCATTCCACAGTTGTGTGGCGTGTGGAAGAAAATGGCGACGAAACCGCACAGTACAAGAGTGTATCCAGGTGTCCATGTAATTAGTAGTGTTGCCCAAATTCAGTCTTGGTCTTGCAGTCTCGGTCTTGTTCTTGCGTTTTTGCAAGACCAAGACCAAGAACAAGACCGCGTATTTTTAGCAAGACTGAGACCAAGACTGACCGTGCAAGATTTGAGCAAGAACAAGACATAGCCTGCAAGACTCTTGCGTCTTGCAGCTAGGACTTAGCGCTATTTCACTGAGTATTTGCCGCTTTTCGGAAGTACATGGTTATGATACACGCGCCGGCGGCTTCTTTTGAAATCTAAAACAATCGTTGCCGCCACGCCGAAATCATAACATTTGACACTATTTGATTGCCGCCATAGGGCGTAGGCGTAGGTATACTCATGCAAAATAATTTCGAATTTTAAGAGTACCTACAGGTGTTCCTGTTGGTGTTTTTTTACATGTTTTAGCAAATGTAAGCTTATAAATCATAAATGTTTATTAAGAAACAGTTACTTCCATGGAAAACGACATATAGGTCAGTTGATTTTTCGAATTTGTTATCAAATCTTCAGTTATTTATTAATCTGATTGATCTTTACTATGGCTATGTTAATTCAAGCTCACAATGTTCCAATTCTAATACGTTTTTCAAGATTTAAAGTAAACTTTAATAAATAGTAATAGACTAATAGGTAATTGCAAGACTTGCAAGACTCTTGCTGCAAGACCAAGACCAAGACCAAGACTGGGAGCGCAAGACCAAGACCAAGACCAAGACCAGGTGTATTGGCGCAAGACCAAGACCAAGACCAAGACCAGGTGTATTGGCGCAAGACCAAGACCAAGACTGGCTAAGTCTCGTCTTGTTCTTGCATTTGGGCAACACTAGTGATGAGGATGATATTTCAATCTGGCACGTCCTGTGCGGTTGGAAAATTCATGCATTTAGTAAACAGTTATATTTTTCTGTTAATATATTAAGTTCTGTAGCAAAACCTAATGCGACTTGATCAGACATCAAATATAATTGCGAAGTGTCATAAATTATATTTCTTTCTTAATTTTTATATGAAAACATTTATATGAAAACATTTTGTTTTTACAAAAACAAAACAAATTTAGACAATGCTTCTTGCTAAAAAAAGTTACTCGCCTCTGTTATAGATGGTGTAACTCAAATAATTTATTTACAATTTTATCTAAATTGATGAACAGATAGACTGAGTTATTAATTTTATTAATCACAAATTGTGCTATTCCCTATTATTCATGTAACGCGAGATATGCAGCGATACGCTGTGTTTAACCTAGGCTTTATACTTTTTTTTACGTAGCAGGATATTCAGAGTGTACATAATATAAAAACACTCCGTTCGGTACTTTCAGTCCTAATTTCAGATATTGAGTGATAAGCGACTCAATGATGCGCGTATCAGAGAAAAAAAAATATAATAATAATATTAATCATTTACCCGCAGGGCAGCTTGTGGCGAGCTGTTGGGGAGTGGCGACCCCACGGACCTGAGACCTCCAGAGGGGAATTGATATTTATCCCCCGCCTCTGGCTTGCCTTCGTTGGCTGGCAGAGTGGAGCGCAAGAGCTATATGCTCGGAAGGGTGGAAGTGCTCAATCTGCGTAATAGCGGGGAAACCCGCTCTCGAGCTCGCTCGTGATGGTGAAACCGGTGCACACCTCTCTACACCCTTAGCCGACCACGCCGGTGTTGCGCCCGAGGCATTACGCCGCTTTGTGGGGGCCCATCTAGTGGGAGGCGAGTCACCGTCCGTCAATCACTCAATTTGAGACTGTTGAAATGGCGGACGTCCGGTAGTCTCATACAATAACCCAGTATTCAGTCCATCTAAATTCTATTCCATAGCCCCAGTTTAGTTTTCCACATTTTTCATAGTTCCTACGCATTAACCGGCGACCATATCTGAGCAATTACCTATGGTTACTCAGAGATGGATCCCGGCTGATGCGTCACAGTAAAACATTTTATTATCTCTAAGGGGCCTCTACGTGTTGGACCTGTGTCCCCACGCAAGCCTTCCAAAGGGCCGGGTTCTTTTGAACCCGAGTTATCCTAAAGGAGATACATAATATTAATCATTTTTCCAACAAGAAATCAAACCTTCTCTTTTTTTAATGATTTTTGAACTGACAATGCCGATATACAATATAATAAATATAATATAAGCTATATTAATATACTACTACTACTACTACTACAAATAATATACAATAATGCAACAGTATTTGCATTAAGGAAGTGTTCATGTATAAGTAGAATACTCTTGAGGACAATGCATGAAATATGTTTACTTTTGTGGTCGAAGAAAAAGGAACATGACAAAGGAAATGGTAGTATGATTTTTTTTTAAAGTCACTCTTTACTCGCATAGCAGAGAGGTAGAATCTAGTGCTAAAACACTCTACACTTTATGTCCCGCCTGAAATCCAGATAGTAATAATAGCGGAGCTAAATGACGTGCTTTGTCTTACTAGTGCGATGCAATAAAAATATTTTAAATATTTTAATTTTTTCGAGTGAGAATCGAACCTACAACCAGGATTTCTCTTAGACACCACTGCGCAACGATGGTCTCATTTTCTCAGCTCATTTTCGTCATTTTCTCACAAATACGCTTTCACCGCAGGTCGTCTTACAACTAAAGCATCTGTAGACTTGTGTAACACAAAAGTTTGTACTTCGCACTAGTTCAAGAGCTGGTCTTGTGTATTTAAATTTCTTAATTCTACAAGTTTTGTTTAACAGGCAATGGCAAATTTGTAATTGGATTTTACTAACATTTTTTTTTAACAAAAACTTTGTTTCGTGGCCAGTCGTGGCTCAGTGGCACAAGCGTGTGACTGTAAACGACTGGTTGTGGGTTCGATTCCCATCCCCCGATATTTAATATTTCCATTTCCTTCCCTCTGGTGCCGAGGTAAAGCGCGGCGTTAAGTTCCGCCACTTAACACGCAATGCCTCCGAATTCGGCGGAAAGTGGGGAACGGAGTGTCTTAACACTAGGTTCCCTCTGCCTACCCTGCTGTGTGCGGGGTACAGCGTGAAGCTAAAAAACAAAAACTTTGTTTTTAAATTTTAATGACATGACTCAAATAGAGTTCCGTCACTTAGTAGGCAAAGTGTTATCAAGTTGATATCAAGCGGAAATTGAAGAATGGAGTGTCTTGACACTAGTTCATTTCTAACCCGTGAAAATACGGGGCAAAGCTTTTAGTTGTCAATCATATTAGCCTGGTTCCGATATATACACAATCATTTATACTTTTTTTTAAATAATATTAAATAAATAACGTAACAAAGAGATATATAATGTAGGTTTATTTGCTTCATAGATAGGCAACAGGAAGCTTACATCTTTGATCTTTCTATTATAAAAGGATACGTTACTATAGCAGTATGCTATTATTCAATAAATTCTACATCATTTCGTAGTTAAACAATGTATTATTGAATACTTTAGTATGGAATCCATTCCACATGAAGTAACTTAAATAGCTTCACGCTATATCCCGCACACAGCAGGGTAACTTAAAGCATACAACGCAGTATATTTTTTCAATTTACTTTAATATATATTTATGTAAAACTAATAATAAATATTCCGCTTCACGCTTTTTCATAGCAGTCAAAGAGAATCTAGCGTCAAAATATTCCGCTCCCAACCTTCCCCCTGAAATTGGGACGTTGTGTACTGAGTAGCGGAAATTAATGCTGTTTTTTGTCTTAAGTACCAGTGCGCATATATAAAACTAATTTAAACATAATTATTTCCCCTAGTGGGAATGGAACTTACGACTAATAGTGCGTTAAAGTTAGATGCTGTCCTACTGCGCCACGATGATGTCAACCAAGTTATCAGATTAACTAAACCATATTATGAAATAGTTTATAATATGTATACATTATATTATTTCTTATAACAAAGAAATATGAGAAAACACCAAGTTTCAAAAGGAACGCTCAAACTTTTACAATTCCCGCAAGATTTCGACACTTAAAAATAAAAAGCATAACAGCATGAAAGGCCCCTAAATATATTGAAGAAAAAAAATGTCTTCACAACACGGATAATTCATGGTTGCTCTTCGCCGAGATTTTAATTTAACTTCCTTCATTCTTCTTAATTTGTTAGTTGAGTTTTAGAGGCGAAAGTTGTGATCAGCACTGAGATACTAAATCATTAAGTTTACTTGATAAACGGTCACCGAGGAACTTTCGCAATTTGATTCCAAATAGTTATAATATATCTTAATTTAGTTTTTAAATGTCTGGTTAAGTTTGTAGTAATTATGTATATGTAAGTATGCATGTTTTTACAATTTGCAGTGTTTTTTTTTTTAGTTTATTTTTGCAGCAAAGCACAGTAGACAAAACAATAATTAACTAGTGTTAAGACATTTAAATCTCTACTATCCACCGGAACCTAGACATTGAACGTCGAGTGGTGGAATTGAACTAGAGCGAAGCGAAGAGGCTGAAATTTAAATATCATTTCCTTGAATGGAAATTGAACTTACAACCATCACGTATATAGTGAAACGATCATATATTGAGCCACGATGGTCTTTCACATGTACGACAATGCCCTCACTGTATTTACTTTCTTTGTTTTTCCGAACACACTAGTACGGAGTGTTTGATTATACCTGCAGAGATTTAATCCCACTTGTATTTATATATAACAAAGACTTTAGTGACCCGTTCCAATTAGAAAAATAAACACTAGATTCACTCAATTTCCTTTAAAAAGTAGTGTAAATAAAAAAAAAGAAATATTTCCGTCTAAGTTTTCTACACTTGAGTTAGTTAACCACGCTTATTAATTAAAAATTACATTTAAGCTCATCTTGAGGTGCCATCGAAACTGACTCGCTAAAAATATATTACACTGAATTATTCATGGCGTTGAGTGTTGATGCTAGTGGATGTCCTCGAATATGCTTGTATGCATTGTTGAAACATGTTTTACGTGTTACAATAGAAAATATCTAAGCTCGGAGGGAGGAGTGTCTTGTCACTAAGCGTGAAGCTGAAATATACGTACAGTAAAGTTGTGATTCTTTCTTTTTATAGTGTTCTTTTTCAAATGAAAATGTTGTGTTCAAATATGTTTTCTAAATGTCTTTTTCAATTTCTCTAAGTGTGGAATAACACTTTAAAAATGTTTAAAAAGTATTTAATAAATAGCATTCTCCATTGCCAAACGATTGTTCGTAGAATAATCTTTGGGTAGCAGAAATTTGTAAAAATCTTTCTACAGAGATGCTAACAACAAAAATAAGTTGTAAGAAAAGCGTATAAAAATTTCGACGCAGCTGGATGTAGAACGCATGGCTTAGCGGTGAGCGCGCCTGGATGGTATTCAGGGGGCGCGGGTTCGAATCCCGCTGCGTTTAAATTTTTATACGTTTTCTAAATGTCTTTTTTTTTAAATGAAATTGTTGACGAGAACTCAGTGCAAGACGTCCCGTATTCCACGCCCTGTCCGGAATCGAGAAGAAATAAAAATAATAAAATTATTATTCCCCCAAGTGCAAAGATCGAGAACGGTCGAATCGAAGCAAGTGGAAATCGAACCCAAAACGAACAATGGAATCGTACTTACTGAAACATCTTTATACGGTAAAAGTAGTAGTAGTAGTAGGTTTGATTCTTATTTTTCCACTCCTATCACTAAGCGAGCGATAGTGTTGAATGACGAATGGATTTATTCACAAAGAATTGGTGAGAACGTAGACAATAAATAACATCATAAATTTTCAATAAGTTACAGAAGTAATAATAGAGATAGAAAGTTAATAATAAATGCATCTTCTGCAAAAAAAAAACACCTTCACGGTTTTTCCCGAATCGCTTCGAGAAATCGAAATCGAATCAAACCGAAATCGAGACATTGTAAGACATTGTAATTGTTAAGTGATGGAACTTAACGCCGCACACAGAAAATATTGCTGCTTAAAGACAGCGTAAACTGAATTTAAACTAAAACATTTTTCGTAAAAAGTGATCAAAAGGATCTTGAAAATGAATTTGTTTAAAAGCTCTAGCAACGATTCCTATTATGGTATTACCAGACGACTCACTATATAAAAAATGCATAAACTGCTAAGTGGGTCAAAATAAAAAGAATTAAAGAATACACACCGTATTTTGTGTTTCTGGTCACCAATCATTAAGTTCTTAAGGTAAAAATGAAAAAAAATATATAAAAAATTAAACAGTTTTTTTGCAATATTAGCGAAGGATAAAATAATATATTTTTTGTCAAAGGTTTTTTCTTAAAGTCAGTAATGTAACAAATAAATCTAATTATAATTTCTGTCTCTGTAGTAGTAATAATTTTAAAATAAAATAATTTATTGGCCCATAACATAAATTGCAGTTGTAACTTGTCTGAAAACGTCTTTACAATGTGATCTTTTGAACAAATTCAGTCTGCAGTTTCATCCCACGCCATACTTCTTTGAAGGAATGGTTTAATTTTTCTGAATAACCCTTTATTTAATTAAACGAGCTTCTTATTTAACTGTACTTTCAATGTATTAACTTAGCAAGTTGGTTTAACTGCCTGTTAAAAATTCATTTTAGTGGCTGTAAGTGGCTCTTGTAGCACAGTGGCACCATGTGACTATGATATCTGTGATAGTGAGTTTGTTACGTTACAGTTTTTTTTGCAACTTTACGCTCTGTCCCTCATAATGGGTTAGTCAGAGACAACCTAGTGTCAAGACATCCTTTCCTCTACTTTCCGTTCGTAATCTAGACATTCCGTGTTGACTGAGGATCTAACCCACAACTATTCGCGCAGGGGCACAAAGTGTCACAGTCACACTTTGTGCCCCTGCGCCACGACTGTGAAATAAGGTATGTCTAGGTTCTGTTATCATGAAAAAAATGTTAATATTTTTTTAACGCTTCCTAATCGATATCGCAATAACTGATTATAAGAAAATGGAGTGAAAATTATTTTTTTCAGCTGGTTTTATCTGTTCAATCTGGTCAAATACTTACATTTTTGTAGACACGACGATAAAAAGCTAACTTTCAATTTAAGAAATATAAAAACAAAGCAAATTTGTAAAACGATTTTTTCTATTGCAAAAACAAACTTTTACATTTTAGTAGCTCATTAGTTTCAATTACACAAAGCTTGACGGTCTAATATATATTTTCTCGATTCACTAACAAAATGAACAAATAGTATTTGAACTTTTTAAATTTAGCTGATGGTGGTAGAAAAAACACATATAAATTACCAGTTAGTCAGCTATAAACCTTGCCTTTTCATTTATATTTCTGTCATAACTTTTATGGTTTATGTAACTTCGAGGTTCGTCCAAAAACTAGGCTAATGCACCTACGAACTGGCATTATGTGATAGAGTACAATTTTTGTAATTCATTAATTTTATTTTTCTACCGTTAATATAATTGATGTATTATATTTTAATGATTGGCCAGTCGTGGCGCAGTGGCACATGCGCGTGACTGTAAACAACCGGTTGTGGGTTCGAATTCTACTTGAAAAGTGAAAATATTTAATATTTCTCTGGTGTCGAGGCAAAGCGCGGCGTTAAGTTCCGCCACTTAACACGCAATGCCTCCGAATTTGGAGGAAAGTTAGGAACGGGGTGTCTTAACACTAGGTTTCCTCTGCCTAGCCTGCTTTGTGCGGGATATCCCGTGAAGCTAAAAAAAATATTTTTAATTATTTCTTTAAATTATGTCATCTTAATGTAGTACAATACAAATAAATAAATAAAATAAAAAAGCCTTTATTTCTTGCTTTTACCTCTAAAGGGTTGAAATAGAGGATGAAAATGTATATGAAAAATCTACACCACTTGACCGATTATAATTAATTTTGGCATAAATATAGTTGATAATACAAAGTTAAACATAGACTACTTTACTTTTCAAAAATCCACCTTCGAGAGTTACAATATAATGAAACAGCTCTGTAGTTCACACGGATGCCGCGAGTGGGACTGCTGAGAGCTAGTAACAAATATTTTTCAAAAAAACAAATAATATATAAAAAAAAGTAAAAACTTATTTAAATAATATCCTCCAGTACATAATACATACATCTATAATGAATTTAATTAAACTACAATTCAAAGCTCTGTTTAGTTTCAACGGATAATTTGGCCTTAGAAACAATCGAATGAGCTCTCGAAATGTACCAAAGTTATTTGTACACTAGCATCTGATGCGGCGCAGGGTCAAACTTTGTCTACAAAGCAAGAATTTAGAAGGATATTGTATTAATTTTGTTTGATGTGATATTGCTAACTGTTTTGGCTATTTTATATGTATTATTTAGACTATTGTAATGCAATAGGATAATGTGTGACTGTAAACACGATTGTTTGTAGGTTTGAGTCTTATTTGAGGCTTTCTAAATATATAAATTTCGTTGCTCTGGTACCTGAGATAAAGCGTGGCGTTGAGTTCCGCCGCGCAACACTTAGTGTATGTAGATTTTTTCCAGAAAATTTAGATCAAAGTGTCTAGACAGTAGGTTCCAGATAGTTCATAATTGCATATTACCTACTATAATTAATTTTATTTGTGGCCAGTCGTGGCCCAGTGGCACAAGAGTGTGACTGTAAACGACTGGTTGTGGGTTCGATTCCCACTCGAGGAGTGGAAATTATATTTCCATTTTCTTCGCTCTGGTGTCGAGGTAAAGCGCGGCGTTAAGTTCCGCCACTTAACACGTAAGCCTCCGAATTTGGCGGAAAGTGGGGAACGGAGTGTCTTAACACTAGGTTACCTCTGCCTACCCGGCTGTGTGCGGGATACAGCGTGAGGCAATAAAAAAAAATATATATTTTAAAAAAAAAGTAAATCAAGACAATATAATTATATAAAAGTTTAGGCAGTACCAATAACATAGTGAATGTATTTTTTATACCTTTTGATATTTTTTTAAAGCTAGACGACGCTTTTTCCGTATAGTAGAAAGAACCTTGTGTTAAGAAAAAAATGTTATGTTGACTTTATATTCAAACAAGTTTATATTACAAAAATTGTAATATATAATTATCGTGGTAAGTCACTTTTTACTTCTTATTTTTTAGCTTCACGCTGTATGGTACATAGCCAGGTCAAAGAGCACCGGATACTCTGTTCTCCACTTTCCATCCATATTCGAGACATTCCATGTTACTCAAAGGCCACCCCTTGAATTTAACTTAAAATTTCCTTCAATTAATAATAAATATTTTTACTATTTTACATCTTTAAATGTAATAAGAAAAATATACTTGTATTTATTATAATAAAAGCTACTTTACTACATTTTTATCGTCAATTTTCAAAAAAAAAATAACAAAAAATATCCTCAATTAAAGTCCTTTATACACAATTACACATACGTATAGAAAAGTATTTAAATACACATAAAAAAAATATTCTACACGAGCCAACAGAATGTAATTTCAGAACGAAGCTCATATTCAGCAATATTTGATTAGCTCAGGCCCTCAAGTGAAATATGCAAATATCGTGTTTAGTATTCAAGAGTACTTACCACATAGAGGCATTAGTCGCTTCCGTCATCCGTGTAGCTTGACAACGTCAACAGAAGCAAAGCAAGTTTGCTCTAACACGATAACTATAGTTCCTTAAGTAAATCAACCTTCTATCTAATATCTAGGTGAAAATATTTTAAAATATACTAATTATATTATATTTAAAATCTAAATTGTTTAAGTATTTTTTGCAGCTTCTCATTATTTTCCACAAAACAGGGTTGTAGAGAAGAACCAAGTGTCAAAACACTCCTTTCTCCATTTCACACCATAATTCGACGCATAGCTCAGATTGAGTGGTAGAATTCAATGCCTCGTTTTATCTTAGTGGGCAGGAGAAATTAAAATAAATTAATAATAATCATTCCCAGAATATGTGGCCAGTCGTGGTCCAGTGGCACAAGCGTGTGACTGTAAACGACTGGTTGTGGGTTCGATTCCCACTCGAGGAGTGGAAATATTTAATATTTCCATTTTCTTCGCTCTGGTGCCGAGGTAAAGCGCGGCGTTAAGTTCCGCCACTTAACACGCAAAGCCCTGCGAATTCGGCGGAAAGTGGGAAATGGAGTGTCTTAACACTAGGTTCCCTCTGCCTACCCTGCTGTGTGCGGGATACAGCGTGAAGCTAATTCCCAGAATATTAATAATCATTCCCAAATCCACAACCACTTGGATCTACTTTCGGATGCCGTCTAACTGCGCTACGATCACCTTATCACCAGCTTCACGTTTTTTCCGCATATCAGGGAATTCAGAGATAACTTAGTGTCATGACACTCTTTCCACCACTATCCTAATACGAGAAATAGCGTGAAGCTACAAAAATATCGCACTTATAAATGAAATATTTAAAAACGAAACATTTCTCGCAAAGTGTAATTTTACAATTACGTTATATAACACACAATATTTTAATATTTATTTATTTTTAATCTTCACGCTGTATCCCGCACGTAGCAAGGTAGGCAGAGGGAACCTAGTCTTAACACACTCCACTCCCCACTTGCCGCCGAATTCGGAGGCGTTGCGTGTTAAGTGGCGGAACTTAACGCCGTGCTTTACTTCTGATATCAGAGTGACGAAATGAAAATACGAAATATTTCCACTCGTCGAGTGGACCCGTCGAGTGAACCCAGAACCAGTTACTTTATAGTCACACTTTGTGCCACTGCCCCTCGACTGGCCCCTATTTTAAATTATTATACCTATTTCAAAAATAAGACTACGCTTAAGTTTACTTTAAGCCCACCAAGAAAATAACAATGACTATAGAATAGGTTTTTAATTTTATACGTTAGTGCTTGCAATCGGATTACAGAAACAAGAAACTTCCCAATCAGGTCGCCGATAATCTGGTTCTCAGCTTCCGTTTAATCTAATTCTGTAACAAACTAGAAAAGTTTTCGTTTAATGGCAGAGTGGATATATAAGTAATTTAGGACAAATTTTCGATGGCTCGTGGTTAGCACTTATTTGTGGAAGATATTATAGTGATATATAAGTTCGTGAGGTTGTCGTGGCGCAATGGCACAAGCGTGTGACTGTAAACGACTGGTTGTGGGTTCGATTTCCACTTGAGGAGTGGATATATTTAATATTTCCATTCTCTTCGCTTCAGTGTCCAGGCAAAGCGCGGCGTTGAGTTACGCCACTTAACACGTAATGTGGCGAAAAGTCTGGTGGCCTCTGAATTTGGCGGAAAGTGGGGAACGGAGTGTCTTGACACTAGGTTACGTCTGCCTAAACTGATGTGTGCGGGATTAAAATAAATTTTAAGTAATATTTATAAAATTGAAAAGAAAATATATGGATGAATTCAGATGGCAAAAAATTCACATATTGTTAAATACATGTATATTGTCAAACAAGTTGATTGTTGTTGGTCATGCAGGCAAAAGATGAAGTGGCAGGTCACATTCGATCATCTGATATCGTCAAAGGGAATACGGAACTTAACCCATTAATAAAACTTCCCTTTATTAAAGTAAGCACAAGACAGACAGACAAATAATATTTTTCTAAAGAATCTAGATCTTATTTTTATTTATAACTAAAGTTGTTATAGTATATTTGTTTAGTGTCCTTCATCATCGTAAACACGAAAGCTAGGTAAGCACCTAAAGATGAAATAAATTTCATTTACCGTTTTTGCAAACTTTCTCAAATAAAATTAAGTTGGTAACTGTAATAAAAGGAAGCAGCGTTTTTAATTTAATTCACTCAGTTTTAAATTTATTTTAGTCCCTGAAAATAGTCGTAAATTCCATTTTCTATTTCTTTAAAAAAAGATCAATGAACGTTGGAAATAAGTCTGTTTGAGAACACTCGAAATGGTTCTCGTAAGGGTGATTACAGACTAGGAAGACTCTTTGCTATAAAATGGTTTTTAAGTTTTTACAGTCATTATTTTATTTTATTTATGTATGCTTGTATTTTTTAGATATGTTCCACCAAATATTTTTCTTAATCTTAACATGTGACAGTTAGCTATGAATAATATGGTTTTGTACTATGCACTTCAGAATTTTGTAGAAAAAAACCTCTTAAAATACTTTTCATTTTCGTAATATTTAAATTGCAAAAGTTCTGAAACGTGGCACAGTAGGACAGTGTTTCACTATAAAAGCCAGGTTAAAAAGGTTAAAGCCAGGTTGTGAGTTCGATTTCCACTTGGGGAAAAATCATATCTCTGCTCTGGTATACAAGACATAGCGCGGCGTTAAGTTCTGCCGTGATCGTCTGTCCACGTCGACCGCGAGTCTGAATGTCGTGGGAGTAGGTTTTCTCTGACTATCCTGATATACACATATAAAACACATTAAATGCGTGAAACTTATCAATACGATTACGCTTGTTCTGCTAGCTCCTAGCTGCTAGCTAATCAGTTTCTGCTACCCTTTCAGTTTCATTCATCCTGTTAGAAATGGAATGGAATTAGTTATTTAATCGATAATGCCACCTTTTGTTCTTGTTTTTTTTTTACTGTAATTTTTTTTCTTGCTCCAGGAATGAAGTTAGAATAAATGTTATTATGTAAACGTAGTGCGACTGTGTCTGAATAAAATAACATTTAAATTAATTTAATTTCTGTTATTAGATAGAACTGTTTTTAATTTTTCCACTCAACGTGCAATGGTCTCGGTGGCAAGCGAAGAATGGAATAAACACTAGGTTTACAGTGCGTATATACACTTCGCCTGATTTACAGGAAATAAAGAACATTAAATTATCTATATTATAGTAACAAGATATTCCTACTCGCTATCTTCAGACCATTGCAATGCAATGCGATGGTTTCACGAAATCATCAATTCTACGATATGGGCTACAAATATTATAGGTATGTATGTATATAAACCTTTTTCTTCCTGCAGAACTGAGTGACTGACAAATAACTAAGCTTAAACTACTGAAATTGAAAATTTAAAGTCGCAATAAGAAAAAGAGGGATAGAAAGAGTATTTTACTTTTTGTAGTCCAAGCAAACATAGTTGCAGTTTGCAACTATTAATAATTAATAAACTATTATAACATTATATAAATATAAAAAAAACAATTTAACGTTTTTTTCAGAAAAGCAGGTAACATAATTTACTGTCATTTTCCATTTACCACCAGCAATAGGAAAATTGAGTGTTGAGTTGTGGAACTTAATTAACTAGACGTACTAGATCTGAAAAATGAAAATAATATATATGAATATACATAATAGTGAATATATACGATGTTAAATATTAACAACGAACCACACTTCGTCATATGAATAATTCAGAACAAGCGGCAGATTTTTTGCAAAAAAATAGTTTCTCCTCTCAATTCAATTATTTTTGACGGCACTGAATATTTCGATGCGTCTGCATTATTATGTACTTTTTCAAAATATAATGTTTGAAATGGATTGAATTGGGTGAAATGTATTTGAAGCTGCATCTGTATGAAATTTTAAATTCTAGCCACAATTATCTATTATATTTGGGTATCAGTTAACACTATTTTATCAATATTTGTGGTTTTTTTTTAAATTATTTTTTAATCTGTTTTTATTTAGGGAATTTAAGGGAAAATACAAAAATATCAGCCCCATCGTTCCCTCAACCAAAATTAACACACAAACATAACAATTTTAAATTAAATCTAAGAATACTATATATACTTAAATCTATACAGCATTTTAGCCGCTACCGATTTAAATTATTCAACGAGAATATTTTAAGCATTTTAAAATCTTATACGTACTTTATAGGTTTTCTAATAACCTCTTTTAGTAAGCAAAAATTAAAAAAAAATGCTCCAATTCGTGCCACTTGGAAACTGCCTTTTCTGAACACACATTTCTTATTCTATGTGCATGGCACGTTAAACAATATTAATAACAAGTGTAACATTTAATTAAAGTATTTAAGAGCTATAAATGTTGCTCAGGAACAATAATGTACCTGCTTATAATGTAAATATTACAAAAGAAGGCAATGGAAAATATTAATATATTAGAGAGATAAGATCTTGAGCTTTTTGAACGAGTACTTTTAAGAGTTCTTAATCAAAATATGACAAATCACTATGACAAGACATAATATGAGCATATCAACCAAGTGAAGTAGAAAACTTATTATAAGTCAAATTTTTCTTCATATCATTTGGCAAATAAATAGCGTCACGCTATATCCCGCACACAGCAGGGTAGGCAGAGGGAACCTAGTGTTAAGACACTCCGTTCCCCACTTTCCGCCGAATTCGGAGGCTTGCGTGTTAAGTGGCGGAACTTAACGCCGCGCTTTACCTCGACACCAGAGCGAAGAAAATGGAAATATAATTTCCACTCCTCGAGTGGGAATCGACCCCACAACCAGTCGTTTACAGTCACACTCTTGTGCCACTGGGCCACGACTGGCCACAAATTTGGCAAATAATTCTCCCAATAAAGAAAAATTAAATTTAATACAAGGATGCAAAATATATTTGTTTTTAATGTATAGTCTTTTGCACTAATATTTAAATATTTTAAATAATTTTAGAATTTGTCTCTTTAAGTATTTTCAATTGATCGTAAATTGTAGATGTATATTTCTCTGCCTTTAGAAAATTCTGTAAGAGTTACATAATGTCTTGAATCCACCCAGAAAATTGAGAATAGCTAGTCTTGATACCAAGTTTTCTCTGCCTACCTATCATGCGGAGAGAAAGAAAAGGCTGTGAAGTGAAGCTCAAAAAAGAAAGACAATGACTTCAGAGACACTTTCAACATTTTTTATTTTGCGTTATGCCCTAAGTTGCTAAAAGAGATAGATATTTTAGAAATAAGATCGGTGTTTGTACTTATATGTTATCTTTTTATTTATAAGCAAAAGGAGGTAAACGAGCAGAAGGACCATCTGATGGTCAGTGGTTACCTTTGCCGATGGACATCCACAGGATAAGAGGATTGTAGATGCGTTGCCACCCTTGGGGGTGATTGAGGGAAGGAGTTAGCAAGGATGGGGATGGTGGGAATAGGGACAGAGGGAAAGCTGGCCTATATTTCATCCGAAACACATCAACATATATTTGGCGTTTCGTTTTTCACATGATAGTGGTCGCAAGCCAATCGGAGAACGAATTCTCCTACCACGAAGTTACTGGGTTAACCGCATTACGGGACGCTACCCAACAGCGAAGGGGAATTGTATTCTTATTAACCTGTCCCCATAGGTGATTGTTGTTTTATATTTTTTGTTATTTTTTCTTTACTACTTTTATTTAATTGTACAATAAAGACTTATTATTAATATATTTTTTCAGCTTCACGCTTGTTCCTGCATTTTGGGATAATCATGGAGAGTACGTAGTGTCAAACTCCGTCCGCTACGTTCTGCCCGAAATTGAAACATTGTGTGGTGAGTAGCGGAAATCAACGCCGCGCTTTGTCTTTGGTATCAGAGGGAAGAAATGAAAATTAAATATAATCATTGTCCCGAGTGGGAATCAAACCCACAACCATCACAGTCAGTCACAGTACAACTGAGTCACACACAACGGCCTCCTTATTATTATTATTATTTCTAATTCATAATTTTTAATTTTTCACACAGTGATTTATCAGGTAGAATTTGGACAAAATTTGTAGATTCTGGACACAAGTTCATACATTTTTTTAAACACATCAACATATTACATATTGTAAAATTCAAATTTTACTCGGGTATGATCGTCTAATATCCGAGCCACGTCCAAGCGTTCTAGCTAATTAAGCTATACGCTCACATTTCGGCGCAACGGGAAATCTACTTGGTTGTTAAGACTCTTATAGTTAGAATATATTTTTAATTTAATAATTTAATTTTTGTTAGCGTAGCACACAGCAGTATAGGCAGCAGGAACCTAGTGTTAAGACACTCCGTTCCCAATTTTGCGCCTAATTCAGTAGGTGTTGCGTGTTAAATGGCGAAACTCATTGTTTGTTTCTTATTTCGTAATTCTAATATTAGCCAATTCTTTACAGTAATATAAAATTCTTATGATGAAAAGTTTTTGATGTGAAAAGGTAGGACCTATTGTCAAGACACTGTGTTCTCCACTTCCGGCCCGAAACAGAAATATTGCGTGTCGAGTGACGAAACTCAACTGTATTTTGTCTGTTCACTCGTTGTCCCACAGCACCAAGATGGCCTCAAATAAAAAAAAAATTGTAATTATTTATATACGTGTACCTCTTTATTAAATAAATCATGTATCAATAAACATAGAAATCGAACTGACGACATATCAAACAGCTAAACACCCATACCACAACGATTTCGCATAATACACAGTATAATACGTTTACCGCGTACTGTCCCATAAAACGTAAGCGGGCAATCTGCCTACCTGTTTACCCTCTTGATAAAATCTTAAAGGACATTCAAACATTTATACCTTTTAGAATAAAGCTCATATTGCAACTGAGCAGGTGTTATATTTTATAGAGGCTATTTGTCAAGCAGTTAGCGTCTCTCAAAGTAACTGATGTCGTCATATATAAAGTTGAATGAAAACGTTTCTTATTGTTTCAGAATTGTGACTCATATTCATGAGGCGAATATTTATATTAGGCTCTTAATATTACTCTTCTTTTTTATTTATTAGTGTCTCTGGGCATAAAAGTTAGTGATTCTTTATTACTGCGATGTACTTACTAGCTTTGCTACGGACTTCTTTTGCGTGTTAGTACTGTAGTTAGTATTTATAATAAAAATATAAATAGGAAAAAGATATTTAGAAAACGTATTAAATTTTGAACGTAGCGGGATTCGAATCCATGCCTCTTGGAAACCGTCCAAGTGCCTTGACCACTAAGCCATGCAGTAAAAATGTTGTAGTTAAAATGTTGAAAGTATAGCAGTTTTAAGGAAGAAGAAACAATCACATTAGGGCTTTTATCACAAAATAATAGAACCCAAACCATTGATGTTTTTCTGTTTGTCTGTGCGTTTGTGAATGCAAATATCATAAATGACCTAACTGATTTAAAGGCATGTTATTGAGTAATCAATAGTCAAACATGAATTAAACTAAAATACATTTTTTTAGTAACAATTTAGTATTTATTTTATTTCCATCGGTTCATAAATAAAAAGTAGAAAATTTTTAATTTTGTTCAACAAAATTGCTATTAAATTATTACTTTATTAAATTGACTGAAACTTAAATTTACGTAGGCGAATCCGCAAGCGTCGTTAGTAAATTTTGCTTTTTTTTAGCTTCACGCTGTATCCCGCACACAGCAGGGTAGGCAGGATAGCTAGTGATAAGAAACTCCATTTTTCAATTTCCACCGAGTGGCGGGACTTAACGCCGCGCTTAAATATTCCCACTCTTTGAGTAAGAATCTCGAACCCACAACCAGTTGCTTTACAGTCACACTTTGTGCTTCTGAGCCACGACTGGCTAGTAAATTAATAAACGTCATTTGCCTATGTCCATTTGTTTAATTATTATGTTCATCACAAAAGTTATCCTATTTATTTATGCGGTTAGCTAAATTTTATCTAAATTCGAATGTCACAAACTAATTTATTATCAGGATTAGCTTGACATGATAATGTGCTATTGATTTTTATCATTGCAAATAACGTTATAAATGTGACATGTACGTTATTTACGAATTTGATTGGCCAATTTATTAAATAACTAGCCGCCCGCTTGTGGCTTCGCTGCGGGAACTACCCAACTGTTTTTTTATATTGCAATCCTAAGGGTGGATTTTTGTGAAAGTAGCCTATGTTTAACTTTGGATTATTAACTATACTTATGTCAAAACTCTTTACAATCGGCCAAGCGGTTTAGATTTTTCATTTAAGCTTTCACCCTCCTTATGTCACCCCTATGTCTTTTATGTATGCCTTTAGGATTGATTTTGAAAAAATATGTAGACTATATTTGACCCTGGATTTTTTACTACTTTCGTTCTAACAAGTAGATTAGGCGTGAAAGGTGCCGGCGTTAAACCCCGCCACTTAAAACGCAATGTCTCGATTTAAAGTTAAAAGTGTAAAACTGTGTCTTGACGATAGGCTCTCTTTGACTACCCAGCTAAGCGGAAATAAATATGAAGTCACAAATAATTTATCTAATCATTAAAAAAATATTAAAAAGGCATCTATCTATCTATCTATCACAAATCTTAAAATATCCCAAAGTATAGCCGAATACAAAGTAAAATTAATAAAAAGAACCTACTATAATTTTATGAATCTCCGCCAGAAACTTCTTGAATCCAGATAATAATAGTGATGAAAATTTTGAAAGGAATGTGAATCATAAAAGTTCACAAAGTGCTAAAGTTGGAGTTTTATATCCACGTCGACGTCAAAACTTGTTGTTAGATTTCCTCCTTTCATATTATAAATCTATGAATAATTTATACGCACTACACTAATTACGTCACTATCATATAACTGCTATTATCTCTATTTCAAAAGTATTCATGTCAGCAATAAACTTTGAAATTACAATTGGCTGAAAAAAAAGAAGTCTCGGTGAGTTTCTTACGCCGGTTCTTCTCAGGTCTTACGCATTAACTTTAGTGAATCGGTGATAAATTATTTGACGTTCAAAAAGCACGTAACTTCAAGCACGTAACTTCTTACTTTGAATAAAATTATTTGAGTTTGATTATCACATGATCATCCCCATTGCTGTATTGATATAGGTTATCAAGAGCTAAGTTGTAATGCTACAGAAGTTTACTGACAGTCAGTCTGTCCACATTTGTAGACATACAAAATTTTATTATAAGAGCTTTTAAGAAAACTTAGAAGATTTTTTAATATGCTTTTATTAGTTTCAATCAATTATATTTATATACTGTTTTATGCAAGAAAGTCTACATTTTTTACGTTGAAAATTAGCACATGTGTCCGGCTCCGATGAAAGTACAATATCGTAATAGCAGGAATCTGATGTCCTTGTCAGGATGATTAGGATGGCGAAAAAATTTGTAAGCAAATTGCGTGTTTAAGAAAATAAATGTATTTTTTTTAAATGAATATACTCTCTTGAATAATGTTGATTACTCTTGTTACATGCTTTATTATTATATTTAGGTAATCCAAAGAACAAGAGTTGTAACAAGCGTATAAAAACTTTGACGTAACTCGATGTCAACATACCTATAGCTTATTTAGCGATAGAGCGCTTTTTTAACGTTTAAATTTTTTTTAGCTTCACGCTGTATTCCGCAGAAGGCAGAGGGAACCTAGTGTTAAGACACTCCGTTCCCCACTTTCCGCCGAATTCGGAGGCATTGCGTGTTAAGTGGCGGAACTTAACGTAGCGCTTTGCCTCTGATACCAGAGCGAAGGAGGTGGAAATAATAAATATTTATAATAATAAATATTTCCACTCCTCGAGTGGGAATCGAACACACAACCAGTCGTTTACAGTCACACGTTTGTGCCATTGCGCCCCGACTGGTGCCAATTAAATAAATATATAAGTAATAGTAAGTTCGCCGTGTGGTCCCGGCTTAAGAATAGGACCACCCCATCTCACCCCGTGGGTGCCGTAGGAGGCGGCTAAGGGATTATTCAGAAAGTGGGCAGCAGCACTTTCCGCTAGTTACACCAACACCTACTGCGATCACCAAGACGCCTGCCAAGCGTGGTGTATTATGGCAACTCCCCCCTCTATGACAAATAGAACAAACTCATGGCCCCCAGTCCCCGGCAGCTCGACTATCCCTGATTACGGTAGCGGTCAAGGTAACGGTGGAGCAGGGGGTGCGAAGAATCTCCGGCAGAGATACGGCTACCCATCTCATAAACGACCCCTGGCCCTGGCAACTTACAATGCACGAACACTCAAGGCGGACGAAAAGATGGTCGAATTGGAAGAAGAGATTCACAAGTTACGTTGGGATGTTATGGGGTTATCTGAAGTCCGAAGACAGGGACAGGACACGTTAATCCTTGACTCCGGTAACTTGTTCTTCTACCGGGAGGGAGAAAAACAATCCCAAGGTGGTGTTGGGTTCCTCGTCCGCAAATCTCTCGTAAACAATGTTGTTAAGGTTGATAGTGTGTCGGCTAGAGTAGCGTACCTAATACTCAGAATAACCAAACGGTATTCGCTGACGGTGATACAGGTATACGCACCAACCTCAGCACATTCGGACGATGAAGTGGAAGCTATGTATGAGGACATTTCCGAGGCCATACATACCTCTAAAACCTACTTCACCGTTGTGATGGGAGATTTTAATGCAAAGGTTGGAACAAGGAACGGTGACGAGCTGAAAGTGGGGCAATTTGGGTATGGGCAGAGGAACGCCAGGGGACAGAGATTAGTCGACTTCATGGAGAAGGAGGGACTCTTCATGATGAACTCCTTCTACAAGAAGCGGCCATCCAGGAAATGGACGTGGATGAGCCCTGACGGTGCCACTAAAAACGAGATTGACTTCATCATGACGACCAAACGGTATATATTCAATGATGTCTCTGTGATCAGCAACGTGAAAACTGGTAGCGATCACCGTATCGTAAGAGGCACATTGAATATGAATGTCAAGATCGAGAGGTCACGGCTGGTGAAATCCGCGCTCCGTCCAAACCCTGCTCAAATTCAAAACCCCGAAGGCTTTCAGCTAGAGCTCCAAAACCGCTTCCAGTGCCTAACCGAATGCGAAAAAATAGACGAGTTGAGCAACGGGTTGGTGGAAACTGTTATAGCTGTTGGGTCTGAGTTTTGCAGACCCCAACGCCGAAAAGACGCTCAAAAAATCTCAGAACGTACCAAGAAACTCATGGCAGAAAGGAACGAAATGAAGCTACAATCCTCATCCGATATGTTAGAATACTGTAAACTCAATAGACGAATCTCAAAGTCCTTGCGACACGACTTGCGTGCATTCAACACTTTACGTATCAAAGCCGCTATTGAGCAAAACCAGGGCTCTAAAGTGTTCAAAAGGATTTCGTCTATTGGGCAGAGCCAAATAACCAAGCTCACGACCAACAATGGTATAGTTTCATCCAAGTTCGAGATTCTGAGAGAAATTGAGCGTTTTTATAAACAGTTATACACCTCGACTTGCAAACCCGTAACTGACGGGGCTCAAGACACCAGAGCCAAATTAGTTCGACACTATACCGAAGACATCCCGGACATCAGCCTGTACGAGATTAGAATGGCTCTCAAACAGCTCAAGAACAGCAAGGCACCAGGCGAAGACAGAATTACGATTGAACTTCTAAGAGCGGGTGATAAACCGGTACTTGTAGTCCTCCAGAAGCTATTCAATTCTGTCATCTCGCAGGGCATAACGCCCGAAGCATGGCACAAGAGCGTGGTGGTGCTGTTCTTTAAAAAAGGTAATAAAACCTTATTAAAGAATTATAGACCTATCTCGCTGTTGAGCCACGTATACAAGCTGTTCTCGAGAGTCATTACGAACCGTCTTGCACGCAGGCTCGATGAATTCCAGCCTCCCGAGCAAGGCCGGGTTCAGAAAGGGCTTTAGCACCGTGGACCACCTGCATACACTGCGGCAGATCGTACAGAAGTCCGAGGAGTACAATCGGCCGCTGTGTCTAGCGTTCGTGGACTACGAGAAAGCCTTTGATTCTATCGAGACTTGGGCAGTACTACAGTCCCTGCAGCGATGCCAAGTTGACTATAGGTATATCGAAGTGTTTAAGTGTTTGTACAGCAACGCCACCATGTCAGTCCGACTACAGAACCAGGGTACGGAACAAATTCCATTGCAGAGAGGCGTGAGACAGGGAGATGTCCTATCTCCGAAACTGTTTACCAACGCATTGGAGGATGTTTTCAAGCTCTTGAACTGGAAAGGACTGGGCATCAATATAAATGGCGAGTACATCACAAACCTTCGTTTTGCCGATGATATAGTCTTAATGGCGGAGTCGCTAGGGGATATTAGTACTATGCTCAACGACCTCAGTAGAGTTTCCCAACAGGTTGGTCTCGGGATGAACATGGAGAAGACTAAAATTATGTACAACGTTCATGTCCCACCTATACCGGTAACTGTTGGCAACGATACTATCGAAGTTGTAGACGAGTATGTTTACCTAGGACAAATAGTCCGTTTAGGTAAGTCCAACTTCGACAAAGAGGTCGCTCGTAGAATTCAACTCGGCTGGGCAGCATTCGGGAGGCTTCGACCTATATTAACGTCGTCCATACCACAGAGTCTGAAAACTAAAGTTTTCAATCAGTGCGTATTGCCAGTGATGACTTATGGCACTCAAACGTGGTCTTTCACTGTTGGCCTCATTAGGAAACTCGTTGTCGCCCAACGAGCTATGGAGAGAGCTATGCTCGGAGTTTCCCTGCGTGATAAATTCGCAATGAAGAAATCCGCAGAAGAACCAAAGTCACCGACATAGCTCTTAAAATTTGCAAGTTGAAGTGGCAATGGGCAGGCCACATCGCTCGAAGAACCGATAACCGATGGGGAGTAAAGGTTCTCGAGTGGCGACCACGAACCGGAAGGCGCAGCGTTGGACGGCCCCCCACAAGGTGGTCCGATGACCTCGTCAGAATTGCGGGAAATCGCTGGATGAGGGAGGCGACCGATCGTTCTACATGGCGTACTTTGGGGGAGGCCTATGTCCAGCAGTGGACGTCCAATGGCTGATGATGATAAGTAATAGTAAGTATATATAAGTAATTATATAAAAAAGTCTTAATAATGCAAAAAATATATATATTATTCCTTATATAAAAATCTACGATGTCAAATGCCTTGTTCTTTAAATACAATACCTAGTTTGCTGAAACACTAAAATATTTGAAGGGTCAAAGTAGACTACAAGTAAAGTGCTCTGAATATCCCAAGTTTGTTAGCGAAAGAAACTTTCACAAACAGACTAACTTTAAATTTCAGAATAATTTAATTTAAACCTTTATTTATACAGAAATAAATGATAATCTTTAGTGCATGATGGAAATATTAAATATTTCCACTCCTCGAGTGGGAATCGAACCTACAACCAGTCGTTTACAGGCACACGTTTGTGCACGACTGGCCCCAATACTGGTTTATTACAACTTATTTTTATTGTTAAATTTTTATACGTTTTCTACAAATATTTTTTTTAATTATGTTTTTATAGACAGTTTAAGCAATAATAATTTGAACGTTGCGAGACTTGTTGCCAAGCTGTATGGAAACCGTCCAAGCCCTATGACCGCTAAGCCATACGTTCTTCATATTCATCTATGTCAAAATTCTTATATGCGCTGTCTGTAACAATATCAATAATTGAATATTGAGAAATGCAAAGAACAGCTTCACGTTTTTTCCCTCATAGTGGGGTTGTCAGAAAGGACCTAGTAGCAAGACATTCCATCATCTACTTTTTTACTCGAAATCGAGACATTGCCAGCTGAATGGCGAAACTCGACGCCGCGCTTGTCTTTAATACCAAAGTGAAGAAATCAGAATTAACTATAATCATTCGCCCGAGCGGATGTCGAATCCATAACCATCGCCTTTACAGTCAGACGCTTTCCTAATGCGACACAAATTCACAAATAGGTTTATTTCATACTTTAAAATCGAAAAGTGACCTCGAAATAACGAAAACCGCTTGTCGTTTCAATGATGAAAGTTGGCTGGGAAGTAGTTTATAGTTAGCAGATAACCGCTAAGAATCGACTTTGACGAATGGACGCCTGGGACGGATTAAACAGGTCCAAAGGCTTTCACGAGATTGTTAATCAAACTTGAAATTTGGCAGAAAAATCTCTTATAGTACGCAGCCGAAATAAAGGGCAACGGTTAGTATGCATATTTAGGTATATTTGTTATCACGTCGTTGTCAATTAATGTGTTCGTTAGGTGTTCTTTATGGAATACGTAATAAAATAGTCTTACGCGTATGTAGTTTATTGAATTCTTAAAAAAATTCTAGGGGCTAGTTGTGGCGCAGTAGCGTGTGACTGTAAAGGACTGGTTGTGAGTTTGATTCCCACTCGGGTAGTGGAAATATTGAATATTTTCATTTCCTTCGCTCTTGTATCAGAGGCAAAGCGCGGCGTTAAGTTCCGTCACTTAACACGCAATGCCTCCGAATTCCGAAAAGTGGAGAACAGAGTGTCTTAACACTAGGAGAACAGAGTGTCTTAACACACTCTGCCTACCATGCTGTGTGCGGGATTCAGCGTGAAGCTAAAAAAAAAATCTTAAAGGCGAGTGACTAATACTTCCTTTGACGCTTACGTACCTAATATGCTCACACACGCTTCGTACTACGATGATTAAATTATATATACATTTATTTGCAGCTTCATGGTGTTTTCACCAAAACAAGTTAATTAGAGAGAACTTAGTATCAAATCACTTAGAGCATCACTTTCCATTCAAAATTAAGACGTTGTTGAACGCCGCGCTCTATATTTTACCTTCAGACAAAATAAAAAAAGATTAAGTAATGTTTTGTTGTAAGCTTGCAATACAATCCTCTTTATTTAAATTCTGACACGATCGTCTAGTGTTGCAATAAGCTACAACGCGCTGTAGTGTAATAAGATGTACACAGGAGATGTCATTGTACTAGAACACACTCGAGAACTGCTTCCTCGTATTTCCTTAGAAACTGGCGATTATTATGTACTAGTGACTTGCAATGACTTTACACCCTCTTTTTAGGAGTATTAAATAGGAAATAGTAGGCCAGTCGTGGCGCAGAGGCACAAAGTGTGACTGGATGTGGCTTCGATTCCTACTTGAGACAATGAAATATATATTTCATTTCATTTTCTTCGCCCTGGTGTCGTGGCAAAGGACGATGTTGAGTTTCGGCACAATTCGGTGGAGACAGGGGAACGGAGTGTTTTACCAGTAGGTTTCCTCTGCATGCCTGAAGCTAAAAAAAAAAAATCTTATATTTCGAGACCATTGTGGCACATTTGGGCATAATTTGACTATAAACGCAATGGTTGTGGATTCGACCAAAGTAAGTAAATGCAATATTTTTTTCTGCACTACGTTTTTCTACATAGCGGGGTAGGCAGAGCAAACTTTCTGACAAGAGAAAGTCTACGGGAGTCATTGCGTGTTAAATGGTGGATCTCGACCCCGCCCCTTATATATATAGCAAAGTGAAGAAACAAAATTAATTTAAATAAAATTATTTCCTCGAGAGTTGGAATCGAATTCACAACCATTGTGTACCTAGGCAAATGGCGTCACATTGCACGACTAGGGCTTCAGGAGTATTGTAAGATATAAATCTTAAAAATTATATTTTTTTATGTTACTTTACTTTAGCTGTTCCCTAATTATTTTAAATTACTATTCCACAAGTAAATTTTACTACATATAGGAAAGTTATATACATATGTATTAGCAATAAATACATAATGGTATGTTGAAAATTCAACTAATTATACATAACATTTATAACATAGGAACTCTAATTAGTTTAAATGAAATTATTTGATGGAATTTTGGGAATTGGTCCAATGTTATTAGATTTTCTATTTAATTACTAGGAAATCTAATAACATAAGAGGTCACCGTGGTGCAATAGGACAGTCTGACTGTAAAAATGATTGGTAGTGGATTCGATTCTCGCTTGGGGCATGATTACGTTTGAATTTGCCTTTATTTGCTGTGATGAAAAAGGCAAAGTGTGGTACAGTGTTCCGTTACTCAAGGCCAAAAAAGTAGAACATAGAAAGATCAGGCCATTCGTGGCCATCAATCTCCTTCGTGTATTCTCAGTACAATGTGACATTGACTAGATAATAAGTGTTCAACGCTTCGAGTGCCATCATTACAGAACTAAACTGAATAAGTTATTGCGTGTTGAGTGGCTGAACGCAACCCCTTGCTTTGTTTTTCCATGTGGGGAGATCAAAATAATTGAAAAATAAAAATATATTCCATGCAGGATCGAACTCGCAACCAGTATTATATACAGTCCTTTTTTTTTCAGATTTATTCTGCATTTAACGATAGAACTAGTGTTTAGACACTCCGTTCTCCAATTCCAGCTTATTCTGTATTGTCTCTAACAATAATAATAAAGAAGACGCATACTTCTTTACTTAGCAGAAAATTTTATTACATTTTTTCTCAACAAATATCCGCCGTCATTCTCCTATTCTTATACAGCGTGATAAATATTATACAGCAGTATGTATAAAATCGAGTTAGATATCATCAAAATCGTGTGCCATAAACAATAAATCGGTTATACCCTACACAAGCTTTTACACCAGCACAACACAAGGCGCTCATGAAATTTATTATAAACATAGAATTTATATTGAAAATATTTACTGATGTTTTACTTTCATTCGTTCCACTCGCTCTTCAAAGTACTACAACGAACACGTAAAATCGTATCACGTATTATCATATTATTATACGTTTGTATATAAAAAAAGCGTTTTTATGTAGTGCATAAACTTACAGATCCTATTCAGTCATAAACTGACATCGTAAAACGCTATCGTTACGTGACGTGAGTACTAACTGTGAGTAATGACAGAATTTTGAGGCGTTGCACCTTGGATTATGCCTAAAATTGTATGAAAATAGTCTGAATTGCGTGTTGGTTGGTAGAACAAACGAAATTATTGAATCGTAATTTTTCTACTTTTTTCGTATTAATTAGATATTACTTTTTTTATTATCATATATGACATACGGACATACTTAACAATGATGTGGTTTTATATTGTCAAGGTAATTTTCTTTAGTGTGTGGTTTTCAATAAATTTTCTATAAGCAATTACCTGAATTTCGTTGTCTGATGTGACATATCCTTATAAAACTTAACATATAAATATATAAGGAAAAACTATCATCACACATTCAGCAATAATCAGAACGTACCAATAGGCAATGATTCCGTCGGTTCTTACTTCAGGGAAGGACAAAATGTAGCCCTATTTCTAAATTTCACATATACCACTATGGAAGGCTAAGCAGAGAGATTTTAGTATCAAAACCGTCCATTCACTTGCTACACGATTTCCAGACAACGTGTCATGTGGAACTTGACACGTAATATTTTGAATTTGTGCATTTAGCACTATATACATAACTAGGAATGAAATCTATTTCGTGTGCAGTCTGACAATATCTTACTGCGTTTTATAAGAATAATAATGTGTAAGATAATTATAAAGTCGTAAATAAATTACTCAATTATTGTTTTTCAGCTTCTTCTCGCATAGCCGGAGTAGACTCAGAGATTTTAGTGTGAGGACACTCCGTTCTCCATTTTCCACCCGAATTAGAAACATTGCTCGGCAAACGGCCACGTTGCGCAATAATCATTAAAATTTAATGCCCCAAGGGATTATATTTAACTAAGTATGTACAGGGTAGTGAGAATCGAAGTTACAATCATTCTTTACGATCGTTTACGATCATATGCTTGATGGCCTCATTATCCTATAATGATTTTAAAATCTCAAATTAAAAGACACAATAAGACAACGTTAACATTGACATAAGCATTTCTGACATAATACACATTCTATCCAAGGACAGTTTTATCACAAACTGTATGAATGGTCTAGAACTATTGCAGTGAACGAGAAAGCTTTTAGTGCTGTGCCTTTTGTCGAAGTACTTGTGCTTTTTTTATATATAAATGCTAAACTTTTTAGTAAGATTGCCATTGAAAACGTAAATATAGTTTTAGTTGAGTATTTTACATCATTGTGGAGTTGAAAGACAAATTAAATGATCTTTGTTATTAGTAATTACATATGTTAAACCGTTAATTCTCCTGTACGTTTACTAACTTTGAAAAATTTAATAAATTTGAATATTAATCTATAAAATGTTTTGCAATGCTATATGTTAAACATTAGTAAAAAAATGTGTAGTGGCCAGTCGTGGCGCAGTGGCACAAGCGTGTGACTGTAAACGACTGGTTGTGGGTTTGATTCCCACTCAAGGAGTGGAAATATTTAATAATTCCAAATTTCCTCGCCTGGTGTCGAGGCTAAGCGCGGCGTTAAGTTCCGCCACTTAACACGCAATGCCTCTGAATTCGGTGGAAAGCGGGGAACGGAGTGTCTTAACACTAGGTTCCCTCTGCCTACCATATTTCATATTTTTATACGTTTTCTTGAAATGTTTCAATTTTATAAGTGTCGATAACACTTTAAAAATGAAAAATACTAATTCTATTTGTATACTCATTCAATATTATGCGCTGCAGTTGTTTTTAATATTTGTAAATTTATTTTTTAGTCGATTTATTTTTCAGAGTGTCTTGACACTAAGTCCTCTCTAACTATCCTGTTATGCGGGAAAAAGCGTGAATTTTAATTTTTTAATAGACATCCTATATATCATTATAATTTCAAATAAATCTATTCGTATTTCTTAATAAAGTATTTTAAAATACACAATAAGTTACAAATACATAAAATATATTGCTATTTCCAAGAACTTATAACATCGACATGACGTTTCATTACGACATTATAGGTTCCTGGAAAAGCTGATGTTGGACCTCATAATAAATTATACAGTTGTTAGTATGAAAGGAAACGTCAGTATATACCTTATTATTCTATTTAAATATTGGCATATTTCTTATTATTTTATAAATAGGAGAGAAAAATAAGATAGAAGCTATTTATTCCCTTTTCCTTGTCCAAAAGCATCTAGTGTCAACACACTCCGTTCTCCGCTTTCTGCCCAAATTTGAGTGAACCTCAATACTGATTTGTTTACTAGAGCGGTGAAATGAAAATATTCAGAATATAATCATTTCTCCAAATTAGAGTCCGATCTATGATGTCTTCATTTTTATTTTTTTAGTTATTGCCAACTAATCTTATTGATTTGAATATTAATTGTTATAATAATCGTTGTAGAACTACTTCTTATTTAACTCATACTACTCACTCACTGTACCCAACTTCTTTATACTAATAAAATAGTTGGGTATATCACGACTAAGTAAAATTTATATGCGTGAAAGAAACAAAATAGGAAGTATATGAGTAAATAACAAATAGCGTTGTTAAAAAACTAAAGGAAAACACCCTTAAAACTATTTTCTTGTCATTCTTCTTTATGAAGAACACGCTTTTAATTTTTTTTCTTGAAATTCTTCTTTCCGGTCGTCCTAGCAAGAAAAATATTAAGTTCTCTCTACGAAAATATTTCATCGGATATAGACATATAGGCAATTTTTTTAAGAAAATAAAAAAGCCTTTTTTTTAAGAAGAGAAAATAAGAAAATAAAATCGTGGCCAGTCGTGGCCCAGTGGCACGAGCGTGTGACTGTAAACGACTGGTTGTGGGTTCGATTCCCACTCGAGGAGTGGAAATATTTAATATTTCCATTTTCTTCGCTCTGGTGTCGAGGTAAAGCGCGGCGGTAAGTTCCGCCACTTAACACGCAATGCCTCCGAATTTGGCGGAAAGTGGGGAACGGAGTGTCTTAACACTAGGTTCCCTCTGCCTACCCTGCTGTGTGTGGGATACAGCGTGAAGCTAAAAAAAAAAAAAATATTGAGTAATAGTTGTATATATATACACCTGAATTCAGGATTGAGAATTAAATTTATAATACAGTCCACATAAGCTTGCTATTTTTATTTAGTTATAATAAAATATTACTTATCATATCAAAACTAATGCGCGAGTAAAGCAAAATAAGCGTAAAACTCGTAGTTGTGACACTAAGCCGAGTTTGCGAGTTATGTCGCTATATGCAGTGAAACTTTATATTTATGAAATATAAGAAAATATACTTTATTCTTATGCAATAAAGTTTATTTTACAGTGGCAATGTAATAACACGGTCTATATGTTTTATACGTACGTTTGGTAGTTTAATGATCAATATTTATTTTTGTTACCTTGTTAAAAATAATCAAATGGCTTAGATTTTATATTAAATTTTATATATCATATAGTGGATAGTCACTCCATTTTCTGTATTACGACTAACAATATTTTGGAAAGAAAGGAAATAATATATATTTTTAAAAGGGACCAGTGTTCTTGGACGATATCCAAGAGGTGTGGGGTCGAATCCTACTATGTTCAATGTTTTATACGTTTTCTAATAATATTTTTATTGTTTGAATAACACACATGAGTAACAGTGTTTGTTAAAAAATATTCCTTCGTTGTACAAACAATCACTGACTTTAGGCAGAAACGTTAAAAATGGGCTTCGCCGGCGACAATCAATATTATAAGTTTATATCACAAAGAATAATAACTTATATTAAAATATTTCTATATTTAACACTCTGACTGTAAACACAATGGTTATGAGTTTGATTCCTACTCGGAGGAATAGTTACATATTATTTTCTTTCTCCCGTTCTGGTGTCTAATGTCTCGATTTTGGACGGATCACGGAGAAAGGAGCGTTCTTTCTTATGTCTTTTGTTTTATTTTTTATTTCTTCGTACCTACATATATATACTTACATATATTACAATGTACTAATATACTGCAACAATAATTTGGCAAACAAGGTAAGTTACTAAATAAAAAAAAAAGATTTGAATGCAAACCCTACCAAAAATTACTATTTAGATGCATTTTCCACTGAACCATAATACTTTATCGTATAATTATTTCATAAACAATACAAGCAAATCGTATCGGCTGTTTTCAAATCACATCTTATAAACCACTAATAAATAAATGAGTAAACCCTCTAACGAGAACCAGGCGATTGCAGATTTTTCCTATGGTTTTCATAAAAGAATTTCAAATAAGAGGATTATTCTTTCAATTGATCGAGATCTCTTGGCTAACACAAAAGATCTTAACTATAATTGCATGCAGCTGCTGGAATATTATTGATGAAAAAATCTTTATATATACCTATAATACATATGCACTTGCTAAGTATGAGCGAGGAGAGGTATAGCGATGAAATCTATAAGTCTATAATAAGGAACGTATGGCTTAGCGGTCGGAGCCCTTGGACGGTTTCTAAAAGACGCGCGGGTTTGAAATTTACTGCGCTCAATGTTTTATGAGTTTCGTAGTTTTTTTATTTCGTAACTATATGAATAACACTTTAAAAAATCGTTATTATCTCCCTATATTTTACTAAATGATCTCGGCCTATTTAGAATTATGATCAGTATATTTATAGCATTATTCATCGGTTCATATGGTGAATCCGTTTAACGCCAAGGGTCAAAACGTCCAACTTTCTTCTGTCTCAATTTATATATTTTTTCGTTATATCTAGTAATTTGAGTTTTATTAACTTACTAGCGGCCCGCTCGCGGCTTCGCCGTGTGAGCTATCTCTTTATATTGCAACCTTCGGGGGTGCATTTTTAAAAAATAAAGTAACCTATATTTAAGCTTAGATTATCAACTATATTTATGCCAAAATTCACTACAATTGGTCAAGCGGTTTAGATTTTTCATATAAACTCTCGTCCCCTATTTCAACCCTTTACCTCTAAAGGGTTGAAATAGGTGATAATTGATTTTTGAAAAATAAGTAGCCTATGTTAGACCGAGACACTTTTACTACTTTCATTCTAAGTTTCATCCAAATCGGACCGGTAGGTTAGCCGTGAAAGCGTGACAGACAAACACACAGACTTTTTTGTTATGCAAACTCGAAGCGTTCTATACGTCTTTGTTAGGCCGTCACGCCACCGTTACGCTACCATCACGTCGCCTTAATGTAATGGGGTTTACGACTCGGATACGACTGTTGCTATAATTATGTATTTCTTATGGTGTTTTTTTTTAATTTTTCTTTTTTTTTCTTTAACTTTACGCTATTCCCGCACACAACAGGGTAGGCAGATGGAACCTAGTGTTAAGACACTCAGTTCTCCATTTTTCGCCATATAATAAACAGAACTCCATTAAAAATAACACCTTACTGCCCCAAATAGTATAACACAATTTCGTTCAACCCATCAATCGCACATTTCTTATTCATTCCAAACAATACATACATATATATATCACAAGAAAAATTCACAATTCTATAAACCGCAGTTATATAAGGGAAATTCTATTTCGTATAGCAAGTTTAAAACGGTGAAGTCACGTAGCCAGAAAATCGTATTTGTCCCACAAACACGTCCTCAATAAACTGTTAACTTGGATACATCGACTTGTATTTGCTGCATGATTCCTTTCAAACTTCCCGCATCCACGCCACGCCATCGCCCACACTATATTTTAAACCGTATTACTTTAAATTAGTATTTTTCTATTATTATTTGTGACTTCTGTTGGGAAAATACAGTTATTTGGTAAAGTTTTCTTAATATTTTCGTCTTTTATGATATTTGATAGCGTCTGACTGTAGATGCGATGGTCGCAGGTTCTATTCCATTCGAAGGAATGATTATATTTAAATTATTTTCAAATATTCGTTCCGGTATTTAAGACAAAGCGCGGCGTTGAGTTACGCTATTCAACTCAATAAACATCGAGTTGTATTTGCTGCATGATTCCTTTCAAACTTCCCGCATCCACGCCACGCCATCGCCCACACTATATTTTTTAAAACGTATTACTTTAAATTAGTACTTTTCTATTGATATTTGTGACTTTTGTTGGGAGAGTATAGTTATTTATGTTATTTAGTAAACTTGAAATTTTTAATATATGGATCAAATACTTTAATGAAGTCTCAAAAGTAAAAGGTGTCTGGTACAATACTATACAGAAAGAACCTCCTCGTATAGCTTGGTTTACAAATTGTAAAATGCGTAGAGAGATAATTGTCTGTGCTCTTAGACTTCGGTCCGGACACATTCCACTTAATAAGTTTAAATATTTAAAGAAAAAATAGCCTACACCGAATTGTCATATATGTGATGTCGTAGAAGATGTACAACATATTTTAGTGGGATGTGTCCGAAGCGAAGACTTAAGAAATTATTTAGTTGATATATTTAAGTTTAATTGTAAAGATGTTGGTGGATTTCAAAGCATCTTGGCTAATCCCGTTGCTTTGAGTGCTAAATTAGTTTTTAAAGAGATCATTAAGTTTATATAGTTAGATGTATTTGTTAAACGTTGGGTCTGGCATAATCTTAATAGATTAAATACCCTTATTTTTTTTCTAGAATAAAAAAAAAAAAAAACTTCCTGCAACTTTGCATATCATTAGAGTCATCATATTTACTCCAGAAACACAATAAATCATTTACCTACATACTTCAAAATTAAAAAAAAACGACTCCGGTTGAAAATGGAAAACTGAGTGTCTTAACACTAGGTTCCATCTGCCTACCCTGTTGTGTGCGGGATATAGCGCGAAGTTAAAGAAAAAAAAGAAAGATTATAAAAAAAAAAATATAAGATATACCATAATTATAGCAACAGTCGTATCCGAGTCGTAAACCCCATTACATTAAGGCGACGTGACGGTAGCGTAACGGTGGCGTGACGGCCTAACAAAGACGTATAGAACGCTTCGAGTTTGCATAACAAACCTAGTAGCTAAGGTGCTACTCCCACAACTTCCTGCAATTTTGCATATCATTTGAGTCATCATATTTACTCCAAAAATACAATAAATCATTTACCTACATACTTCAAAATTAAAAAAAAACGACTCCGGTTGAAAATGGGAAACTGAGTGTCTTAACACTAGGTTCCATCTGCCTACCCTGTTGTGTGCGGGATATAGCGTGAAGTTAAAGAAAAAGAAAGAAAAAATTTAAAAAAAACCATAAGATATACATAATTATAGCAACAGTCGTATCCGAGTCGTAAACCCCATTACATTAAGGCGACGTGACGGTAGCGTAACGGTGGCGTGACGGCCTAACAAAGACGTATAGAACGTTTCGAGTTTGCATAACAAATCTAGTAGCTAAGGTACTATTCACACAACCTCCTACAATTTTGCAACAATTTTCTGATTGGAAATGGATGATATAATTTTGAAATTACATACTTGTGCAAAGAACAAGGCTGTTATACGATATGTGTATTTTTGGACTGTTTTAGTTTAATGTATATTAAGACTTGTTGATTAATATGGGACCATAATAAAGATCAAAGTGTAAGTAATCTCTATTTGGTTATAATATTTCTTTTTTATTTTCTAGAAGGAGGAAAATAATCATATTTTGTACTTTTTAAACATTTTTAAAATGTTATTCCACACTTAGGAAAATTGTTATACACAAAATTTTTATACGTTTCCTAAATGTCTTAATCATATTTTGTTTTCAATCAATTTAATTATGTAAAAGAAAACTAATTATTTAGACTTTTCTTTATTATAATCTAATCGAAATAATTAAATACAAACATGTATGGAATCAATAAGTAAAGTGGCCAGTCGTGGCCCAGTGGCACAAGAGCGTGACTGTAAACGACTGGTTGTGGGTTCGATTCCCACTCGAGGAGTGGAAATTATATTTCTATTTTCTTCGCTCTGGTGTCGAGGTAAAGCGCGGCGTTAAGTTCCGCCACTTAACACGCAAGCCTCCAAATTCGGCGGAAAGTGGGGAACGGAGTGTCTTAACACTAGGTTCCCTCCGCCTACCCTGCTGTGTGCGGGATATAGCGTGAAGCTATTTAATTTTATTTTAATGTATGGAATCAATAATAATTTTCTTTAAATATCTTGAAATGAATTCAAATAATCAAATTTTTAGTTTCCACAGAATTTGTTTCTGTGGAAACTAAAAATTAAGGGTAAATGATTTTTCCCGCATAATAGTAGTTAGAAATAACCTCATATCAAGAGACTCAACACATTCTCCTTTGCCTCCTAAAATCAAAACATTGCGTGTTAACCTGGATTCATCTTCACGTATTATCTTCCCAGAGCGGGAAAATGAAAAATATTTAAACACAACAACTTCCCAGTGACATGCAAACCTATAACCAATCGCTTTACAGTCATACAGTCTCTTCCACTGTACCGCTATGGCCTCAAGAGGAAAATACTTCTAATAGAAAATAACTTATTATTAGGTTCTATCAGTCCAGCCTACATACAATATATCAGATATGTGAATAATAACAAGCTTATACCTACTTACATACTTATTTCCCAAAACAAGCATATCCTCTGCGTAGCGAGTGTGAGACCACCTTTAATTAAGACTAATTGCGGCCTTCTTCAAAGGAAGAAACGGGCCGTTCGTGGATAGAATCCCGATTCTGACCACTCGTACTTTATTCGCAATTAGAGTCGATTCAATCGGTGTTTGTTTCGTACCGATTAATCGGATTAAAAAGTCAATGTACGGACATCGAGTGAATTGTTATTGTGATAGTTATTTTTATTTCGTTTAGCTTAGAAATTAATGAAATTGTTAAAGTGAATTGACAAATAGATTATCTGTGGCTAAAATAAATCTTTTCATTGATATTTTGTTATAATTGATTTGTGGGGCTATTGATGAGGTGAGTCGTGGCGCAGTGGCACGAACGTGTGACTGTATAGGACTGGTTGTGGGTTTGGTTCCCACTCACACACAAATATTGGATATTTCCATTTCCTTCGCTCTGGTATCAGAGGCAAAGTGCGGCGTTACGTACCGCCACTTAACAAGCAATGCCTCTGAATTCGGCGGAAAGTGGCGAATGGCGTGTCTTAACATTAGGTTCCCTCTGCCTACCCTGAGTGATACGGCGTGAAGTTAAAAAAAAAATGATTTGTGTTTATTTTTAGCAGCTTTTTCCTTTTTCTCGACAGAGAATCAAAGAGAACCTAGTGACACCCCGTTGTTCATTTTGCACCTAAAGTCTAGACATAGCATGTCAAGTGGAGAAATTGAACGCCGCACTTTATCTTTATATTTTGTATTGACGATTTCATTATTTTATAAAAGTATTATAAATCTATCACCATATGTATTAAATCTATAATGTCTGTATATTTTACATTGTAATATTAATCAAAATAAAAAATATAACTTGGCCTCCCCTTGACAAATAAATACATATCGCCATAAAAAAAAGTACGATTATGTGACTTTAAACAGAAATGTATGTCAAACATTTTACATTGTGTGTAATATTTTATCAATTCAATGTAATTTTTAATCTTTTCTTTCTAAGCTTACCTTTAATTCTCCTTCCAGATTCCATAATTCTCTGGCAGCATAATTTTACTAAAAAAGTTTTGAAAGAGGAAAGGAAGGGTCAGTTTCTTTAAATACTATAAAATAAAATGGTTTTTATTTTATGGTATTTTTCTTATATTATTAGAAGCCATATTAGCGCAGTGTGTTGGCAACTGACTGTTTACTGGATGTTATTTGATTTGTTTCTCACTTAGGAAAATGATTATATTTGAATTACATTCAATACTCCGCCCAAGTGACAGGTCGCGGCATAGCGTTTTGTAACTCGACATGAAAATGTAGAACAGAGTGTGTTGGCACTAAGTTCTCTCTGAATACCCTACTATGCGTGACATACATATATAAAAAGCTGAATCAAATAAAAGCCTACATTTTAGTTTAAAATTTCTTCTCCTAAAAATATTTGAGCATCTCAAGTCAGCTATAACTATAAAAGTGCACTAAAACTTAGTATAATAATAAGATTTCCCTTCTTTGCCGAATTCCATGATTCATAGTAGATCAAAGGAAAGAATTCTTAAAGTATCTTTAGTATTTTAGTTTACTTTCAACTTGTATTAAACTGTAACTTTGTATTATTTCTTTGTTCTTGAAGTTTTATAATATTATAACAAATATTTTTATAGCTTCACACTATATTCCGAATAATCACCATCCTAGTCAGAGAGTCCTGACACTCCTGTTGGGCACTTTCTGTGCAAAATTAAGATTTGTCATATGTATCAGAATGGCCAAAAGAAAATAATTTATATAATTATCACCTCAAGTGTTGTAATAAAATGAATATAGGTAAATTAAATTATAAAAAAAAAATAGCTTCACGCTATATCCCGCACACAGCAGGGTAGGCAGAGGGAACCTAGTGTTAAGACACTCCGTTCCCCACTTTCCGCCGAATTCGGAGGCTTGCGTGTTAAGTGGCGGAACTTAACGCCGCGCTTTACCTCGACACCAGAGCGAAGAAAATGGAAATATTAAATATTTCCACTCCTTGAGTGGGAATCGAACCCACAACCAGTCGCATTACAGTCACACGCTTGTGCCACTGGGCCACGACTGGCCACAAATTAAATAAAATGAATATAGGTAAATTAAATTATATTAAATTATTTTTTTAACCTAGTCCTAATGGACGATTACTGTTCACGACAAAATTGACTGTTTGTATGTGCATATCATCGTATTTACAGGACAGATTTGAATGGAACTTAATAAGTTCTTTTGTTTTCGCGATTATTACACATTTTCAAATAACCGGATTAATCGCATATGGTTTTGGTATACGAAAATACATTTTTAAGAAACCCGACACTTTGAACGCTTTACAGTAATCATACATGTGCTCACAGGTAGACTGAGGTGGAATGGTGGTTAAAGTATTTGTTATATCAAACTACCGCCAACAATTTCTAAATTGCCTCGCGTACTGCCCTGGATTTTTGTAAAATGAGCTTACTGTATCTGTGGTGTGGAGGGATTGAGACTTCAAAGTTTTTAGAATTGGGTCTTAGGTGGTAGAAAGTTTCCAGCCGTCTCTTCTGTTGAAATTTGAATTTCTTATGTCAGGGTTTCGTATAATTTTACATAGCCATGCACAATACACATAGGGTATAGAAAATTCGCCCAGTAGATATTTCAATGGTAAATCGCACCATCCCACACAGTTTTCTACCGGTGGCAAATTTTTGTTAGGAGAAATTTTAGGTACAGTTAAGCGGAAATAAGAAAATGAAATTTCTTTAACATAGTGCACATTTTCCTATAACAATTAAAATATGAGTTCTGGAAAAACCCATAAAGATCCATAATTATCCAGCTGAACTGAAATGAGTAAACGCCCCTTTACCAAAAACTATTCAACAAGATAAATATGAAACAATTCAAGGACTAGAAAATCTGGTTAAGAATGATATAGTTATCAGAATTAACCAGTAAAAGATTTTGTGGGGGTATACGTGAACACAGAAAAATTTCGCGGTCTCCGTAGTGCTTGACTAAAAAAGCTCTCCCTAAACAATGGGTGCAGGTTCAATTGCCACTTGAGGGAATGACAATATTTATATTGTTTTATATTTTTCTAAAAAAATAATTAATTATTCCTAGAAAAAATCTATTATACTATCAGCATTTCATTGGTATTTTAGTTAATAAGATAAAACACACTAATTCTATATATCATTCATACACTATTGTATGTATTTCGTATCTAATAATCTTAACAAAGTTGTTGACTAACTAATTATAACAAGGTTAGTTGTACAGGAAGCATGTGTTACGTCGAAGTGACGCTGTTACATATTTACTATATTAAATTAAGTTAAAGTAAGTTAAGTGAATAAAACGATAATTTGTTTGTATTATGAATAATTCATTACATTATTATAAAATTTAAGTTATAAGTAAATAATACTTACTATACTATACTTTTTACAGATTTAGGCTTTTACTTGCGCAATAAGGTAGTCAGAGAATCAATTTAATGTTTCCCAGTTTCCGCTCAAAATCAAGTCATTGTGTGTTGAATGGTAGAGCTCAACGCCGCACTTTGTCTTAGGTATCAGACTAAACTCTTTGCTTATCAATATTCGTATATTATGAATATATGAATATTGATAAGCAGTTTCACAAATATATATGATTCATATATATTTGTGAAACTATGTAAAATAAAGTACATTAATATTTATTTTTTTCCGTAGTCACGACTAGAAAAACAAACTAACAACTATTTTGTAAATGCTGACTATCTAATCAAACAGCCTTAGGGTGACATAATACATAATAGCCAAAAATAATTATATGAAAGAAAATATTATTAATATTTTAAAGCAAAAATGACTATATTTTGTTGATTTACTAACGGTGAAATAATCCTCTAGGATCCTGTATAGGCGCAAAAATTCATTTGAATCCGTTAAGCCGCTTCGCTATGATTGAAAAACAAACAATGGATCGTAGCTTTTATTTTGCAAATCGATAGCTTGATTTTCTTTTTTATTTGTTGCAAAATATTAAAACTATTATTTACTATTATTGATTTAGTTCATATATTAATAATTAATATAAAAAAAAATAACTTATTATTTATAGCTCCTTTTCGCACATCAGTACCCTGCTGACAGATCAGATCAGGGACCTATTGTTTAGACACATCGCTCTCCACTTTTCACCTGAAATCTGGGTATTGTCTATTCAGTGACGGGATTTAACGCCGTGTTTTGTCTTAAGTACCAGAGCGAATAAATAAAAATAATATAAAATGATGGGGCGGAGGCGGGTGGTCGTATGAATGTAATAAAATCTAAAACAAAGTTTTTTATTTTGTTTTAGATTTTATATTTTATAATGTATTTAATTAATACTTCCATCACATTTAATATGTTCTTAAACAAAAAGTTACAAAAAATTATTTTGGTTCGAAAAAATTTCTTTAAAATAACCTCTTTAATAAATTGGCTAAAATTTCAATACGCAGATGAAACCACATGCGGATCGCTTTCTTATTCCTATCTACATTTACTCTAATAACAGTAAAGATGTCAGTTTCATATATTAAATCAAACATTATCACCTACGACAGTTACGCAATGCTAAAGTAAAGAAAAGTACTCAGCAACATGTCATCGAGGTGCAGTGAGGGTGTATACGATTAAAACTCGATTTGAAAGCTTAACATATCAAATAATGTAATAAAACAAAACCCTTGACTGTAAACAAGGTTGTTTGTGGGTTCCATTCTCACCCGGGGTATTGATTTTATTTACAATTAGCGGCCCGCCCGCGGCTTCGCCCCGTAATCTATGTGGCTGTTTCGGATTTTGCAACCCTAGGTGGTGAATTTTGGAAAAATTAAGTAGCCTAAGCTTAACCTTGGATTATCAACTATATATATGCCAAAATTCATTACAATCGGTCAAGCCGTTTAAATTTTTCATATAAACTTTCATCCCCTAATTTAACCCTTTAGAGGTTGATTTTTGAAAAATTAAGTAGTTTATGTTACACCCAGTTATTTTTACTACTTTCATTCTAAATTTCATTCAAATCGGTCTAGTAGATTAGCTGTGAAAGTGTGACAGACAAACACCCAGTCATTCGCATTTATAATATAAGTATGGATAATTTATGAGGCCAGTCGTGGCGCAGTGGCACGAACGTGTGACGATTCCCACTCGAGAAGCGGAAATATTTCATATTTCCATTTCCTTCACTCTGGTATCAGAGACAAAACGCGGCGTTAACACGCCACTTTCGCCACTTAGCATGCAATACCTCCAAATTCTTCGGAAAGTGGGGAACGCAGTGTCTTAACACTAGGTTCCCTCTGCCTAACCTGCTGTGTGCGGGATACAGCGTGAAGCTATTATTACTATTATTTACAAATTAATTTAAGTAAAATAGTTTTACGCTTTTCCCCGCATAGTGAGACAATTAGACAGAACGTCAAGGCACTCTATTCTCTACTTTGGGAACGAAATATAGAATTTTCGTATAAAGGTGACGGAACTTAACGTCCTGCTTTGTGTTATCAGAGCAAAGTAGTGAGAATAACTTAAATATAATCACCACTCCAAGTGGAAGTCGACCTCACTATCAATCGTTTGCAGTCAAGCGGTGTCCCACTCCGTCAGGATGTGTCACCACAAGCTTAAAAGAAGAGATTCTCCCCTTTTGCCGCATAGCAGAGTAGTCAGTGAGAAGTGTCAAAACACTCTTTCCTCTACTTTCCGCTGTCCCACTGCGCTACTATTTACCGCCACGACGTTAAAAAGCAAAAATTATAATTTAAATGTATAAAAATGGCGATCTGTGAGTAGCTGCATAATTTAATGAGGGAACTTTTAAAATACTCATTTAAACCGTTTAAATAAATGAACTGTCCAACAACGCTATTTATATTTACTTAACGAAATCAAAATAATTGCACTCGGGACGCGAAACGCATAAATTACGATCATTATTTAATTTTGCTGTATATAAATTTTACTGTATTTACTACTTTTTATATATAGAACAACTACTTTTTATATATACAAGTATATATCGGTTTTTCTTTTTTCTTTTTAGCTTCACGCTGTATCCCACACACAGCAGGGTAGGCAGAGAGAACTTAATGTTAAGACACTCCGTTCCCCATTTTCCGCCGAATTCGAAGGTATTGCGTGTTAAGTGGCGAAACTTAACGCTGCACTTTGGCTCAGCAACAGAGCGAAGAAAATGGAAATAATAAATATTTCCACTCCTCGAGTGGGAATCGAACCCTCAACCACTCGCTTTGCTGGCGCTCTTTGTGGGCGTAGACCTATATAATATGGTTTTTATTGAATATTTAGTAGTAAATCACTCATATCTTTCCTTTAAGTTAGTTGGGACAGTTGTTTATAATAACTTCATGTAGACACTGACGTATACGCAGTAGTTGTGGATTCGATTCCCACACAGATAATTTAAATTATTTTCAATTCTTCGCTCTGGTAACAAGACAATGTACGGCGTTTTACCACGCAACTAAACACGCAACATTTCGATTTTAGGTGAAAAATGGAGAACAGAGTGTCATGTGACTGTCTTACTCTGACTGACATGCCCTGTCTACCGTTATACCGGAAAATGTCTGTAAGCTTGGCTTAATAGTATGAGGGTTCATCCGAAGGAACAGCTGTTTGTTTACATTATATAAATTATATAATATAAATATTTGCTATATTGATATTTGTTAAGGTTACCATGTGAGAGATCACTAATAGTGATAAGGTCGCCTTTGCATGCTATATTTTGTATGTCTCTGTTCCTATTATTTGTTTTGTGCAATAAAGAAAGTTATGCATCTATCTATAAATGTTTTTGTATCCATTGTGTAATAAAATAAAGCACGGCATTAAAATCAGCTCTTGTTTTCTCTTCGCGCTTTTTCCCGCATAGTAGGATAGAGAGAGAACCTGGTGACAATACATTCTGCTCTACTTTCCACGAAATCGAGGTAATGCGGTGTTGAATAGCGAAACTCAACACCGCGCTTTGTGTAATTACCGAAGCAAAATATGAAAAAAAAAATTATTATGTTTGGATATTGTGTAAGAATTGGCGATTTCATAATATCATCTACGATATCAGCAAGTGGTAACTTTTCATGAAATGTTTAATTGTCAATTGACCAAATCCTGATGTGTGTTCACATCGATCTTCGAAAAATCTAGATTTTCATATAAAAAGTAGAGAACGGAGTGTCTTAACACTAGGTTCTTTTTGCCTACCTTGCTATGTGCGAAAAAGTGTGAAGCTGCAATAATATTATAAAAGCTAAGGCAGAACAATCAACAGCCGTTTTTAAGTTTTTAAAAGCTTTCGTAACAAAATTAATATTGTATTTTATGTTGTGAATGATATGGCTAATTGATTTATAACATTAATTTGTGGCCGGTACCTACCACATTGGTTTACCATTGTAATATTTGGTTATAATATTGAATAAGTGGGATATTACTACTTGCACTGTACGATGACTATGGATTCGATTCCCATTGAAACGTTAAATATATATTAGATTAGGTTACATGATTGTTTGAAACAATATTTTAATGTATTATACTTTTAATGTAATATACTATGACATTACACTTAATTCGTAACTGTGAAATATTTTCTGTAACCATATCTTAAAAAATAATAAAAAATATTGATAATATATAGCTTAACATGGTTTACGCTTTTTATCGCATAGTAAAGTAGCTAATGAGAACCTAGTGTCAAGACCCTCCGCTTTTGCCCGAAATTGAGGCATTATGTGCTGACAGTCGGAACAAGGCGCGGCGCTTAGTCATGTTCAGAACGGAGAAATGAAAACAATTTTAATATAGTAATTCATAAGGAATCGAACCCACAACCCATCGTAATTACAGTCAACGCTAACACACTGTGCCACAGTGGTCTCAGAGTGTTCATAGATAATATTACCTATTATTACTTTATTATCTAAGATTTTCTTTATAATTCCAGAACAACGATATCGTTGAAAGCCTATATTCCAGCTAAAGCTCTTGATTGATGCTTGATGGATAGCTTTTATGAGGGCTGTTACGGCGCGTCGTATATATGTAGTTTATAAATTTATTTTATAAATTGCTATAATATTTTTGTGGAGAATATGTGCAGTTCCCTTTATATGAGAATACGTAGCAGTAATGGGTTTAATCCTGGCGTAAGCAGTGTAAAAAATATACATAATTAGACTACACAAAGATCACATTGAAAATAGTACCTGCGATTGGTTGAGAATTCGAGTTATTAATATATAGAATTATTATATTTATAATATTTTCATTTCTCTGGTACTCTGCTGCTCTACCGAAAAGGCAAAGAGCGACGTTTAGTTTCGCTGTTCAAAACATGGAAATCGAACCCACAAATAGTCGCTTTCAGTCACACTTTGTTCCACTGCTCCACGACTGACCCCTGGTATTAGGTTTACCAGATGAAAAGTTGTGTGAGATCTACAACTTGTGTAACTATAAACGTTTTATTTTTTCGACTTATCTGAGAAATAACGGTACAAGTGTTAAAATTTTACAGCAGAGTGATTTTAATGTTATTTCATAATTTTTTGAACGAAATTATTAAAATTTCGAAATGCTGAATACAGCATATGTTAGAATTTTATTCATTTTTGTTTGAATAATGACAAAATAATAACGATTAGAATCTTCAAATTGTTCCTCCTTATTATTGAATAATTTTCCTATTACCTACTTACTACCTAATTAATACCTTCTTAATAGAAGGTATTCTCTATTATGAAAATCAGCATTAATTGTATTTTACAATATAAACATAAAATACAAGATAATACAAGACGATTATCTCATAGGAAATATATAGAAGCGATGACAATACCAAATAGATCTGATAGATCTAAATACAAACTAAATAATTGGAGTTACAGAAACTTGTATAATGAGTGCATCGATTGGAGTCCGACGACCAGCTTCCGATACCACTATTAGTTCAGGCAGCTAAAGCTCCTTGCTGGCTTACAAATGTATAATGTATTATAGAACTTTGTATTTTACAAAATCTAAACTAAGATTTTAATATTTATTTTATATATATAGAATATTTATTCTATATTCTATATCTGTGCTTCGGAGGTAAAGGACACCATGTCCATTTTTTCAGTAAATTGACTTAACACCACGTCCTGGATGTAGATTTTTCGATCTATTCAATGGTATAGGGCACCTAGTCCCATAAATAACGAAGATAAGGCAGTGAAAAATAATACCATGTTCGTTTTCATCAGAGGCAAAAGATACCAAGTGGACTTGGTTTTATTTACCTCAAGAATAAGCCTAGGATTAATGGTTTCAATTACTTACTAATGTCAATAGCAATGTGAGAAACTTTCATTAAGCTGGTTCTACAAGTGACGAAGAAACAAGCTCTAATAGTTCAAATATATGGAAAATTGGTTCTCCTGAACAATTACTAAAATGTGACATGGTGTCTTTTACCTCCGGTACAGATATGTACTATTAAATATACACCACGCTAAAAAACTTTAGTTAAGATTTTGTTTTCTTATTTCCTTAGTTTAGCTGGATATTACATTATTTATATTATAACCTTTCATTGAATTTTTAAAAATCAATTACTAGTACCACTTTCTAGGCTTAAAAGCTATTCAAAAATAAAAGTTCCATTCAAATCCGTCTAATACTTGCGAACACGCATGAAATGATTGGTAGCGAAAGACATCTATGTATGAAAAATTGTAAAGCTAAGTAAAAGTAACTATCACTTACAGATGACAATGAACACATTGACTCGTTATGGCACAATTTTAGTTACAGTTCAGCTTTCTACCCAACTACTTAAGGACAATGTGTATATTCATTTTTTTATAGCTTCACACTATATCCCGCACACTGCAGGGTAGGCAGAAAGAACCTAGTGCCAAACAGTCCGTTCCTCACTTTCCGCCGAATTCGGAGGGATTGCGTGTTAAGTGGCGGAAGTTAACGCCGCACTTTGCCTCAATACCAGAGCGAAGAAAATGGAAATATTAATTATTGCCACTCCTCGAGTGGGAATCGAACCCACAACCAGTCGTTTACAGACACATGCTTGTGCCACTGCGCCACGACTCGCTCCAATCTGGGCCTACATGTGTATATTCAAATCAATAATATTTAATTTTAAAGATTGATGAGAGAAAATTGCGATAAATTATATCCATACTTATATTATAAATGGGAATGTCTGTGTGTTTGTCTGTCATGCTTTCACGGCTAATCTACTGGTCCGATTTTGATGACATTTAGAATGAAAGTAGCAACAATAACTGGGTCTAACATAGGCTACCTATTTTTTCAAAAATCAACCTCTAAAGGGTTGAAATAAGGGATGAAAGTTTGTATGAAAAATCTACACCGCTTGACCAATTGTAATGAAATTTGGCATAAATATAGTTTATAATCCAAGGTTAAACATATGCTACTTTATTTTTCAAAAATCCATCCCCTAGGGTTGCAACACACCGCAACAGCTATGTATGTAGTTACGCGGCAAAGCCGCGAGCGGGCCGCTAGTCTAAAATTTAATACAATCTTTACTCGAATGTCATATCTTTTACGAAAAAAATGATTATCCTCAGATTCCTAAACTGATTTCACAGTACCTAAGTATCTAATAACGCTCAGTAATCCCCTCACGTCTCGTCTACAATTGTAAGGGATCCGAAACTTCGACCGACAGTTCTATATTTCATGCCGATATGATTCAAATCGAATTGTCTACACTATCCTTTTGCCGTTAGCATTGAAACTAACTTAATAATTATTAGGTGTGGAGAATTCATAAATATGTTATGTAGAACCTAAACTACCTAGTATACGTCGTTACTGTTGTAAAGTTTAACAATAATGACTAAGTTCAAATTTCAGGTGTATATTTGCAAACATTTTGCACAATGTACTATTATTATTTTTTTTAGTTTCACGCTGTCTCCCACACACAGCAGGGTAGACAGAGGGAACACAGTGTTAAGACACTCCGTTCCCCACTTCCGCCGAATTCGGAGGCGTCGCGTGTTAAGTGGCGGAACTTAACGCCACGCTTTACCTCGAAACCAGAGCGAAGAAAATGGAAATATATTATAAATATTTCTACCCCTCGAGTGGGAATCGAACCCACAACCAGTCATTTACAGTCACACGTTTGTGCCACTGGGCCACGACTGGCCACAGTGTAGTATTATAATGTATAAAAAACTTATAGAAAACGTATAAAAGTTTGGAATCTAGCAGGATTTGAACCCAATCCTTATGGAAACGGTCCAAATGCTCGCTCCAGTTTTAAGTCGAGAAACGGCTTCGGTTTCTCAAAACAAATGATCTTTTTTGTGTTGACTAGTTAACCCCGTTGACCGGTAAAATACATGTTAATTTAGCAACTTATAAGTGCACCTCATACGAAGTAGACTGTAATATTTATTTTACTAATTGAATATATTTGTAATACATATTTATAAATATTATTACTTGCGGCGTTAAGTTCCGCCACTTAACACGCAATGCCTCCGAATTTAGCGGAAAGTGGGGAACGGGGTGTGTTAACACTAGGTTCCCTCTGCCTACCCTGCTGTGTGCAGGATATAGCGTGAAGCTAAAAAAAATTATTACTTTTCTCCACATGTAACCTTTACAAATTATGTCAAATTTCATACTCCTCAGTCCATATACTTTTGTAAAAAAGAGATGAGAGCTTTAGTAATGATTATGATATAATATTATTTGAATTTTAAATTATATCTACATTATTATTATTCCTTATAAACATGGTATTTCTATTAACTTATAAATATACTATTATTATAAAAAAAAGTATCTAAGTAAAAATCAAAAGATTTCAAAGGTTTTTGAAACTCTAGTCTGCTTTTTGAAAATCTATCTTATAGACATTCAATATAAATGACCAAAAATCTAATTGAAAATGATTGTGGCACAGCGAGTAAGCACTTGATTGTAAACGCAATCGGTCGTGGATTCATTTCATACTCGAAGGAATGAGTAAATCAAAATTATTTTCTTTCATAGCTCTTATAAGACAAAGCCAGGTTTTGAGTTCCACCACTCAACACGCAAAGTCTTGTTTTCAGGCAAAAAGTGGAGAACGGAATATTATTCTACATTCTCGCTATCCTCCTATGCAGGAAAAAACCATGAAGCTAAAACTTAATTGCGCGCAAACTAAGAAATTATACTAATTATATTAAGGGAACTACAACCGAGCTATAACCCCATTACATTAGTACGACGTGAAGCCGTGAAGGTGGCGTAACGAAGATGTATGGACGTTTAAGTTTGCATAACAGGACCTGTGGTTTCCTAAGGGATTGCTAAGGCTGTATGTAAGTATATTGGTTGACATGGAATTTCGAAATAAGGAAATCGCTTTGCGAGGTGAAGTTGTAAATGGTTTTCAGCCAAATGTAATTCAGCCAAATGTTTATTGTAATTTTTTTGATATTATGTATGGCACAAATGTATAAGTGTTCTAATTTTTAAAACGATAGACTTATCGGCTACATATTACGAAAATGATTGTCCGCCGTTTTCATGCAAAGTGAAAATATTTAATTTAAAAAAAGCTTTCTTAAATTAAAACGCTTCGCGATAATTTCCCTGTAAAATGTTAAACGATAGAAAAATATTTAAATGAATCAAATTACATTAATCGCGTATTAAGTGTTAAGTTGCGAAACCTACCGCCTCGCTTTATCTCGACACCAGAGCGAAGAAAATGGAAATAAAAATTTCCACTCCTCGAGTGGGAATCGAACCCACAACCAGTCGTTTAAAGTCACACGCTTGTGCCACTGTGCCCCTAAAGTATAAAATTTACTGTTTTTTACACAATAAATTGTATAAACATTATTGTGAATATGGAATATGAATAATGAGTTAATTTAAAAAAAGTATTAAGTTCTTATATATTAAGCGTGTTAAATGACCAACCGGGTCATTTAAAATGACAGTAGGCAACGCCTTTTGTCCCTTGCTGATACCACCTCCAACCTTCACGAATTTGATACGCTGTCATATTAAATTATTTTGAACTTATCGTCGTCCGCAACTTAGTTTCAGATGTATTTTTCACTGCCTAAACTACGGGACACTTCCCGTAGTTTAGGCAGTGAAAAATATATCTTGGAAAATCTAATTGGATTTCGAAAAATGATCTTTCCTAATGAGGCCAATCGTGGTGCAGGGGCACATACAAAAGTGTGATTGAAAACGCAACTGGTTATGGGCTCGATTCTCAAACGAGGAGTGGTAATATTTAATATTTCCATCTTTCTCGCTCTTGTATCGAGACAAAGCGCGGCTGTTCCGCCACATAGCACATAATTCCTCCAAAATTCGGTGGGAAGTGGGGAGTGTGCGGTGCGGTACCCTGCAGTGTGGGGGATACAGCATGAAGATAAAAAAAGATCTTTCCTAATTCTCTTAATCTCTCCTAATGCCTCTTCCTCAAGAATCCTTCATGCTATTTTTTATGATCATTAATTTAGGCTGTGCATTTTGTGATAATTAATTAGTGACTAACGGAGTTTTATATAATCATTATACATTTCAGTAGATATAGAAAATACGACACGGATGTATAAAGGCGTATTGGTGCAGGTAACAGGATTAACGTTGCTTTGTCTACATTGATACAACGACGAGAAAAAAAAAGATACGAGTATATGAAGCAAAGGTGAGTTGTAAGAGAAGTAAAGGGAGATATCGTTTAACCTTCGATAACAAAATATCGATACGTATAATATGCATTCATGAAGAGATTTATTTATTTATATATTTATTTACCTACATTTTAATGATGTTTATAATGTAAACATTATCATAGCGTACATTAAAAGGTTGATCATTATAGTAGACGTAAAAAAAATATGCAGGGAACAGTCCCTGCATTGAGCTCTTCATTTTCTTTGGTTCGGATTGATTCGCTTACCCGCTAGACATAAAATGTCAAGCTAAAAAAATATATTTTATCGATTACTGTAATATAATTATTATTGTAAAAGGTAATTAACGCTATCAAATCCCAAGTGGGATGTGCGTGCAAACGACAGTTGTGAGTTAGATTTTCACTCAGGGGAGTTTTGTGTATTAAATATTCATTTGTTTTAGATAGAACAACAATATTCCTCATAGCTTGGTGAAAATTACTATGTTAAGTTATACCAGTAACTAATTATATATAGTAATTCCTATTTATTTTCTATCGAAAAAATTAGACAAACAGAAAAGATATTATACTAGAGATAAAAGAAAAGATAATATACATTACGAGTTGGTGCCTACTTCGTAAAAAATCTAAACTTATACATTCTTGACCTTTAGGCCCACGACATATTAAAAAATCTTCTACCTTTATAAAAATGTATTGAACTTATCTGTTTTATTTGTTTAAATTTCACTATTTTCTAGCATGAGACATTTGGATGAACTTAGTGTCAAGACATTTCTTACACATTTTCTCATTATATAGTTATACTGAATATACCTAGTGGTATAATATTAGATCTTTAATTTAGATTTATCTTGAAAAAAAATGAAAATTTTTCAACAAACTTTCTTGCTAATCAAAGAGGAAATTTCACTAAGCCCTGACATTAAAAACAAGCATCCTAAAACACTGAAGTATTTTAATATTACATCCACATGGAGACAATATAAAAAGGATATGAAAATTAATAATAAAGTTTTTGAACCAAAAATTTGTCCTCGGCACGACGCGACGGCGCATTGTGGAGTCTCCTTTCGTGTTGGACTTTAGAATTTGTTACGAACTTTGCTTTAAAAATGATGCGTCAACTTTAAATTATTTGCGTGAGTAATGTCTTGTTTTGGTGTTTACTTACATTTGAATGTAATGTGTTATTTAATTTATTAGTGGCCAGTCGTGGCCCAGTGGCACAAGAATGTGACTGTAAACGACTGGTTGTGGGTTCGATTCCCACTCGAGGAGTGGAAATTATATTTCCATTTTCTTCGCTCTGGTGTCGAGGTAAAGCGCGGCGTTAAGTTCCGCCACTTAACACGCAAGCCTCCGAATACGGCGGAAAGTGGGGAACGGAGTGTCTTAACACTAGGTTCCCTCTGCCTACCCTGCTGTGTGCGGGATATAGCGTGAAGCTATTTAATTTTTTTTTTTTTTTTAATTTAATTTATTAACGCAGTAAGCAGTAGTAATAAGTAGGTTAACAGTTTGTAGACGGTGGAAATGAGAGCGTAGAAGAAGAAAAATTTCTTCTGTAGTCTAATAAAATGACACGCAGCAAAGAATGAATGATGTTTCGCGGGAGTCAGAAGAGTTTGGACAATGGAGGCTAGCTTTAATGGGAGAGCCTTTAAGCTTACTCTTAGTGGCACACGTCTATGCAAATATTCTCTGCCTGCAACGGGGCATAAGCATGGCATATACATTAAATATAATTTTAATACAACAACAAATATTTGCTGATTAAATGGAACATTAATTAATTGAAATGGAAAGCAATTGAAAAACGTATTAAAAATTGTTATTTTATACACATGTAAAGAAAGACTCGTGATATATTTCTTGATTCCTTTGTTTTTCACTTTTGCTGAATTTCTTTCATTTTAAACATATCTATAGGTATTTAATAAGCATTTTGTTCTAGAATATGTTGGTACATATACATATGTATACAGTATATCATAACATAAAAGAGTCTGAATCAATTCATTTTGCCTCTACAAAAAGCCTACACATTGAGAACTTAACAAGAATTGCTTTAATAAAAGCTTATCCCAAGCTTAAAGGAAAGCGCCAGGTGAAAACTGAACGCAAATTAACGACAGTGAAAATAAGTATTTTCTTTCGGAAATATCTCAAATTTTGCCTCCAATTAAAACTTGAGCTCTTTTGTCGGAACGCAAACCGAGTGAGGCGGGAGCTCGATGGTTGACCATCCTTTTGTTTTCAGCGACCTTTTAAGAGGAAAATGTAGGGAAAATCTACTACCACTCGCCTGGACCTCGTTAGACGCGTTTACTCATTCATTTGTGGTTACCCTATATTTCTACCTATTGATATTTAAATAGACCAAAAAAGTTTAGTAATTTTGTTCTAAAGGTGAACGTGAAAATTGTTATATTTTTGATTATTCGTCTCATTATAGAGAGCTATTACCTAAATATATTTCTCTTTTGTTTTCTAAGTTTTGGATTCGTTGTCTGAATTAAAAACTGAAACTATGAAATTAATTTCACTTTGCCTTACCTGTCAATATAAAGAAAGAGCTTCAAGCGTAGTATCAAGACTTTTAGTACATGGCAGGCTAGAAGCAAATACAATACTTAATGGCATCCTTAAAGTTACCTATGTTCCATAATATTACATTATATGACTGACATATGTTGTTTTTTTTAATGATAAAATTTATATTTTATAGGCTTGAATAATACCATTGATTAGGGCGTAACGTAATACTTTCAGAATTCAGTGGAAAATGGGGAAAGGAGTGTCTTAACCCAAGCTTCTCTCTGTCTACCGTGCTATGTATGAGATAAAGCGTGACGCTAAAAAAAGATTTTTTAATTGTAATATTTAGTAATCTTAAGATAATTGTAAATTTAAGATAATTGTAAATTTTAACTTCCTCCCTTAGGTAAAAATAGTTAATTAATGAAATTTAAAAATTGAATAAAAATAATAATAATATCTTCAATAATATAGCTATAAGTATACGTAAGACTTTTTAAAAACAAATTACAATTTACGCATAAAACACCAAACACGTCTAGACAGATAAATCTCAAGTTGGAGTGGGTTTGACATTGAACTAACAAAGAAATGTAAGTGTGAGGTAAGGTAAGAGTACCCGTAGCTTGTGAGGGAATCATTATATGAAGTTTATATTGTTACTATTTTCGCCTTGCTTTCGCTTCACTGCTAATTTATGATCAATTACATATTTTTCAGAAGATTTTGTTCAAATATATTTCATACTTAGGGCGTCGTAGCGGAGTGGGACCGCCTCTGATTGTAAAAGGGATGATTGTGGGTTTGATTTTCACTCGGGGGTTAATTTTATTAGTTTCATTTCTTCGCTTGGTATCTAAGACAAAACAATACATTGTGTTCCGTCACGTAACACGCGATGTCTCAATTTCGAGTGAAAAGAGGAGGACGGAATATCTTGACACTAGGAACTCTCGGACTAACCTGCTATTTCCCTGCTCTGAGTATGTTTCTAACTGCATATGTTGCCCTTATCATGTATCTCACCAGTTATAGGATCACCTAATAAATATGTATGTACCAGTAGTTTTATAATTTAAATATAAACTTCGCTTCTCTGATGAACATAGAGAAACAAAGAGAGAACGCTCTCCACTTTCTGCCTGAAATCGAGACATTGCATGTTTAAATTTTAAATATATAGCAATCTACTTTTTTACTAACAATTAAGCAACTAATATACTACAACATACAACAAAACTTACCACCGTATGACATAATTATGGTAACTTAAAATACAGCATCGTATATTCCTGACTGAAAATACGGCGACAATCGGTCAGAGTGATGTATTCAGAACGCGCTCGTAAATAAATCATTCGCTAATTTGCGCATACCATGGCTTGCGTTTAATGAAACCTTGTGTTCCCCTTTGACGGATTTAGTGACACATTTAGTATATAAGTAGACCAAATTGCTGCAAAATACTAGCGTGGGAAATCCTTTGTCTAATTTATCACTTTGTTTTGTTCTAGATAATATATATAGTGGGGTAAGATTTTTGTTTCAATTTCTGGGTATTCGTTCTTATGTTTTAAATGCAAAAGTGCCTTTTAAATATTTTTAAAGTGTTATTCTACACTTAGGAAAATTTAGAAAGACATTTAGAAAACGTATAAATATTTGAACTCTTTATTACAACTTAAGCTAACAACAAAAATAAGTTGTAATAAAGTGTATAAGAATTTCGACGCAGCGGATAGTAGAATGCATGGCTCAGTAGTGAGAGCGCCTGTATGGTGTTCAGGAGACGCGGGTTCGAAACCCGCTGCTATCAAATTTTTATACGTTTTCTAAGTGTACGTGCCTGTCTATTTGTCTGTTACGCTTTCAGGGCTAATTTTCCGGATTTGGATGGAATTAAAAATGAAAAATAATATACCCATATTATAAAAAACATATACAAGCTTCAAAAATAGCCAATTTTTTTCAAAAAGGGGTTGAAATTAAAAGAAGTTAAAAAAGATATAAAAAGTTATATAGTGTTGCTAGTTTATTTAAAAATTTACAATTTTCCTGAATTATTGAGAGATATGCAAAAATATTTCACATTTGCAAAACGTCTATCAAATGATTTTAAATTTTTCTTCCAGGCTTTTCTTTTTCAAACTATCCTTCCAGACAAGACTAAACAAAGAAACAGAAAAAACGATATTATTCAAAATTTATACTACAAACATGTACCCCAATGACATATACCCGTATACAATAATTATTAATACAATATGAACGCTTGGTCTATTGTAATACGTTCTATTTATTGTGCGTGAGAGAAAACGAATTCGGTTTTAGACGTGAAAAGCCGCCGCCTAATGCTGGATAATTAGTGTATTTATGTAATTAATATTCATCAACACGAACTCAGTCGTGTTTTATGAAATCTAATTAGCTGTGCCACATTTGATGCTTTTGTATATTTAAACTCGTTTACATAACCACGATATTTGATGAGACTCGAAAATCGTATAAAATTATGGTTATAATAATTATTGATATTGTTAAAAAAAAGAAAGATCCTTCACTCTTTTTCCCGCAAAACAGTTCAGTCAGAGAAGATCTAGTGTTTCTTTCTTTTTTTTTTTAATTGTGTGCTTTAAAGTCTGTACCTTTATTTTTAAATAATCTTCTTTTTTGTATAAATTTCCTTCTTTTTAACTGGTAGGTATTGTAGAAATGGTATTGTAGGTATCTATTTCTTTCAACAATTTTTACTTCACATTGCTATCTTAGGCAAGCTAGATTAAGGCATCGTGACAAAATACTAAACTTGTGAGTGCGCCGCGGGCTGAAAAGTTGGGGAACCCCTGTCCTAGGGTATTAGAGCTACGGCCACGAACTTGATATACTTTTAGAAATTAATCTAAACCGTATCTAGATAAATTTTGAAAACTTTTTAAACTAACTTTACGTTATACTAAAAAGTAGATCTTTCGCTTCACCCAGGTCCGCGGACGATTGGGGCAGTGCCCGAGACCTGGGCTAGTGGCGGGTAAGGAGCATCGTCAGGTTTTTAGTGGGTAAACGGAAGAACGATCCGGAGTCCCACATAACCGCGTCCGGGTCCCCACCCCGGGCGGGTATCCGTAACGGATTTTCCTGACGATAAAAAAAAAAAAAAAAAAAAAAAAAGGTCTTTCACTTCACGCCGCATGTCCGACAGTCCAGCATGACAGGATATATAGAGAGAATCATGGTTAAGACAATAGAAAGACAGAACACCATGGCTTGTCTTCTGTATGGATAGCAATATACATAGATATAGTGCAATAATGTGCAATTCACATAGATTAGTACGTATGATTAGGATACTATTATTAACAAAATCTCATTAATTTTACATTTAATACCAATACAGCTCTTAGTAACCTTATTTATTTAACTTAAATTGTAAGATTTGAAGTTTGATATTTTTAAAGAGAATTGTAACACGATCTACATTGATTAACTAAACTATTTTTATGACCATCGTGGCGCATTGACATAGTGACCGACTGTAAATGTGATTAGTTGTAAGTTCAATTTCGATTTGGGGGAATTATTATATTTAATTTATTTTCATTTCTCCATTCTGGTGACTAAAAAAAATAGGAGCGTTAAGTTCCGCTACTCAATGTCTGGATATTGGGTGAAAAATGAAAAATGGAGATTTTTTACACTAGCCTGCCTTCTGACTACTTTGCCATACAAAAAAAATATGACCAGTATTAGTAAAATTACGAATGGAGAACATACTAACTTAAGACCGAGTCTCATGCTCCTTTGGACTTAAGCGATAAGTCTGATAGTAGGTATATAAACAGCCCATTTTCACAATTGTGTAGGCGTTTATTGTTTGGTTTTCTTAAAGGTACATATATTAAGCCTTGATGTATAACATGTAGTTATAATCTATTCATTTACTTATTGTGAATAGTTGTACCCAGTTGAAATATGTTCTCTATGTTTATCAGTTGTTTACCACCAATTTATAAATCATAATTTTCTAACTCATACGAGATACGACATGTAAGATATTATGGTATACATATAGTTGTGGCCAGTCGTGGTCCAGTGACACAAGCGTGTGACTGTAAACGACTGGTTGTAGGTTCGATTCCCACTCGAGGAGTGGAAATTATATTTCCATTTTCATCGCTCTGGTGTCGAGGTAAAGCACTTAACACGCAATGCCTCCGAATTCGGCGGAAAGTGGGGAACGGAGTGTCTTAACACTAGGTTCCCTCTGTCTACCCTGCTGTGTGCGGGATATAGCGTGAAGCTATTTATTTATTTTATTTATTAGTACGTATATATCTAACACCATGTCAACTATATAATAACAGATGGCGCTACCCGTTCCCGAAAACGTAGTTACATCTGCTGTCATATAGATTATATAAAACTTTATATAATCTATATGACAGCAGATGTGTATAGATCTTTAATAAATGTTATGCTTATTTTATTTTATAATTATTTTAATTAGTGATATTGAAACAAATTTAGCTTCACTCGTGAACTATCGACATAATTTGTTTTTTTTTTAATTTTATTTTACTGCAGGAGTTATGTAAAATACCGGGATGAAATATCACCATACTAAAAATCATCTATTTCTATCCAGTAGTTTTTGCGTGATTGACGAACAAATTAACAGACAGACAGACAGACAGACAAAAATTCTACTGAGTGGATTTTTGGCCTCTGTTATCGATATATTAACGCACCCAATTAAATTTTTTCTGAAATTTTTCATGTACAGAATTGACTTTTCTACTCTTTTATTATATATAGAGATAGAGATTATAAAACTAGTAGCTGTCCGGTAACGCTGACCCTAAGTTTCAGTGTACACTGATTAATGTCATAAACATTTTACATACTCGTACATATATATACATACATTTTGTAGCTTCATTTTTGAATATGGTTAAAACAAAACAAACTCTTTAAGTCTATTATTACGTACATAACGTCCACAATTAACTGAAATTAGCCGAACTTATAAATTATTAGGAGGGATCGAGTTACACGTGGACTGCTGTAATTATTGTCAGCGGAGTAGAAAATATTAGGGGTTTTTTTGTTGTAAATAAATGCCCAATAAATAATATTCGTTAATATTAGATTTTAGATTACTATGAGGCCGTCTACATAATGCTGAGAAGCTGATCTTTCATTTTTTTTATCACGAAAGTTATGATTTTTCTAATGTAATACTATATATATATATATATATATATATATATATATATATATATATATATATATATATATATATATATATATATATATATATATATATATATATATATATATTTAGGCCGTTGTGGATCAGTGGGGCAGAGTCACGATGGTTGTAGATTTAGTTCACATTCAGAGGAATGATTACCTATTTATAATCTTCTTTTCTGCACTCTGGTACCTAAAACAAACTAAGATATTGTGGGCTATTATTATTGTTGCTTACATCACGATACGGCGGGCATTGCATTATGTAGTTGTTCCGGAAATATTGCATGAATTATGGAATTTCTTGATAATATGTTCTCTGACTACTTTGTAAGCAAAAATATCTGGTTAATCTATATATATAAATAGTAATATAATATATATATATATATATATATATATATATATATATATATATATATATATATATATATATATATATATATATATATATATATAAAAAATATAATATAAAAAATATCTGGGGTTAAACCAACTATTTATATAATATAGGTATTTCACTTTCTTTCACTATTCGACTTACAAATTACACATTGAATATTTTATTTATTTATATATCTAATAAATAGTCTATGAAATCATTTTTAAGCCTCTTAATTTAAAAATAACATTATTTCCATACAAATTTTATTTTAAAATTTTATGGACCTTTTTTTCAGATAAAAAAGTAGCCTAAGTCTCTAGACTATCTACCACTCTGTACTAAATTTCATTTTACTCGGTTTAGTAGATTAGACGTGATTGAATAACGCACAGACAGACTTACTTACGCATATATAATAGTAAGGATGAGGATTTAATTGTAATTTTGTTTTCATGTTTTGCCATTTGTCTGTCACATTTAGGCAGTTGCAGGTTGAAATCTCACTCGGATTGTTATTTAGGTGTACGCTTAGTTAAGTACGACAAACTCTTTATGCTCCTATAATAGAAAAAAAAACTATTTTTTCTCTGCCTGTTAAATATAGAATGATAGTAGTTTTGTATCTGACAGTAATTAAAACTGGATGTGAGTGCGATTACCGCTTGATGAAATGACCATTAATTATTTATTTTCATTTCTCTTTTCTGGTGAATAAGAAAAAGCGCGGCATTGAAGTCCACCATACAATGTGTCGAAATAGGGCGGAAAGTGGAGAACGGAGTGTTTTGACACTAGGTTCTATCTGTTTACTTTGACACTAGGTAAAATGCATAAACCTTTTGCTAAATAGTATTTTTTATCAAGAATAGCTACCTGAAAATACCTCAACAGCCATTTGGTCTTTTTATAGCATTAATCTAGCTTTTACAAATAATTTAAAGGTATAAAACTTACAAGTTTTAACTGTAATGTAATCTCATATTTCACTAGAAGAAATACGAAGAAAGCTTAAAAGATTTACTTTGGCTAAAAGATGAAGCGTTGCACCACTTTAAAATTTTTTTTTATTCTTTTACTGTATGAAATAGTGATTGCAATGAATTTTATATCTGCAGTGTACTAAGTGTATTAATCAAGAGAATACTAATCACTTACTTTTAAGCTAGAAGTTGTAGGTTCGATTTTCGTCTTAAAATGTCTTTAAGTATTTTTGAGATTTTAAAATGCTATTAACAGCATTAGGAAATTAAAAAACATGTTTAGGAAACTTATGAAAATTAGAACGCAACCATGAGTTATAATAACCGTACAAGTATATCGACACAGTCGATTGGAGATTAGCGGTAACGTACTTTGACGGTTCTCAAGAAACGTTCGTCCAAACCCCGCTACCTTTTTTTCTTTTTCTAAAAATGTGTTTCAATATAGCATTGAATAAAATAGATAGAAAGACAGGTAACATTCTTTATTGCACACAAGATCAGAAAGCAAATAAGTAAGAAACATACAAAATTAAAGCATGCAAAGGCGATCACTATAAGTGGTCTCTCACAGGTAACCTTAGGTAAGATGATTATTTTAATTGAAATTTTCAATACCCATTTTATCTATATCATATACATATTCATCCTAATAAGTGTAATCTTAGTGTAGTAATCTTAAAAGTGGTCTTTGACATTCAAAATAATAATTTTATGAAATTTTGTAGTTTTTTAAACTATTATAATTGTAGTTACTTTTAGCATTACTTAACTCTATTTTTTTTTTATAGCTTCACCCCGTATCCCGCACACAGCAGGGTAGGCAGAGGGAACCTAGTTTTAAAACACTCCGTTCCCCACTTTCCGCCGAATTCGGAGGTGTTGCGTGTTAAGTGGCGGAACTTAAATCCGCGCTTTACCTCGGCACCAGAGCGAAGAAAATGGAAATATTAAATATTTCCACTCCTCGAGTGGGAATCGAACCCACAACCAGTCGTTTACAGTCACACGCTTGTGCCACTGGGCCACGACTGGCCACTATTTTTCCTAAGGCTTAATTACTGATATTTATTTTTAGCATTACTTAATTCTAGTTTTCTAAGACATTCAGTAAAAACTAGTTCTAACTAGGGATATCGCGTTGAAACTTTGATTCTTAACTATGTTAACAAGCGTATACAATGTTGTATATACAAAACACTTCCGTTACTTATATATTTACAGACAGACAAAGCACTGTCAAAATCTTTTTACTGGACGTAAGAATCTAAATTTGAAAAGAAGATTATAAATAGGTAATCATTCCTCTGAATGTGAACTAAATCTACAACCATCGTGACTCTGCCCCACTGATCCACAACGGCCTAAATATATATATATATATATATATATATATATATATATATATATATATATATATATATATATATATATATATATATATATATATATATATATATATATATGTCAATCTAACCAAATAGAAAAAAAAAATAAAATTTAAATATTTACTTCAGAGGGAACCGAACCCAAAACTATATGGAAGCACTTCAAGCAATATAAAGCAATTAACTTTGATATATTTGTACTTACTAGGGTTTTTATAATGCCGAGATAGCTTTAAATCAAATTCACTTTACTCTTTTACTATTCCGCGCATATGAAAATTCTGAGTGGTACTTAAATATTAATGGCAATACAGTAGAGTTAGTACAGTATAGTAGTAAGCAGTTTGTTTGCAGCCCTTTGTTCTTGTGGTCTATCGCGTTCTTCGCCGCATAGCAGAATAGTGAGAGAGACCTAGTGTCAAAAATCTACGTTCTAAATTTTCCACCCCTTTTCAAAACTCTCGATGTCAAGTGAATCAACTCAAGGCTTTGCTTCGCTTTGTCTTGCCATTGGAGAGAAATGAAAATATTTTAAATATAATTATTCTTGCAAATGGAGATCAAATACTCATCTAATTCTTCTCTTACAGTTCGACGCTGACGCAGTGTGACGAAAGAGCAAAATATATTTCCCACGTGGGCATTTATATAAGATCATATTATATGTGACAAGACGGTATTTCTACAAGTTTTAAAAAATATGAATACTTTAACACCAGTATGAACTATATAAGTACGGAGAGATTTTCCACTATGTGAAGCGTATACGGATTCACTTTACTTAAAATGTATACAGACTGTATACATCTGTATACGCCTGTATGCGACCATATGACAGAGGTTTTAAACAAATGTTTTGCACTTACACCAATGGTAAAATCAACTCAACAGTGTCCTGTTAATCCAAATTTACAAACTTTCAGGTCACGTGAAACTTTGTACTTGCTAATGGAACTTAATATGTTTAATGGGACAACTGTGGTGTGTAGATGCTAGTTGCGTCTCTTGGGTCAACTCGCCTCTCAATTAAACTATAAATCATTATTCCCAACCCAGACCATATCTTTGGTATTTTGTATAAGTTTTAGCTGCTAGCAGATGTACTTGTTTGGATTAAGAATATTAAATGTAAAAAAAAATCATAATTTCCCGTTTTTGTAGGAATTTCGGGAAATCCTCTCTTAGTACTACCCAACACTTTTCAAATTTAGATTCTTACGTCCAGTAAAAAGATTTTGACAGTGCTTTGTCTGTCTGTAAATATATAAGTAACGGAAGTGTTTTGTATATACAACATTGTATACGCTTGTTATAGTTAAGAATCAAATTTTCAACGCGATATCCCAAGTTAGAACTACTTTTTACCAAATGCCTTAGTAAAAACTAGAACTAAGTAATGCTAAAAATAAATATCAATAATTAAGTCTTAGGAAAAATAGAGTTAAGTAATGCTAAAAGTAACTACAATTATAATAGTTTAAAAAACTACAAAATTTCATAAAATTATTATTTTGAATGTCAAAGACCACTTTTAAGATACACTTATTAACTACACTAAGATTACACTTATTAGGATGAATATGTATATGATATAGATAAAATGGGTATTGAAAATTTCAATTAAAATAATCATCTTACCTAAGGTTACCTGTGAGAGACCACTTATAGTGATCGCCTTTGCATGCTTTAATTTTGTATGTTTCTTACTTATTTGCTTTCTGATCTTGTGTGCAATAAAGAATGTTACCTGTCTTTCTATCTATTTTATTCAATGCTATATTGAAACACATTTTTAGAAAAAGAAAAAGGGTAGCGGGATTTGAACCAACATCTCTTGAGAACCGTCAAAGCACGCTTATTATAACTCATGGTTGCGTTCTAATTTTCATAAGTTTCCTAAACATGTTTTTTTAATTTCCTAATGCTGTTAATAACATTTTGAAAATATTAAAAATTCTCAAACACAATTTTAAGACGAAAATCGAACCTACAACTTCTAGCTTAAAAGTAAGTGATTAGTATTCTCTTGATTAATACACTTAGTACACTGCAGATATAAAATTCATTGCAATCACTATTTCATACAGTAAAAGAATAAAAATTTTAAAGTGGTGCAACGCTTCATCTTTTAGCCAAAGTAAATCTTTTAAGCTTTCTTCGTATTTCTTCTAGTGAAATACGAGATTACATTAAAACAGTTAAAACTTGTAAGTTTTATACCTTTAAATTATTTGTAAAAGCTAGATTAATGCTATAAAAAGACCAAATGTCTGCTGAGGTATTTTCAGGTAGCTATTCTTGATAAAAAATACTATTTAGCAAAAGGTTTATGCATTTTACCCCTTAGCACGGTAGACAGACAGAACCTAGTGTTAAGACACTCTGTTCTGTACTTTCTGCCCCAATTCGACACATTGTGTATTGCATTGTGGACCTCAATGCCGCGCTTTTTCTTATTCACCACGAAAGAGAAATGAAAATAAATAAATAATGGTTATTTCATCAAGTGGTAACCAAACTCACAACCAGTTGTAATTACTGTCAGATACAAAACTACTATCATTCTATATTTAACAGGCAGAGAAAAAATAGTTTATTATTTTTTCTATTATAGGAGCATAAAGAGTTTGTCGTACTTAACTAAGCGTACACCTAAATAACAATCCGAGTGAGATTTCAACCTGCAACTGCCTAAATGTGACAGACAAATGGCAAAATATGAAAACAAAATTACAGTTAAATCCTTATCCTTACTATTATACATGCGTAAGTAACTCTATCTGTATGTTACTCAATCAGGCCTAATCTACTAAACCGATTAAAATGAAATATAGTACAGAGTGGTAGATAGTCTAGAGACTTAGGCTACTTTTTTATCTGAAAAAAAGGTCCATAAAATTTTAAAATAAAATTTGTATGGAAATTATATTATTTTTTAATTAAGATGCTTAAAAATGATTTCGTAGACTCTTAATTAGATATATAAACAAATAAAACATTCAAAATGTGTAATTTGTAAGTCGAATAGTGAAAGAAAGTGAAATACCTATACCATATAAATAGTTGAATTAACCCCAGTTATTTTTTATATTTTATATTTTTTTTATTTTACTATTTATATAGATTAACCAGATATTTTTGTTTACAAAGTAGTCAGAGAACATATTATCAAGAAACTCCATAATTCTTGCAATTCTTTGCAATGTCTTCATTTCGGTACCTGTCAGATACTATCTGACAGGTACCGAAATGAAGCTATTGCATGTGAGTGACGGAACTTAACGCCGCTTTATGTAACAGACCGAGTAAATATTTCTATTAACTAACTAGCATATAAGTGTTAACTACGCTTACTTAATATTAATATTATTCCAAGCCGCATAATATTTGTGAATATGGGTCGAAAGTTTTTCCTTCAACCTTAATCAACTTACAGATATATCCGAATAATTCACTCCAGGCTTCAATTAAGTAGTTCGTACTACGATACATAATGAATAAGCATATATGTGTGCATAATATTATAATGAAAAAAATTGTAATATTTGATATCAAAATATGTTTCCTGAATAAGAAATGTTCCCATAACCTTAGATCCATTGTCGGATCGGGAGTTAGACCTACTAGAAATTAGTAAGGCTTAACGTTTTTTCCCGCATAGAAGGATAGTTAGAGAGAACCTAATGTCAAAACACTCCGCTCTCCACTTTCCGGGTTAAAAGGAAAATGTGCCTACTAAGTGGGAGAACTCAACACCGTACTTTGACTTAGGTACCAGAATGGATAAATGATAATTTAAGATTTATGGAGCCAGTCGTGGCGCAGTGGCACAAGCGTGTGACTGTAAACGACTGGTTGTGGGTTCGATTCCCACTCGAGGAGTTGAAATTTTTAATATTTCCATTGCGCAATGCCTCTAAATTCCACGGAAAGTGGGCAATGGAGTGTCTTAACACTAAGCTCCCTCTGTCTACCCTGCTGTGTGCTGGATACAGCGAAAAGCTAAAAAAAATAGAAAAAAATAAGATTTTTTTTTCTTTCGAGTCGGAATCAAAGCCACAACCATTGTGTTTGCGTTGGATGTTATCACACTTGTAGTTGCACTGACAAATGGAATATTACAAAAAAAAAACCAATTAACATCTAGATTTACTTTACTTTTACATTACGACTACTAGAAATATGACAGAATTAATTTCCCTTGTATAATTTTCTCAAAGATTTATGACGAAGCTTGTTCCCTAATATTATGGAAAAATATGAAATTACTTTTACGTCTTACTTACTAAATGAAGAAAATATTAATAAAATGAGCGTTTCTATGCGAACTATTAAGTTAAGTTACGTTGAGATATTAAACGTGAGATAGAGTTGTTGAACTTCTGCTAGCATAATTGTTAGCGACGTTTGCCACATAAAAGCAATATAACTTCTAAATAACGTTTATAATTAATTTAAATGTTGGCTTTGTATAAAATATTTTAAATTTGTAACTTATTTTTTTTTACTGTATACCGTCGTCGTCAGAGATAACCTAGTGTCAAGACACTTTGTTCTCCACTTTCCGGCGGAAATCGAGACGTTGCATCCTGAGGGCGCCAACTCAATGTTTTCTCCTTTTACCAGAGTGAAAGAACAAAAATGCTCTAACATAATCATTCCCCCGAGAGGGAATCGAATCTATAACCAACCGCGGCTTACAGTTAGACGCTGTTCCCCGCCACGCTAATTTAAAGACTTAATTAAGAGCTGTTTATAACAATTCATTCGCTCAAATCTAGTGAAATGTACAATATTTACCAAGTCTTAAAAATTGAGGGCTAAAAGTATCATCAATGTATGCTGTATGCTACTAAATAATCATTAAATACTTTGAAACGATATAATTATGATTTGCAGTAAAATAAATAATCAATATAATTTAAATACACGTATAGTAAGTAGTTTGGATTCGATTCTCACTTGATGCAATGACATTTTAATTATTTTTATTGTTCCGCTCTAGCGACAAGACACAACGCGGCGCTGAGCTCCGTGGTCCAATATCGATTGTCAAGAATTCTGATGGGAATTGATGATTGGGAGTATCTTAATAATAGGTTCTCTTTGACTGCCATTATATGTTGGAAAAAGCACAAAGCTGAAAAGAGATTATATCGAACTCTTCCATTACCCAGCAAGAAGAATAGAGGCAAAACTACTGGACGTAGAAAACTGAAACTTTTGCTTGTGAGAATTAGCACTAAGAAAATATATCCTAAAATTCCTGTTGAGTAAGGGGGTCAAATTTTCCTGGAAGAAAGAATGAGATATTCCCAAGAAGTTGTGGACGACAGCTACCTTTTTATATAGTCATCCTAATACAATACATACATTTATAAGGCATCTCTTTTAGAAATAAGTAGTTAAAAATCTCTTTGAAAGACGAAATTCAATTGATCTGTCAACAGTAATTTTCTTAACACAAATTTACGGTGCTGATGTCCGATATAAGTTTTTATTTAATTAAGCAATACCATAGGGATCATCTACTATGTATACATCTTATAATACATAAAAAGACTGGTTTTATATACATTTTAAAGTAAAGAAAATACATTTGTTAAATTACTGTCTCTCTTGCGTTCCTTTAAAACGTCACATGAATTTCACGGATCGCTCAGACGTAACGTATATTTGTGAGATGCACTAAAAGCATCTAAGATTTATACAAGATTTAGTTATGTACTGTTTTATTGTGTTTGTATTTAATTAAGAATGTTTATTTCGTTAAAGTGCAGTAGTAAATATAAAACTAATGTATGTAATTTTTTTAACATTGGATTTGATTTATTTTTTGAGCTTTACGCTTTTTCCTGCATAGCGAGAACGAACCTAGTGCCAAGTCTATCTCTTGTCAAGACACTACGTTGACGGGGGACGAGAAGTTTGTAACTTTATTTTTTTAACTGTATACTTTGTCCCGTTTGTTTCCTAATCCCACCATTCCCATCCTTCCTCCGTTCTTCTATCCTACATCTCCAAGGTTGGCATCCAAAACTCTAATGTTATGGATGTCTATGGGTGAAGGTAACCACTTAACACCAGGTGTGCCTTCTGCTCGTTTGCCTCCTTTATCCCATAAAAAAAAATTGAATGTTGAATAACGGATCAACGCCTAAGCTTTGTCTTGAATATAAGAGCGGAAGAATAAAAAAAAAATAAACATCATTCCACCAAGCCAAAATCAAACCTGTAGTGTATAAAGTCAGAACCCGTCACAGTACGCCACGATTGTCAATTTGATTTTTTCTGATTATTTGTACCTACGAATATAAAATTTATAGATGCTATTTTTTAAAACACATATAATGAAAATAGCAACAATTCTAGTATATCAGAAATACAAAAAGATCTTAATATAACTCTACTGTAATAAACAATGATCTTTGACAGACATTTACGACTAATAAAAAATAAAACCTATACTAGTCTACATAAGGCGATATAATATATTTAGTCCATATAAATTGTCTAGCAGCTAAATTTACTTAAAATGTTCATAGTAGGTAATACAAGTATCATAAATATAAATCAAAATAACATCTCCACATTTCACGGTTTGCTTCAACGAACAGAACATGTCACAGCGTGTGGGTACAATAACGCTTATTACATTTCTCTTAAGTGTACACTGTAGAATGTCATATATGAAGTAGGTATGTATGTAGCTTTATCATTTTAGTATGTATTCGTGAAGATAGAATTATAGGAGCAATTGTTTTTTTAATAAATTGGCAGGTCGTGGCGCAGTGGCACGAACGTGTGACCGTCTGGTAACCGACTCGGTCTGTAAAAGACTGGTTGTGGGTTCGATTCCCACTCGAGGAGTGGAAATATTTAACATTTCCATTTCTTTAGCTCTGGTATCAGAGGAAAAGCGCGGCGTTAAGTTCTGCCACTAAACACGCAATGCCTCCGGATTCGGCGGAAAGTGGGGAACGGAGTGTCTTAACACTAGGTTTCCTCTGCCTACCCTGCTGTGTGCGGGATACAGCGAGAAGCTAAAAAAAATTATTTTTAAACATAGAAAACATTCTCCTTTATTTTTCTTATCTTTCTTATTTTAACAATGTACTGGAATTGATTAATTTTGAAAGAACCTAATGGTAATACTAATGACCATATCTTTGGTGCTATAATGATATCTGTGTAATCATCAATAAACTATTTATATTATACTAGACGTGTTTGCGACTTCGACTGCGACATTTCAATTTTAATGAATTGTATAGATAAAACTTGTACAGACGAAACTACTGGACGCAAGAAAATGACATATTGTATATAAATTTGTTTAAGAGTGTATGGGAAAATTTATCTTAAGTGTATGGTGTACAGGGCAAGTCTTGAAGAAGAAGCTTTATTATTTTACTCCGTACAATTCGTGAAAACAGGATAGAGAACCACTTTTTGTTTGCTTAATGGAATCGTATATTTTTCTTAAAATGTATTACATTAATAACATAAAAATTACATAAATATATATTTCAATACCTCCTATGTGAGTTGTCATAGGACACAAAGTCACGCGTTGAATAAGTAACAAATGTCTCTACATAGATTAAAATATATAACGCGTTTTTTCTCACTATAAAAAATGATGAAACAAAATTTTGCTATACAAATTTGGTAAAATACATTTTCCATATTAAGATATCTTTATGTAAACACTGTAATGCACATTTAGTGCATTGCATACTAAGAACAAACATTTATGAATGCAGTTTCTGCAATCCCACGAAAGTTTCTCTAAAGACCTTTATTCGTAATGTCTTGGAAATTTCAAATTCGTGGTCGCTGGCTTAAGTTTCGAGAAGTAAACAAACTTTTTAACTTTTTATATCTTCCGGAATTAGTTATTTAGTAAATAGTGGAAGTCGTTTGAGACTAGAGTTTGTAGCTGAAATAAGCATTTCATGAGATAGAAAGGATTTAATTTTGAATGTAGTATCAAAGTTATACGTAGTTATATATATTGTAAAGTGTAATATTATCTGTTAGAAAAACAAAAAAAATGCTAAGGTTTAATATTCTAAGTATGTTCATACGTGCATAGTACGTTATTAAAAATTGAAGAAAAAAAAATTGTACAAATTTATATTGATACATTCGAAATTAATAATTTTATTAAATATACACTGCAAATTATTTAGTAAACATTCAAAATAATGTAACAAAAATTATGTTATGTAGTAAATATTTGATATACAGTAGTCATTACACCTAGTCTCTAAACATACCGTTCTTTCACTGCATTAGCGTCAGTATTTACCTAATTCTCCCCAAAAACATTTCCAACGTAACAGTATTTCAAGTATTTAGGTCGAAAAGCTAAAAGTACACACATAGCTTTTTTTTTTGAAAACAAGAGTATATACTCTAAGAAAAGTTCCAGCGTCTATTGAGATATAAAGCGTATACGCGTTGCACTCACATCGTTTATGTTTAGTGCTATTACTGGCCCATTGACGAAACAGAACCTTGCTTTGCTAATGGAAAGAGGAAATTATTTCTATGAAGTGGTTTCTTTTTCTTATGGTAAGATACCTGGTTATATTCTTTGGCTTTTAGCATGCGAAATACTTGAGAGCCTAACAAAGAATCCAGCCATTTTTGGTTTATTATATGTTTTTTGTCAAAATAGAATCTCCAAATTAGTCCTAATGTGATGGAATGCTTTTATTAAAAAAGATATGAGAAAATTACATTTATTAATACTATATTTTTATGTATTTTCATTAAATATATGTAAGGGATCTGTCACCTTCATTTCCGTCGTCGTCATCGCGTTCCATCATTATATTTTTTTATTTTTTTTACTGTATTAAATTATAATAAGAATTAAAATTTTTAACTATCTACTCTATAAAATATACAACAATTAAAACAGTAAAAATTGATTTCCTCAAAGAAGATAAATAATTAAAAAATCCGTCTCATTGAAGAAATCGAGTGGTGGATATTGGCGGGAACACAATACTTACTTCATTTTCATACATAATCATAATAATTTATCCGTTCAGTCATACACACAATTTTATAAATTTTAGACGTGATTACCAGTTTTTCAATTTATAAATTAATGCCCGTCACAAGATTTGCTTTGCCCTGAGAAGAAAATCCCTTTGAATTATTTATTTTTTATTTTGTATTAAACTTCGTGACGACAATAAAGGACAGATAAACAGTCGTCCGATTACATATACGTTAATACAAGTACCTAAATATCAACTCACAAAGCACTAAGCGCAATCACAAAACTAATAATTATGTTAAAAATATTCCTAATTTTAAACAACAAACTGAATTAACATTAACGTGACTTTTTTAATGTTTAAATAAACTTGTATCTGATGTAAACGCTACACAACACAAACCCAAATATTATTTATAATTATTAATTTCATCAATATTTATTACACTAAGTTGACAGTAAATAATTTGTTAATTTAAATATGCAACATGGCGGCGCGTTTGAGTGACATTAACTCCACTCGTTTGACAGCCGCTACCACTTTTACCGACACTTTTCCCGCTAACGTCACGGCAAACGAAAGAGTTATGTTTTGAAATGAATGCAGGATAAATAACATCAAAATTTCTAATTAATTTAAATTATACTTTTTGTTTTAAATTATTATAAAATATATTATGCATTACATGAAATTTGAAGTACAAATGATTTATATTAATTATACGTTAGATTTTGTATAATTTTCGAATAGCTTCTTTTGTCATCGCATATTTAAAATTTTCTAAATATTTTTTGGTAGTTCTGATTACTAAATTTTTTATTATTACAAAAATATTAAAATTGAACATATTCTAAATAATTATTAAAAAATAAATATGATACGTGTATTGTATGTATTATTGTAATATCATATTAGTTAAAATATCAAAAATTAAATATTATTATTTTTTCTAATTATCTATACAAATTATTTTGAGTGCTTAAAATCCTACTCTTAAAAGTTACCTGCGACTAAATATTGTATTTACATTATTTTTGTTCCACTGCTTAAAATGATTTAAATATTATATATTAATTTACCACGTTCTAGTGATTATTAAGTATATTTTAAAGTAAATGAAACTATCACTGTCTCGTTATGTAGGAGTTTTTAGACAAAATTTAGAAAACTAATAAAAGTGTTGAGCTTTTGATAACATTATCACCGGTTGTAAAATGTGCTGTTGATGACAAGAATTTAGGCAGATTTACAAAGAAAAAAAGATAACATTAATTTCTTTTATATATTACAACTATTAGATCTTTGTTAAGCAGAGAGAAGTCCTTTTCTCTTATTATTTACTAGTTGTGAAAGGCTTTTTAAGTGAAAAATGGCATTACGTTTATAGTATTACACTAGTAGTAGGTATTTGGCATTTAATATTGACTACGACACGCGTAGTACAATATGGGTAAAAATCTTGAAGTAAAAATATTAATCGTGCGCTTAACTACTGTGACTTAACTGTGCTTAACTGTGTGTACTGTGTGGGCCGTCTCCTCGAGACAGTCGTCACAGTGGTGGCAGCGAGCGTCGGGCTCCCTCCCAGCGATCCGACACAGGACGACACACATTTCGAGCACTTTACAGTAGTCCGTAGTCACAGGTAGTCTTAACTTAACTTAAGGTATACGTAGAAGAAAAAAAAAATAGTTTAATTTCAAAATGTGTAGTAATCGCGAAAACAAAAGATACATAAAATTTCAATCAGAAACATGTACAATAACTGTGAAGATGTTTTTATTTTAAGTGTCTATCATGTTTTTACTATAACAGAGACAGATTTTTTATTAACAATATTCCCTTTTTACTCTAACAATATCCCCTTTTTACTGAAACATTAACAATTAACAATTATAATGACCACTTGGTATGTTAATGAAATTTTTCTTTTGCCCAATTATTGCAGAGAACGCTCACCCGCTTCATTACCTCCGACCACACGGCATAACGTTCATTAAACGTATCGAAATGTACCGTCCATGTTACAGTAAATACGATACAATTTACAAGGCATTTAATGGACAATGGATTTTTCGTTTAAAAGATATATCGAAATACGTATACGTAAATGTGTAACTTTATATTTTGTTTTAATTATGCGTTGTGTAGGGGAGAGCGGGGTTAGAAGTTACCGAGGTAAGTTGTTCCGATTGAAATAGCTTCCCTAGTAAAAAGGATAGGAATATAGATTAAACACATCGTGAAACGGAAGGGGATAGCGCACCGACGGCCACCATCTTGAATAGGCTATTGGCACTAGAAACATCAGAACAGCAGGACGCGCCTTAATAATTCAAGTACGTAAATATTTCCATATTTCGTATTTTTGGTCTATCTCACAAATATTAACAATTAGCCTTGAGTATTTTAGTGTTTTCAAATAATATAAAATATACTTTTTCGGTACACTATTCGTAAATTACTTATGTTTCATAATCTAATCTATATCTGGCCTTTTTTCCAACACGTGTACTTGGGGCTAGAAGTTCCTTTTTTCGGGGGCACGTTGTGACTTTGGAAAAGCTTACCCCAATTCGTTTGTACTAACAATGGAATATAAATGATGTAATTTTTCATTTGTAGCATGCGAGCATATACCCGAAAATTAACACGAGGTTGTGTGTCACTGGAGTTAATGCAAAAAGCTGTAGATGCAGTTATCAAAGATGGCAGGAAAATAACTGTTGCCAGAAAATCATAATTATTATACAGATTTGTCAAAAACCTAAGAACTGGTGTAGAAAATGTCTCTATTGGTTACAAGAAAGTAAGATTAGGATTTACTGAAGAACAGGAAGATAAGTCAGCAGAATATTTGTTGAAATGAGCGTCAATTTTCTTCGGTCTTTTACCAGAAGAAGTAAAAAATGTAGTGTATGAATGTGCAGTGAACTTCAACGCTCGCAATATCCCAACATCATGACATGCAAATAGAAAAGTTGGACCAGACTGGTTGACTTAATAATTGTTTGTTAATAATTGTTTAAATATAAATTATAGTTACTTGTTATAACGTACATGTTTACTGGTTGATTCTTATAATACTGTTGATTAATGCTTAAATAATGATTCTTATGATACTTGTTTATGATTGCTTAAATAAACAATCTTAGATCTATCATTTATTATTTTTTATTTCACAATTATTTGTGCTATTAAGCTTTCACAGACCAGGTAACAATATACCCCGGTTCGTTAACAACTTGCCCCAAGTTGGGGTAAGTTGTTACTTTCCGACTTTAGTCTTTAAAATAATAATAGTAAAAAAATCTTATAAGGAATGTCCCAAATAACTATATTAATAAAAAAGTTAGACATGTAAGTTTATTTAAATCGTATTGTATGAATACTGAAATCAAGTATTCGTAACATTATTTAAGGTTAATTAAAAATCGGAACTTTTAGCCCCGCTCTCCCCTAATTATTATTTATGTTAATGTACTTAAAACATACATTTCAGGTCATGATAGTGCAGTGGAATATGGTTGTGAAATATATTTGACTTTTAATACATTTTCTTTACCCTGCAGTTATGAAACGAAGAAAGGCATTGAATTAAAGTGGAAGAAAGAAAGTGGAGTGTCTTGTTAATAAGCTATCTCTAAGTACCCTGCTAAAATAAAATAAAAAGGATCTGTTTAGTTGAAATGGACAAAATTCTCCCCTAAAGGGATAAAATGGAGTAGTATTGTTTGTATGGACGTGCCTCGTCCTCGCTCTCGTGATACCTTAAGTACACGTGGACGAAGTCGCGAGCAAAATTTAGTTTATTATAAACAATTAAATTAGTAATATATTATACCTGATGGTAGAAATATATATTAACTTTGATTCCTAGCTGCTTACTTTAATTAGGATTCAAAGTTAATATGACACCAATGGTAAAGCTTCACCGTGCATTCTAGTAATTCATGTTACAAAAAACGTCTCGGGTTACGCATACCCACTAAGTTGCATAACTATATTGTTTAAAACTACTTATTCACTACTATTACTCTATTTATTTTTTTATAGTAAGGACAAGATAAACAAACTTTGAGGTCACTTGGTGGAAGGTGAACGCCGCCCACAACCCCATGTAATACACCAGAGGAGCTACAAGTGTTTTGCTGGCCTTTGAGGTAGATATAGACGCGTTTGTTGAAGGCGTGTCCCTATGTTGTATCACCCTGAACACGTTCTAGTAATTGGTGATCGAATCGAATGTACTTCCAAAAAACGTTATCAGCAGCAGATTTACTATTTTGATATATTTTCAGTCTTGACAGTTTTATATATAGCAGATTCGCAAATTTGTTAAATATTCGAGTAAAAATTAAATAAAATACTCGTTCAAAACTAACTCGCAATATCAATTTTAAATTACCCACATCTTATATTAATGGTACACTTAATTTGACCCGTTTACTTTTATATGAATGAAAAATGTATTTAGTTATAAAAATATTATTTTGTAACAAATGTAGATGCATTTTTCAGTTTAAAACTATAAGTATAACGAAAATATCGACGTAATATTATTTTTAAAACAGTTTCATGAGCTTTCGTGAGCTCTCCACAATAAGATGATCATGAACGAGGGTCCTATAAAACTTTAGCACTTCACTGGTTATTGAGAAATACCGCCAGCACCCTATTTTTAGCGCATTTAGATGTCATAGTTCGTATAGTGGGTAACTTTTCAGTACCCTCCAAACATTATAAGATGAAAGCAAATAGTATTATTTTATGGAATACACACGGCTAGAGCTCGTAGTTTTAGGTTGGGTTATAAAATAGATATGTAATTTTTAACCCTTAACTTTTCTTTACTTGCTGACTGCGAGCGGTAGTTTTGAATTCCAATTTTACTCTAGAGATTCTATTTTGTAATATGTAAGCATTTTTGAAGTAAGGTTAGACACAGTATGACAGTTCTTGCTTATAGTTTATTTATTATAGTAAAAGCAAGGTAACTAGGGGTTGGAATCAACTGATGCTAGGTGAATACTACAGATACGTTGCCGGCCTTTAAAGTAGAGATAGATGCGTCTTGTCAAGGTATTCATGTCGTATCCAGCTGAAAACACTGCTCTAGGCGGCTATTTCACAGTTGTGCGGCTCATGTTCTTTAGCTAGTTAGTTTTGTAACGAAATGTGGGACTGGTGTATAGTTGAATGCAGTATTGTCATCATCTCCAACATCTACTCTTTGACTTTGAGTTTAGTCTCAATTTATTTCTATAATATTTTAATTTATTTTATACGTTACTCTTATATCTATAACTTCCGTAGTTTTTATGGGTGCTGTATATATATTTATTCTTCCTTACAATGAAACATCACAACTGTAACAGACATAGATAGCTTGATTAATCTTAGGTATTGTATTAACAATGCCACACGTATTTACGGCAATTTGTGGAGTAATAAATAATTAATTAACTAATGCGGTTAGGTTAATTATGGGGTATAATTTCGTAAACACAAACATATATAGTTAGAATATCATATGTGTAGGCGTAATTATCTCTACTGTAGCTGCATTGGGGAATCGAGACTGTAAACATTGCATTGTATATTGGTTCTCATAGGGTCAAAATTACGTTTACTTTCCTCCATTTGATACCGGCTCTACCACAACAGCTGACAATACGCGCATTGGTATTACCTGATGAATGGAAAATGCTTGCAGAGTGTAGACACTATATTTACTCTGACTACCCTACCCTTCTATGTGGATAAAACGGTGAAGCTTAATGAAAATGCTTTCAATAGCTCATTTAGATAATGAATAATATAGATTTTTCGAAACTTGTATTGGACTTCCCCAATCAAAATACATATAGATCTTGAAACTCTATGGAGAATAGTATAATAAAAAGATCGTAATAATTTTCCATTTTGTGGTAAAAGCAGAGAAAATCTTGTTTCCATGTTTCAGCTTTTCGGTGAAAGCACTCGGTGGGGAGTGGCGAAAGTCCTCAACGTACTCTGTCTTACCAAATTAATGATATATTTATTCTATAATAGAGATATTTCCCTGGGGTCGTAATTACATACTGCTCAACTGCCATATTATATTTTTTCAACGACATTGTTTTTAATTTTGTTTATCTATTATATTAAACTACTATTACTTATGATAAACTTAATTTATTATAAGGCTTCTACCTATATGTTTAAGTACTTATTACGTATGTCTTCAAACAAAAAAAAAAGGTCTCTACGGCTTCATGCTTTTTTAGAATAACAGAATAATCAACGAGAATCTAATATCAAGACACTTCATTTTCCCCTTTCTACCTGAAATTGAGCTATTGCTAGTGGTATGGAGAAATCAACGTTGCGCTTTGTTTTCCGAAACCGGAAAAAATAATTTAGAAATGAAAATAATTTAATTATCATTCCCAAGTGGAAATCGAATCCACAATCAATCGCACAGTTTACAGTCAAACACTGATTCACTGAACCGCCATGACCTGATATATTTAATATTAAATATAATTATATCTGAACATGCAATACTCACGCCCGTGTGTATAGCTATTAATAAATTTTGTAGCGCACAACATGGTTTATACAACTGTTACAACGTACGCAGACGGGGAAACTTTTCTATTCTCTTAAATTATCATTAAAGTTACGTTACGACTACATTTTAGCCCCAAATAGCTTTTGTACATCTCAAATTGAAATATAAGCTGAGTGTGGATGTATTAAGTAAATAAATGTTTTTCTTGTAAAATTTGGTATGTAATTGATTAATATACTTATGTATTTATTATAAGGCACCATTATATATAAAGCAACTGCGCAGCATGCCGTATGGGAGGACAGGTAATGACACCGTAGAGTTTAGACACTCCGCTTTCTATTTCTCTCCCAAACTTGAGATGTGCATGTTAACTGGCTGAACTCAATGCCGCGGTTTATACCGATGTACGAGCGGTGATTTTTTTTATATATAAGTTATAATCATTCTCTCGAAAGGAATTCGAACCAATAGCCTAGAGTGTATAGAGTTACATTAAGACAGTAAATGCTAACGCTGCATAATGTTTTCTATGAACTTTTTACGGCTGAAAACTGAAACGGCTTTTTAATAATGTGTAATTCTTGCTTATAATAACTATGTTTGAAATCTAATATTTTTTTTGCTATTATAAAATTTTTCGAAGCTAATTGAAATGTAAAATAGAATATTCAAATAAATTTCCACTCGAACTGACAAGTGCCTATTATGAAAATAATTCGAGATCCTAAAACAATCTCAAACAAGTCTTCGGAAGGGAAATGTCCCTAATACTTAGGTATTTGTGTTTTCCCTTATTTAATTTGACTTTTTAATTAGGCGAAAGCTTTCTGTGTCCTTTAAATCTTCTTATAAGATTGTCTAAATTAAAATTTGTAAAGTCCTACTTACTTTTATTGCGGACCGTTTAAAAATACTTTTGTTTTATACGAAAAACAGATTTTCAGTTAACTTTGTTATAAGTATCTTAGAAGAATAAACCGTTTCTTAGAGTAAAATTGAGAAAGTGTTGGAATTATGTAGATTCTTTGAAGATAGAAATTCTTTAGAGAAAACTTAGGCTATTAAGCTTGTCATTATTTTTATGTAAGCGCGATGGATGTGGATTCGATTTGCACTTAATTATATATTATTTTTATGTTTTTAGTCTGGTGTAAAGTTTAACCATTAGAATATATAATAAAATATGTTTTGAGACACTGATTTAATTTCTTTTTACTACAAATACATATGTACGTATAATACAAAAGTGAACAATAACGAAAAAAACAGCTTCTCGCTTTTCGAGAACATAATCTCAAGACATAATCTCTGTTCTCCGCCAGAAATTAAGACATTGCATGGTAAGTGGCAAAACTCTATAGCGCACTTTGTCTAGGTGTTCGCGCCTACAACTATTTTATAACTATTTTGCTATTTTTTTATAATCAGGCGCTTCATAGTTCTACATACAATTATAATCGTACCAGTTTTCTAAATCTACCGACCACATTATTTTATTTTTTATAAATTGTAATTTCTATTCATTCAAATTATTGCTGTGTCACTTCTAACTTTGCACTCGAACCGTTGTACACCTTTCAAGTAATTAAAAGCAGTATCAAGATTTTTTTTGGGTTTAATTCCAATAATTAGGCTCCATAGTGTTCACTACGAAACATAAATTGGTACCTATTTTGCTATTTTATTTGTAACTATTTTGCTATTTTTTTATAATCAGGCGCTTCATAGTTCTACATACAATTATAATCGTACCAGTTTTCTAAATCTACCGACCACATTATTTTATTTTTTATAAATTGTAATTTCTATTCATTCAAATTATTGCTGTGTCACTTCTAACTTTGCTCTCGAACCGTTGTACACCTTTCAAGTAATTAAAAGCAGTATCAAGATTTTTTTGGGTTTAATTCCAATAATTAGGCTCCATAGTGTTCACTACGAAACATAAATTGGCGACCGTGACAGGACAAATCACAATAAAAACGAAGAAATATAAAATACGAAAATTGCAAATCATCGTCGTCGATCGTCATCATAGATCGATTGATTTTGAAGAACAGTTGAAAGCACCATCGCTTAACAAACAAGATACGACTAAAATCGTCGGCCGAAGGCAGTGATCCAGCTAAAGCGTCCCCTTCGCAGCTCAGCACGGTGTATCCCTCTAAGTTAAGTGAACTTTCCTTTGTTCTTTGTTCATAATCCCATTCAATACCTATCTATAAATCTTAAACATCCTTCACAAATTTTCCTTTAATAATCCAAATCTAGTTTAATAAGAAACCAAGTGTGCAAATAATTTAATTACATACAGCTAAAAATTTATGCAATTTTGTATCTATTTACATATTCATTTCTATTCACGTAAAATATCTATAATTTATTGAATTGCAAGATATGATCATAATTTAATTCTAATTACATAACAATATTTTTAAAAACGATTATTAACGGTTAACCTAACGGTTACATTTTTTTTTATTGTTATTATTTTCTTTTCATTTTAAATAATTTCATATTTCAAAAATAAATAAATCTCATAAAAATAATCTTCGTACATATTGTTGTATCAACAATATTTCAAGTTGTTGTGCCGAACATTCCAGCGTGCTGCGTGGCGCGGTCCAAAGTCCATCGCGCCGCACCTGCGCTGCGTTGATCAGCTGTTCGTGTTCGTGGATTCAACCAAAGCGAGGAGCGTGAGATATTTTTTTCTTTTATTTATCCGCGGGAATTATTTATTTTTTATATTGATTTTTATTTAACCATTGTTGACCAACTTTACCGTTAATACTTTTCCGTTGCATTTAAATAATTTTATATTCATTTTAGTTTTTTTTTTTTTTAATTAGCATTAAAAATGATTAGTGATGAAAAATATAGTGCAAATCCTACCAAGGGTACCTTAAGAGAGCTAGTCACTAAGCGTAGCTCAATTAAGGGACAAATAACGAAGTTTAAAAATTATTTAGATAAAATCAGTCAACAATCTCACTTGTCTACAATTGAATTAGCTGAATTATCATTGAAATTAGGTAAATTCGAAGGTTTGTCAACAAGGTTCGACGAGTTGCAAAGTCAAATAGAGGTGATAAACAGTCAGGATCTTGACACTGAAATTGATGAAAGAGACGATATTGAGCAGGACTTTATCGTGAATACCGTTAAAGCAAAAAATATTTTACAAAAATATGACAACATTAAAGATGAGGTTAGACGTGAATCTGTATTTCAAGACGCTCAATTTGGTCTCGATCATCGCAACATTGGCGTAAAATTGCCACAGATAGAAATTAAAAAATTTAACGGCACATATTTTCACTGGCTTGAATTTCACGACACATTTTTAAATTTAATTCATAATAATCAGCATATATCAGACGTTCATAAGTTTCATTATCTAACGTCTTACCTTGAAGGAGAGGCAGCACGCATTATTTCAAATCTGGAGGTTTCCTCATCCAATTACAAGGAGGCGTGGGACTTGTTATGTTCGAGGTACAACAATAAACGGCTTTTGATTAACCACCATCTAAAATCTTTACTCAACGTTCAACAGATCAGCCGTGAGTCTGAGGTTTCGTTACGATTTTTGGTAGATCACGTGACTAAGAATTTAAGAGCTTTATCTAGTTTAGGGCAACCAACAAACCATTGGGATACTTTATTAATTTTCATATTATCTTCAAAATTAGATTCTACTACTTTTATGAAGTGGGAGGAGTTGCGGAACACCCATGACGAGTTTCCTACACTAGAACAATTTAATAGATTTTTAATTGATCGTGCGGATGTTCTTGAAGCTATAAATCGCAATTGCAACTATAACAAAACATCGCAGAATACTCAACGCCCTCCTCAGCCAACATATAACAATAAACAATCAAAATTTGAGCGAAGCTTGGTAAAAACTTTTCCTTCCACAGCTCCAAAGGGTTATTCTTGTGTAATCTGTGATGACAACCATCACCGTATTTATGATTGTCCAATATTTAAATCAAAAAATTATAGTGATAGATTTTCTGAAGTAGAAAAATTAAAATTATGTTCTAACTGCTTAAGGCAAGGTCATTCTGTTAATCAATGCCGTGCCGGTCCATGTCGTGAATGCAAGAAGCGTCATAATACATTGCTTCATCCAGTTGATACCATTAGTAATACAATTAGTAATAGTGCTCTATGTCATTTTGATTCTGATGATGTTATTCTGTCTACAGCCCTAATAGAAGTGTCAAATCCAAGGACAAATCAACACGAAACTGTCCGCGCATTTCTAGACTGTGGCAGCCAATGGTCTTTTATCAGTAAATCTTTAATGCAAAAATTGTCTCTCAAATCAAATCCTATTGAACTTGATGTAATAGGCATTAGCAATAAACCTGCAGATACAATAAAAGAAAGTTGTACTGCCCAAATCACATCTAAAAACAGTTCATTTAGCGTAATGCTATCATTATTTGTGCTAAAAGACATAACGGGAAAAATTCCTAACACTACAATAAATAAATCAAACTTAAACTTACCTAAAAGTGTAAGTTTGGCCGATCCCTATTTTTACCAACCAGGTCCAGTTGACATATTGATTGGATCCGATATTTTTTGGGATATACTAGGGAGCGAACAACGTTCTTTAGGTCCAAGGTCCCCTAAATTAATTAGCTCAAAGCTAGGTTGGTTGGTTGGCGGTCCTATCAGTATATCTACAAACAAACATTCTACGATTCATTGCAATCACATTAAAATATTTAAACCTACTTCATTTATTGATACAATGCTTACTAAATTCTGGGAGATGGAAGATCTACCCCACAACCATATCCTAAGTAAGAATGATAGGGCTTGCGAACTTCATTTCATTAAAAACACTATTCGAATACAGTCAGGCCGGTTTTGTGTCAAATTGCCTAAATCAGACTCACCAGATCGCCTTGGTGACTCCTATACTGCCGCGAAGAAACGTTTTCTAGGCCTTGAAAAACGGTTTCGGAAAAATCCTAGTTTAAAGGCAGAATACGTTGAATTCATCCGTGAATATGCCGATTTAGGCCATCTTTCTAAAGTTTGTACACAAAATCCAAATAATTCTTATTTTCTGTGTCATCATGCCGTGTTCAAAGACAATAGTGAGAGTTCTAAGATTCGCGTTGTTTTTGATGGATCCGCTCCAACTACCTCAGGTTACTCTGTTAACGACATCTTATTGGCAGGGCCAAATATTCAGGATTCGCTTTTCTCCATTTTATTACGAGCGCGTCAGTATAAATATTTGTTAACAGCAGATATCGAGAAAATGTACCGCCAAGTACTCGTTCATGAAGACGATCGAAATTTACAACTGATATTATGGAGGGAAGATGAATCCTTGCCCATAGAAACGCTTCGGTTAAACACCCTTACTTATGGGACCGTCAGTGCAAGTTTTCTATCAACACGATGTCTTTGGCAGATCGGAGAGGAATGTGATGACGACATGGTAAAAACTATAATTCAAAGAGATTTTTATGTCGATGATCTCATAACGGGAAGTGATGATGAGGCATTATTACTTCACATTCAAAATTCGGTTTCACAAGCGTTAAATTCCGCATGTTTCAATCTAAGAAAATATAAATCCAATTTATCTACTATTTTTAATAATATATCTAACACTCAAGAAAATTTAATTTTTAGTGAATCTTCTAGTACTTTAGGAATCGGTTGGTGTCCCAAAACAGACAATCTAAATTTTCCAATTAAGACTCCAGCACAAAATTCTGTCATTTCAAAACGATCAATAATGTCAAATTCATTTAAAATTTTTGACCCTCTAGGCCTTTTAAGTCCATGTACAATTCAACCTAAAATGATTTTGCAAAAATTATGGAAACATAAACTTGACTGGGATGAGCCAGTCCCTCAAGATATTGAGCGAGATTGGATTAATTTTGTTAATAACTTAATCCACATTTCAAATTTGCAGATTCCGAGAAGGGTCATCGGTAATTTTCCAAAAACAATAGAATTTCATACTTATAGTGACGCTTCTATGAAAGCTTTGGGAGCTTGTATCTTTGTTAGGACCATAGACGACAATGATCAAATAACTGTCAGGCTTCTATGTGCTAAGTCCAAGGTTTCCCCATTAAAACCTGTTACCGTTCCCCGCTTAGAGCTTTCTGCTGCTTTACTTGCCGCTAGACTTTCTAAAAGCGTAGCTAACAGTATGAGATACAAACCTTATCGTTGGGTACATTGGTGCGATTCCACCCCAGAACTACGGTGGCTCAAGAGTGATCCTGGAACGCTTAAAACTTATGTAGCTAATAGGGTCCTAGAAATTCAAGACACAACATTATCGTCATGCTGGCGCTATGTGCCCACCAGTCTTAATCCTGCTGATTTAATCTCCAGGGGACTCAGCGCCTCTGAGTTACAAAATTCTGATCTATGGTGGAAAGGTCCGAGTTACCTATATCAAGCCGAGTCCAGTTGGCCAGTCTTGAATTCAAACAGCATTTTAAATGATCTACCTGAAACAAAAAATAGTTCATTAAATAATTTACCTAAGTCCAAATATAATAAAAAACACATACCTGTTATCATGTCAAAGGCAGCTACACTCGCAGAACCTGTAATAAAATTCGAAAACTATTCAAAATTATCTAGATTGCAAAGAATCTTAGGATATCTTAAGCGATTTATATACAATTTAAAAAATAAAAACTGTAAACTTACCGGAAATTTAACACTCGATGAGCTAAATGACTCGTTTCGATATTTGTGTGCAGTTGCTCAAAAACAATCCTTCGCCACTGAATACAATATTTTAATTCAGGGAAAACCATTAAATATGAAATCTAAAATTTTGTCTTTATCTCCATTCATACACAATAACTTAATCAGAGTCGGTGGTAGGTTAGGTGCATCTGATATTTCTTATCGTAAGAAATATCCCATTCTTTTGGACTCATCACATCATTTAACAAGGCTGATCTTCGAAGATGAACATATACGAAATATGCACGCAGGTCCTCAGCTTTTACTAGCAACTATTAGGGAATACGTCTGGCCTATCAACGGAAGACGTCTTGCACGACAAACTGTATTTAGGTGCGTACAGTGTAGGCGGATCCAAGGTAAAACGTTAAGCCCTAAAATGGGTGATCTACCCTGTCAGCGTGTTACCCTTAATTTTCCATTTGCATCTGTAGGCATAGACTTTGCCGGTCCTTTTTTCATATTAAATCGTAGAGGTCGTGGCGCGAGAGTAATCAAATGCTATTTATGCTTATTTATTTGTTTACGTTATAAATGCATACATTTAGAAGCAGTTAGTGACCTAACAAAAGATGCTTTTATAATGACTTTAAGACGTTTCGTGTCACGTCGAGGCAAGCCAGTGGAAATATGGTGTGACAATGGTCGTAACTTCGTATCAGCCGCCAAGGAGTTAAATTATTTTTTTAAAAATAATCAACAATCGCTGATTGACTTTGCAACCCACGAGAAAATTAAATTCATATTTAGTCCTCCGTACGTTCCTCACTTTGGAGGAATCTGGGAAGCAGGGGTCAAATCCGCTAAATTCTTTATAAAGCGCGCCATGGGCAATTCTCATTTAACATTTGAGGAAATTTCTACATTATTTGCACAAGTGGAGTCTATATTAAATAGTCGTCCTTTACATCCATTATCAACCTCTCCTGACGATTTCCTTGCTCTTACTCCTGGTCACTTTCTTATTGGGAGGCCGTTGACTGCATTTCGGTCGCCCGATTTGAAGACAGAAAATCTCACTGCCACGCAGCTTTACGCTCGATTAGAACAAATCCGACAACACTTCTGGCGACGCTGGCAAAAGGAATATATATCTGAGCTGCAGCAGCGGACGAAATGGAGAACAAATCTTGCCAAGCTCAACATAGGGGATTTGGTTTTAATTCAAGAAGATGATGTGCCCCCTTTATCCTGGCGTCTCGGGAGAATAATTCATCTGTATCCGGGACCAGACGGAGTGCATCGTGTAGCAGACATTAAGACCACACGAGGTTCCATCCGAAGACCAGTGGTGCGGATCTGCCCTCTTCCGAAAGCTGAAGATCTTCAATGTTGAAAGGCAACCTTTCAACGAGGGGGGAAGATGTTCGCGCCTACAACTATTTTATAACTATTTTGCTATTTTTTTATAATCAGGCGCTTCATAGTTCTACATACAATTATAATCGTACCAGTTTTCTAAATCTACCGACCACATTATTTTATTTTTTATAAATTGTAATTTCTATTCATTCAAATTATTGCTGTGTCACTTCTAACTTTGCACTCGAACCGTTGTACACCTTTCAAGTAATTAAAAGCAGTATCAAGATTTTTTTGGGTTTAATTTCAATAATTAGGCTCCATAGTGTTCACTACGAAACACTAGGTACCAGAGTAGGATATAAATGAAAATGTATGAACCCTCTATTGTTTTATTATTGTATTCTACATTTTTATAGTTTAATCAATTCTTTTCCTTTCTTAAAAAAAGTTATATTTTTAAATTACTAATTTAAATTTTGTTAACGCAAACCCAACTTTTAATTTTTCTTTAAATGTACTCGTATATTAGTTACCGGGAAAATTATAAACGTTGTATGTGTAGTTAGTACAAGTTTCGGAACTGGATCTGCGTACACACTACTCATATGATACACAATGTTACTTGTGCTGTTGGCATGTCATAAATAAATAAATAAAATAAAATAAATTAACAAAAGACCTTTCTCCCAGATGAAAATTGTACTCACAACCTGTCACGTATACAGACAGGCCCTGAAACAGCGTCACTATAGTCTCAATAATAAAAATTTAAAAAATAGAAAGTAATAATAAAATGATAGACGTAATAGCAATAGAAACCACTGTGCTTCATCATAACAACGCAGTGTTTCTAGACAAGAGAAAATGTCAAATACAGCTACAACGTTCTAGACCATAGAGTAATGAGGGATTAGAGACGTTATGACAGTTAATATTACATAAATTTAATATATAAAAATAAGTAATTTTTCAAACTATATACTAATATACGGTAAAAAGGAATAACGCATTCTAAAACTGAGGACTTTTTTATTCATAAATCTAAAAACTGAACTTTTCATTTTTTATATGTTTTGTTGCTTTTTCTCATAGAGAAAAAGCAACAAAACATTTAAAAAACGAAATTTTAATTATAAATGTGTTTGTGTATTTTAATTATAAATGTGTTTGTGTATTTAAGTTTTTTTTTTGATATCGACATTCAGGTGATTTTTCAGTAACGTATGGTCGAAAAATATTATATTATCTTTTCATTTATTTACCGAGTCATCAATTTATATATACATCAAAATGAAATAGCGGATGAACCACATAACTATAGCTGTTTCATATTTTCAAAGGCCCGCGTTCGCTAAACTTAAGTGGTTTATATTTCTCATACAAACTACGAATTTAATATACATATTTATATATTTTTCAATTTATTCTATTTTAATATATATTTTAAATGTCCTAATTTTCAATATTAACTAGATATTCTAATACTAGACATGACAATTTAAACAAGTATTTGCAACCGGAACCAACTGAGTAGATACTGGATGCAGCGCTAAAGGGTTGGACAGACCTGCATCCGGCGGAAGCGGTTGTCATTTCCGCCCGAGAATGCATGCGGTCTGTGATCCAATCTTGAGATAGATTCGTAACGCCGATTGATTTCTGATCTTTGTCGCTTGTGTATACTGTAATGAATATTACATTGATGTTTTAGTGGTATGTTTGGGAAGTATGTCATAGTATAACGGTGATAGTGAGTTTAATGGCTAAAACTACGTCTAGTTTTTGTTTTTATAATCAGGTTTATAGTGTGACAGTGTCTACGTAAACACGACTGAGCACACCCAGTCGACTCACAAGTTCGAATCCCACTTGCGGGAATTATTATATACATATAGCTTCACGCTTTAATAGTTTCGTGAATTTCATTTAATAAATCGCGAATATTTCAATTATTTTTATTTTTCCGCTGGTATTTAGAAACCAAAACAAACAAAGCGAGTAATTAAATTCCACCACTTACACGAAATGTCACCGTTTCATGTGAAACGTAGCGGATTTAGTGTCTTATCACTAGATTATCTCTCACTATCCTAGTATGTGAAAGAAAGGTTAACAATAGTTAAGAATTAAGAAAAAATACGTTTCTCCGGTTTGACAGGTTTGACAATTAAGCTTTTCGATTTGGTCACCCACTCACAAATTATTCGAAATAAGTGAAATGTGGAGAACAGAATATCTTAACACTATGTTTTCCTATCTACTCTACAAGAAAGCAGCAAATGTGTATTTCTTCGAATAACAATTTAGATATTCCAGTTAGAAAAATACTAATATATGTATATAACCGTACGAAAAATGTATGTAAATTTAAAGTAAACATTAATTTCTCGTGTAATTTCCGCTTGCCATTTTGAGGTATTTCAAATAACATTTCGCAATGTGAAAACGTCAGAAACGTTAGATGAATATAAATCACTATATAGTTTAAAGAAAAAAATCATGTGTTTGTGTTACATAGAATAACTCGGAATTGAGGCCAGTCGTGGTGCAGTGGCACAATAGTATGACTGTAAACGCGACTGGTTGTGGGTTTGATTCCCATTTGAGGAATGGAAATATTTAATATTTCCATTTTATTCGCTCTGGTGTCGAGGCAAAGCGCGGCGTTAAATTCCGTCCCTTAACACGAACTCGGAACTTCAGAACTTGGCGGAAACTGATAAACGGAATGCCTTAACACTAGGTTCCGTTAACTCTGTATGCCGCACACATCAGGGTATGCAGAGCATACCCTGATGTGTGCGGCATACAGCGTGAAACTAACAAAAAACTTGGAGTGAAGAGGTTTGTTTGAGTTCTACGAAACTTTAGGCAAAAATCAATATTATATAATTAAGAAGAATGACTCAACACACAATTAATTTCAGATTAAACATTAGAACGGAGAGTTCCGACTCTAGGCTGTCCCTAGCTTCTTTCTATACGAAAAAAATGTAAAGCTGCTATTTATTAGAAAACTTATATTAACTTCCACTAACAGAAAAAATAATGCTGGAGGAATATCACGTGCAAAACGCATGCGTTTTGATACATCAAACAAAGTATTCGGGGCCAGTCGTGGCGCAGTGGCACAAGCGTGTGACTGTAAAGGACTGGTTGTGGGTTCGATTCCCACTCGAGGAGTGGAAATATTTAATATTTCCATTTTCCTCGCTCTGATGTTGAGGCAAAACACGGCGTTAAGGTCCGCCACTTAACACGCAATGTCTCCGAATTCGGCGGAAAGTGGGGAACGGATTGTCTTAACACTAGGTTCCCACTGCCTAGCCTGCTGTGTGCGGGATACAGCGTGAAAGTAAAAAGAAAAACAAGTATTATAATATATAAATAAAGTATTATATACGTAGTTACAAGACAATTATCTTCAATGTTAGCATATTGAATCTATTGTTAAGGCACTTTGTTTTACTTGCCACTGAAACAAATGTTCCATGTTAAATGATAGAAAACGTCATAGCAGGTTCTCAGTCAGACTATGCAAATGAAATAAAAAGACATTAAGCATTAGGCTAACACGATGCACTACTCGATCGTTACTTTCAGTTATATACTCGTATAGGTATATATACAGTTATAGTTCATAAATAGGCACATATGTATTGAAAGTACACTAATATTTTTTTACACAGATTCAATTTTTACTGGAATACAGTATAGGCAAATAGAACTCAGTATATAGACACCACGTCCCCAATTACCAACCGAATTCAAAATATTGCGCATTTATCTTTCTTTTACCAAAACGGCGTTAACTTATGCCACCGTTAAATTAAATATAATAATTTTCTCGAATAGGTCTTAAAGCAGAAACAATCATGTTTTGATTCGAATATTACCCACTAAGCAACCATGACCTGAAACAGTAAAATACATTATCTTAACTTAAACTACGCTCTATATTGTCCTCTGGGCCTTAAGTGTGCTTGTGACAAATAATAATTAGAGCACCGGCAAGCTCTAATACTGTATGCTCTGTTTCTAAATTATAATAAGCGACTATTGCTATTTACTACAATAATATAAGCAATTTGAGTTGGTAATGGTAGAAATTACTGGATTTATTTATATTAATGTAATTCCTGAGGCCATTATGGCGCAGTGGGACAGCGTCTGACTGTTCACGCTATAAGTTGTAGGTTCAATCCTCAGTCAGAGAAATTATTATACTTAACCTATTTTCATTTCCCCCATCCGCCAAGAAAATTGAGCCGTTCAGTTCATATCTCAACAGCGAGTCATAGCAACTCGAATTCTGGTGGAAAGTGAAAACGGAATATCTTGATTCGCTTTAACTATCCTGCTCAATGGGCAAAAGCATAAAAGTATAAAAGCATTTTTTTTAATAAAAAACTAATATCATAATCATTGTATTAATTTTCTTATAGCATGCATTTTTTAAAGTATCGGCCTTATATTTTGTTCTTTCCTTCCTTCCTTAATAGTGAAATTTTATAGTTCTACTGAAAAATGTCCCGAGATATATAACTTATAGGCAATATTAAAAAAAAGGTTTTGGAGTATTTAATTGCAAATGTATTTATAAAAAATATTTTTGATGTTTGTGCATAAGTATAAATATAAAAAAAAAGATTAATTTATAGAAAATCGACCGATAATGAAGTGTAGCGTTGAATACTGTCACTTAAACAACAAATATCTCTAATTCATATGGAAAATGGAGAGAATCATTTCATTATGTTCCGCCAGGCTACCTTGTTGTAACAATTACAATTAGTCAGGTGAGTTGACTGGCGTTATTTTTATGACCCTATGATAAAACTTGAATTCAGACACTATATAAATATAGGGCTAACCAAAAATTACAGCGTAATGCTTGATAGCCAACCTTGCTCATGAATGTAGCTGCCATATGAAAAAAATATTTTCGAATCTTACTGGTAGTTTCAGATATTAATAACACGTCCAAAGAAACAGACACGTATTTCAGCTTTATTATCACTGCATATCAGGAGCGCTCAAGCGGCGGGCCGCTAAATTATTTTTATACGGCTCGCCAATCATTTTTTTTATATTACAGATATTCTCTAGCTTTTTTATATAACATATCAATAAAATATAACATTTCGTCCAGCCAATATTTTTAAAAATTGGTTTGGATACGTATTGCTAAAAGAAATTACTCACCTCTAGTATTGTTAACACTAATTTACATTCTTTAAATGCCTACAAAACTATATACAAAGAGGAAGAAATATTAAAATGATACATAAATATTATATGTAAATAGTAGATTGCTCGCCGGGTTACTACAGTGAGGGCTTATTCGCAAACCCCTTTTGATATCCGATAAAATCGTGGCAGGATGTTGCACTTACGTTGATGTCACTGCAATTTGTATGCAATTTTACTGCAAAAAAACCAAGTGCTCGATTCAATAACTTAGAGCTTCTATTAAAATAAGTTTGTAACATAACATATTAATTATTATTATTTTATTATCTCCATGCCTTTTCCCACAGGGTAGCTAGAGAAAGTCTAATGTCTGCCGTAGTGGGCGGAATTCAACGCCTAGTTCACCAGAGACGATAAATAAAAACAATTAAATAATGATCACTCCACCGAGTGGAAATCGAACCCGCAACCAATCACGATTAGAGGCTCTTTCACTAGGGCCTCCTTATTGTATTTATATGAATTAAATATTGTACAATTATATAATAAGAAAAAAAAAATTAAAGATAAACTATTCTACTATTAAAATGTCGTTTTCAATTTTCCTAAGTGTGAAATAACACTTTAAAAATGTTTAAAAAGTGTTTAAGAAGCTTCTTAAAAATTAACAAACATATTTCAAATATATCAAGAAATCAATTCCTGATCATCCATGGATGCCTCCTAGATTACTGTAACACAATGACATTTAATTAATTAGTACCTTTTGTTGTTAATAATTAACCATATACACATATAGAATGTGCTTTTGGATGCTCTTAATAAAATTATACAAATGAATACATATGTATATTACCTAAGAAAAATAGGAAAAATATGTGAAATGATGTGAAAATATAAGTAAATTTAAAAAGTTACTAATTTTTTTACCCCCTTATCTATGCCCTCTGCACCTAATGTTAAGACGATTCGTTCCCCATTTTCTGTCGAATTCTGGAAGCGTTGCGTTAGCACTTAACAAAGTAGCGGAACTTAACGCCGCGCTTTGTCTCGATACCAGAGCGAAGAAAATAGGAATATTAAATATTTCCACTCCTCGAGTGGGAAAAGAACTCATTACCAGTGGCGTTTACAGTCACACTTTGTGTCCCTGCGCTACGACTGGCCTCAAGTACTTAGATTTAAAAAGTAAATAATTTTAAAAAATATAACTTCGATGCTTATAATATTTTTAAATCACACATATCTTTTTATTATTATTGTTTTATTATTATTTATAAAAGCATTGAAAGTCTAACGACCGTAACGTAACTGCCGTAATCCAGAACGGCGACAGTTGCAGGATTAGCAAACAACTGTTCGAATAAAGCCAAGCGTCCGGTCTACGTAGCACGTTCAGTCTTTCCTTCACGATTAATATTGATTATTCACTCATTATGTAAAGTAATTACTATTTAACGAAGATTTATATGTCTATTAGAGATTTGTGTTTCAATTTGTCTGTGTTTATTGTGAAATATTGTATTAGTTGGTTGGTCGTTGTGCCACATTATGCAGCTTCACGCTTTTCATGCATCGTGGAATAGTCAGAGAGTGCTTAGTGTCAAGACACTCCTTTCTCCACTTTTCACCCGAAATCGATACATTGCGCTATGAGTGGCGGTACTCAATGTCCCGCTTTTTCTGGGTGCTAGGGTGGAAAGATGAAAATATTATATAATCATTACCCCGAGTAAGAATCGAACCGACAATCATCGCGTTTACAGTCAGATGCGGTCATACTGCGCTACGAGGGGCTCAATTTATATTCATTCTGAAATATAGTAATACATATATGTATGTAGTATATATATATATATATATATATATATATATATATATATATATATATATATATATATATATATATATATATATATATATATATATATATATATATAGAATTTATTACTTGGTTGGCTATTTAGATCGTAAGCTTGATTATTTCATGAAATGATAAGGTAGTTGTGTCGTCATCATCGCGCACTTGAATAGTGTCTGAGTACAAGCACGATGGTTGTAAGTTTGCTTCCCATTAGGAGGAATTGTTATATTATTTTCTTTTTTTTTATCTTATCTTCACGCGGTATCCCGCACAAAGCAGGGTAGGCAGAGGGAACCTAATGTTACGACACTCCGTTCCCCGCTTTCCGCCAAATTTGTAGGCATTACGTGTTAAGTGGCGGAACTTAACGCCGCGCTTTGCCTCGACACCAGAGCGAAGAAAGTGGAAATAATAAATATTTCCACTCTTCGAGTGGGAATCGAACCCACAACCAGTCGTTTACAGTCACACGCTTGTGCCACTAGGCCACGTATTTTTTTTATATCTCTAATATGATAAGACAAAGTTATGTTGAGATCCGCCACTCAAAATCTCTCTCAAGGTCTTCATTTTGAGCAGAGTCCACTCTGAGTTTGAGTTTATTTGTGAGTCCATATACTTTATACGGAGTAAAACCTACCTTACCTTACCTACAAAAAAGACACTTCACATAACGTTCTAGCTTTGACTTTTAATTCTTAACTAATGCTGTAATTTTAAATATTAGCTATTTAAAATTCATTCACGAAAAAAATACATATTAAAGAAATTAAAAAAATGTCAAGGAAAACTGCAACTGAACATTTTTTATGATTAATGCAACATTTAAACGTTTCTTATAGTTTGGCTAATCAATTATGATTCTTTATCCGTATTTATAATTTTCCAGGTATTTAATGTTATAACACATCTGAAAATGTTTTATTATTGTATAGATGTTATTGACACAAATTCTTTAAATTTAGACGATTTATTTGCATAGTCTTTATTTGGCAAAGAAATACGACGTACAACAATTTCATGAAGTAAATCAATTCTACGACATAGTCGCAACATAGCCTATGTAAGACAAATATTTAAACTTAAACTTCTTCCAATATAATGACAACAATCGTATCACATATCTTATTTCACCCACAAAAATACCTACATACATGCCATATTTCTAATAATTCCAGTAACAAATTATACTCTACATCCAATACAGGCATGAGAGATGCATCTCGGGCCAAAGCATAACAAACCCTTTGTGATGCTGCGCAACACGAAAGCCTTCTGATTGGATCAAAAATGTAAAGAAGCGTGTTCGTTAACGTAAGAGTGATGTGAGCCGACGCTACCTTTCAGCCTTAACGCATTGCAAATGTTACATTTGAAATGTTAATATTAAATAAACATATGTATATGTAATATATGTAAAAATATACATTTATATGAGGGCATTGGGCATCATACATTTTGAATTATTTTTATTTTTCCTTCTGAGCACAAGACAAAGTGCGGCGTTGAGTTCCGACACTCAAGCAACGTCTGAATTTTAGATGATAAGAAGGGAATGTCTTGTCTTGACATTTTTCTGCTATGTAGGACAAAGCGTGAAGCGTCTTTTTTAACTTTAAGTTAAGTATGTATGCGCATGTAAGAACTATAATTTCATTTCTTTTTCTATTTTAATTATTATACAACAAATATCCTATTTATCTCGTTTATATATTTTGTCTGTACGTCATCAGTAGTCCCTCATTTTAACATAACAAACAGTCGATGGCAAGAATTTATTCAATTTTATTTTTAAGTGTTTTGTGAACTTGGTTCCCGGCGTATATCCTCTAGCAAACTGTTAAGTATATGAGGTGATTTTTTTGTATGTCCAGAGTATTTATGCATTCTTAGTACATACTGCTTAGTAAAACTTTTCCTCGGTTAGTCGCTTCATTCTCGATATATCAGAAAAAATTAAGGCCTGTACAAAGAGAGATAGAGCGAGCGAGCTTCATTTATGTACATACTAGCGGCCCGCTCGCGGCTTCGCCGCGTGGACTACGTAATTGCTTCGTTATATTGCAACACTCGGGGGTCAGTTTTTGAACAAATAGGTACTCTGTTTTGAAATGAAACTATTTTTAACCGGATTAATCGCGTATATTATTGGTATTCGAAAATACATTTTTAGAAACCCGACGTTTCGAACACTTTACAGTAGTCCGTGGTCACAGGTAGACTGAGGTGGCATTTGTCTGTCAGTTGATACATTATTATATCAAACTACCGCCAACGCTTTCTTAGTTGCCTCTCGTACTGCCCTGGATTCTTGCAGAATGAGCTGACTGTATCATGCCCTCTGGTGTGGTGATTTTGAGACTTCAAAGTTTTTAGAATTGGGTCCCAGGTGGTAGAAAGTTTCCAACCGTCTTCTCTATTGAAATTTGGATGTTTTTGTATTTCAATAGCCTCGCGGATCATTCTAGGGATATATCTATTTTCCCTAGCGAGGATATGTGGTTTATCAAACCTTATGTAATGGTTGGGCTTATCCGTAGCATGCTCACACACAGCTGACTTTGATGCACGCCCAATCTTGATATCGGAGATGTGTTCCTTCACCCTAGTACCGATGCTCCTCTTTGTTTGGCCAATGTAAGATAAGCCACAGTCACAGTCTAGTTTGTATACACCTGCACACTGTAAAGGAATATTACATTTAACTGGTCTCAAGAACTGGCTCACTTTTTTGTTAGGCTTAAATATAGTTTTTATCGAAGCTCTTCTTAAGATGTTGCCAATCCTGTCTGTAACTCCCTTCACATAAGGTAGAAGTGCTGGTTGTCTCTCCACTGTGAGCGGCTTGTTGGTCTTCCCACGACGCTGGCGGGGAACTGGCAGCTTGTTCTGATGAAGGGCATTCTTCACCTGTCGAAGCTCGTCCCCTAGGTGTTCAGCGTCGCAGAGGTGGTGGGCTCTCTGAAACAAAGATTTGCCAACGGTAGATAACTGTGTAGGGTGGTGGTGAGATTCACCATTGAGATATCTATTAGTGTGGGTGGGTTTCCTATACACTGTGTGGCCTACTGTGCCATTGGGATTTTTAATTACTAAAACATCAAGGAAAGCTAAAGAATTATTTGCCTCTAATTCTATTGTAAATTGGATATTGTTATTAATAGAATTAACATGGTTTAAGAATATATAAATGTTATCTGTAGGTAAAATTGTGAAAGTATCATCTACATACCGCTTATATATTCTTGGTAGACAGGGTGCAGTGCTGAGAGCCATCTCCTCAAAGTCCTCCATATATATATCTGCTATTACGGGGGACACAGGCGAACCCATAGCAATGCCGTCTATTTGTAAATAGAACACTTGATTGAACACTAGATATCCAGATGTTAAGCAGTGTTCTAAAAGTTCAAGATATTCTATAGGCATTTGTTTTTCCTCTAGCTTCCGCTTGACAATCCTGATGCAGTCCTTTATGGGTATACTGGTGAACAGCGACTGGACATCAAAACTGACCATGGTCTCATTGTTAGCTAACTTAAGGTCTTTCAGTCCGCTAACAAAATGGTAGGAATCCCTGACATAAGATGTTGTGTGGCCACGCAGCGGAGAAAGTATTTTCGCAACGACAAAAATACCTTTTGAAGAAATAATAACGTGCGTTGAGGACTGCTTATATAAAAACCAGATTTTGAAGGAAGATTCGGAGGCGATTCGTCAAGATATATCTGCCATATTACGCCGTAGTAAACCACCTAAGTCCAATCTTTCTCGTGATGAATCTCAGGCTCTTAGAAAATTACGGCAAAATGAAGATATAACAGTTCTTAAAGCTGATAAAGGTAACGCGACGGTTATACTAGACACCGACGAGTATAACCAAAAAATGTCAGTTTTGTTATCGGATCAAAAAACTTACAAAATTGTTGACAAAGACCCTACAACAAAAATACTCAAGAAAACATCCGATTTAATATCTAAACACGCGAAAAAACTACATCTTGACATTAAATCTCTCGTGCCTAGTTGTGTAAAACCACCAAAGTTGCATGGGTTACCAAAAATACACAAAAAAGATGTTCCGCTTCGTCCAATAGTAAGCCAAATCGATACGCCGACGTATAAACTGGCTCAACACGTTGCGAAAATACTTTCTCCGCTGCGTGCGGCCACACAACATCTTATGTCAGGGATTCCTACCATTTTGTTAGCGGACTGAAAGACCTTAAGTTAGCTAACAATGAGACCATGGTCAGTTTTGATGTCCAGTCGCTGTTCACCAGTATACCCATAAAGGACTGCATCAGGATTGTCAAGCGGAAGCTAGAGGAAAAACAAATGCCTATAGAATATCTTGAACTTTTAGAACACTGCTTAACATCTGGATATCTAGTGTTCAATCAAGTGTTCTATTTACAAATAGACGGCATTGCTATGGGTTCGCCTGTGTCCCCCGTAATAGCAGATATATATATGGAGGACTTTGAGGAGATGGCTCTCAGCACTGCACCCTGTCTACCAAGAATATATAAGCGGTATGTAGATGATACTTTCACAATTTTACCTACAGATAACATTTATATATTCTTAAACCATGTTAATTCTATTAATAACAATATCCAATTTACAATAGAATTAGAGGCAAATAATTCTTTAGCTTTCCTTGATGTTTTAGTAATTAAAAATCCCAATGGCACAGTAGGCCACACAGTGTATAGGAAACCCACCCACACTAATAGATATCTCAATGGTGAATCTCACCACCACCCTACACAGTTATCTACCGTTGGCAAATCTTTGTTTCAGAGAGCCCACCACCTCTGCGACGCTGAACACCTAGGGGACGAGCTTCGGCAGGTGAAGAATGCCCTTCATCAGAACAAGCTGCCAGTTCCCCGCCAGCGTCGTGGGAAGACCAACAAGCCGCTCACAGTGGAGAGACAACCAGCACTTCTACCTTATGTGAAGGGAGTTACAGACAGGATTGGCAACATCTTAAGAAGAGCTTCGATAAAAACTATATTTAAGCCTAACAAAAAAGTGAGCCAGTTCTTGAGACCAGTTAAATGTAATATTCCTTTACAGTGTGCAGGTGTATACAAACTAGACTGTGACTGTGGCTTATCTTACATTGGCCAAACAAAGAGGAGCATCGGTACTAGGGTGAAGGAACACATCTCCGATATCAAGAATGGGCGTGCATCAAAGTCAGCTGTGTGTGAGCATGCTACGGATAAGCCCAACCATTACATAAGGTTTGATAAACCACATATCCTCGCTAGGGAAAATAGATATATCCCTAGAATGATCCGCCAGGCTATTGAAATACAAAAACATCCAAATTTCAATAGAGAAGACGGTTGGAAACTTTCTACCACCTGGGACCCAATTCTAAAAACTTTGAAGTCTCAAAATCACCACACCAGAGGGCATGATACAGTCAGCTCATTCTGCAAGAATCCAGGGCAGTACGCGAGGCAACTAAGAAATCGTTGGCGGTAGTTTGATATAATAATGTATCAACTGACAGACGAATGCCACCTCAGTCTACCTGTGACCACGGACTACTGTAAAGTGTTCGAAACGTCGGGTTTCTAAAAATGTATTTTCGAATACCAATAATATACGCGATTAATCCGGTTAAAAATAGTTTCATTTCAAAATGTGTAATAATCGCGAAAACAAAAGATCATATTAAAGTAACCTATGTTTAAGCTTAGATTATCAACTATATTTATGCCAAAATTCATTACAATTGGTCAAGCGGTTTAGATTTTTCATATAAACTTTCATCCCCTATTTTAACACTTTAGCGGTTGATTTTTGAAAAAATAAGTAGCCTGTGTTAGACCCAGTAACTTTTACTACTTTCATTCTAAATTTCATCTAAATCGGACCGGTAGATTAGGCGTGAAAGCTTGACAGACACACACACAGACTTTCCCATTTATAATATAAGTATGGATAATGAAAAGTAATAAGAAAAAATATTGAATAAAATAAAAGAAGTTGCGCCGAAAAAGAAGTTCTTGCGCCGGTTCTTCTCAGGTCTGAGACATTAACTTTAGTGAACCGGTGGTAAACTATTTGACGTTCAAAAAATGAAGCATTTGATTAAAATTATTTGACTTTGACTTTGAATATATTATTCTCCCGATCAGTTCATACTCAAAGTACACTCGAAACTCAACATACTATACCTACTTTCAGGATGCTTATAAGATTATATAAAAACGTTCTTACGCTTAGAATAACAAATTGTATAAAGAATAATTACGTCATTCCCCAGACGTCACACCCAGCCGCTGCGGTTGTCACAGTAGCGAGGCGTTTCTGACGCGATAGAAACTGTACCGTTGCTCATTTTAATATTTATTCTTAAATCCGATATGAAATATGTATGAGGTTGAAATAGAACTATGAAAATAGCGCAAGATGTTAAAAATGTATTAAAACACAGTTTTTGATAAACTTTTTGCATATGTTGATGTGGTTAATGGAACATTGTGCAGAAAATAATATAGTAATTATAATGCAAAAAGAATGAATGATTGTTATCTGCATCCTCCTATGCCTCCATTAATGAAAAAATAAAAACATTATTCTTAACAAATATTTTTTTAAATTTCGTAGATAAGTTACCGAATAAATAAAATCATTAGATGTTATTTTTTTTAAATGAAAGACGTCGTGGCCCAATGCGACAGCGTCTGACTCTTAACGCGATGGCTGTTGGTTCGATTCCCACACGGATTCGACTAATTTTAAATTTAAATTTTCATTTTTTCACTCTGACAAAGACAAAGCGCGGCATTAAGTTTCGTCACGCGACGCGCCTCGAAATGCTACATGTTTTGATATCGGGCAAAAAGTGGATAACGGAGTGTTTTTACTGTACTGTCTCACTACGTTTTCTCAAACTACCTCACTATGTGGGAAAAAGCGTGAAGCTGTAAAAAAATTCTTAACTACTTTATTGCGAAGCAATGTTCACTGCTCTACGCTCCCACTATGTTCGCGACGACGGTAAAGCAAGAGAATTTCAATACACAGTGTTCAAAATATTTTTTAAATTATAATGAAAACATTGCACCAAGTACTAAAAATGTAAGATACAAGCTAATTTGCCAAGTTATAATATAAAAACTACTAAAATATCCACTGATCATTTTCTTCGTTTAGACGCAAAGTTGAATGACCACCTATAAAATACCAATATCACGACGAATTTGAAATGTATGTAACATTACACTATGGCTATGATAAAATATCTTATTCAACTTTCGTTGTCTTTGCTTTTTATATTCTGGGTCGCTTCTTTATATTCAGTTTTTATATTTTGTTTCAATTTTAAAATACTGATAGTTATACGGTCCTCTTCTAAAGCGGTAACGCCATCCACATCCCGTTCCTATCTTTAAATAAAAAATATGTCAATTTTTAGGTGTAAGAAATATATATAATAGATGTAAGAAATAGTATTAGTAATACATACATATATGATAAATTAAGTTAGGTTACATTAGTGGGTAACGGCGGCGTTACCATCTTGCCTCACCGGAGTCCCGCATAACCACGTCCCGAGTCCGAGGCTGGTATCCGTAACGGATTTCCTGACGTTAAAAAAAAATGTTACATCTAATATTCAAATAGTATACAATTAGGCAATTTAAATTTGAAATAACTGGATTCTCTTAGGGTATACGAGTATACATATATTGTTTAAGCCTTAGTTTTAAGTACTGAAATTGTAAAAAAAAAATGTGATTTATATGAAAAAAAAAAGAATAATGTTAAATAAAGGTCCTTATGTCCGTAGAGTAATAAAATAGAATTGTGAAAAACAAAACACTAATAACAGTTTTTACTGCGATCCTAAAAAAATATATTATTAGACACAAGATATACAAACAAACAATCTCTCTTTTTTGTTTGTTGTTTTAATTTTTATATAGTACGAACTGCTAATAACTCATTCAGCCTGCATTATATTTTACAATATTAAAAAATATTAATGATAATGTATAAATGGTAAGTATACGATTTATTTTTATGAAATAATTTCGTAATAATACACAACACTATTTTATTTAATATTTTAAAACGATTAAAAAATAATTAAATTGTAACGCTGGCTGAATGAGCTATTGGCTGTTTATATATGAAAAAAAAAGAAAATTTGGCGGGAGCGTGACTTGAACAAAATGGACGATCGAATGGAATTAGTTGATATTAACTTAACATAAATTTAATACGATGTACATCTTAAGGTGTTGTAATTAGTGTGTTTTTAGTGTATATTTAAAATTAAATTAAGCTCTAAAATGCTCAAATATATGACAGTTCTAGTGATATTAGTGATTAGTGAGGTTCTATTATAGTTCTATAAGAAGAATTTATTGGTAAGTTCTTAACACATTGTTAATATTAAAGTATATAAACAGAATATAAAAGTACTAATATTTCAATAAAATAATAATTTTAATGACAAGAAACGTATAGAATGTTCTTTCTATGAGATATTAAAATTCACAAATCAAATAAATTAAAGCGTTTGGCGCCATCTTTGAATAGCTTATAGACGTTTTCAGGTTACATCTTTCCTGAAAATTATGAGATTTATAAAATATGTATTTTGTATATTAAACATGTATGTATGTACTTATTATAAAACAATAACTAAAAAATAATTTATATGATGCGTTAAAAGATACTTACAATGATCATAAGGCTTGAATGAAATCATAAAGCTTGAAATTTGAAAGGATACAAATAATATATTTGTTATATGTACTGCGTGGTGTGAAGAAACAAGTTTGATTGTAACATGTATAGAGTATATGCTAAATGAATATTTAAAAAAATATCTTAAGCTAGATGTATTGTCTGAAACCGCAAAACTAATGTTAATAACAGAAGAAATGTGTAATAGTTTTCTCTTTTAAATCTTTTTGAAGAAAGAACGTGACTCCGTGGATATGTGCCCTTGTTTGCCGTAGGATAGATATGGTAAAATCGATTTGAGAATCGTTTCTGTAATCAATTTCAAAATCGACTCTTATTCCCACTATTCTTATTGGTCTGAAATTTAAATAAAAAAAAAACATTTTTTAACTCTGAATCGACTACATTTACAGGAATTGATTCTTAAGATTCATTAATCGATTTCGAGAATCGAAATTTAATATAATTAAAACGAAATCGAGAATAGATTCTTCATTTTATGTTTCCATCCTACGGCAGAATGGCAAAAACAGACAAACGCGTAATAAGTTCATAGTAAATAAGACGCGACCGGGCTAGTAGGTGTCATTTCATGTTTAGTATCACTACTCTATGGATATTCATTTACATACATATTTGATTTTATTTTAGAAATAATTAAATGCAATGTCATTTAATGAACTAAAATAAATGTAACTTGGATAAGTTTTTCTTCATATTTTATATCTTGACCTGTATTCTAATTATGAATGCGTTGAATTTTTTTGTATCAAATCGGTAGAATTATGGAAATTATTTTTCATTGACATCGTATTATTTAAACAAATCATATTGTATATTTATATGTAAATTATGTTTTGTTGTTTTTTTTTATTTATTTATCACACGGATTTGTATTATGTGAAAACAAGTTCATGAATTGCTCATTATAAATATTATTTAAGACCCAGCAAAAACTGTTCTCAACTGAATTGGTAGGTACTTAGCTTTTTTGTCCGCTAACTATAAAGTTGCTTATAAAATATCAATACTCATATTATAAATACGTAAATCTGTTCATCTGTTTGTTTGTTTGTGACGCTTTCACAGCTAACCTACCTGCCCAATTGTGATGGAATTCGTAATGAAGATAATTGAAAACCTAGTTTTAAATATACTTTATATTTGATTTTTTCCTAAAATCTACCCCTAAAGGATTGAAATAGGGGTTAAAAATGTGTATAAAATTTGTGTAGCTACGCAAGCGAAGCCGCGGGTGGTCGCTAGTAATAGACAAATGAAATATAATTTGTGTGGTTTTTGCACTAAAGTTAATTAACGTTGCAGATTATACTATAAATTCAAGACTTTTTGTCTGTTGTCGGTCACTTATATAATATATTATTCATATATGCAATTTTATCTCTATTCGTTTGGAAACATTAATATATTTATAGTCGGTTTTTTGCTTACGTTATAAATGAATATATGTACATGTGCAACTAGTTCTTAATTATATGAATTATAATCCGCTGCATTCGCTGTTGAAGAGCAAAACTCATTGCCGCACTTTGTCCTGTAACTAAAGTGGAGACATGAAAATAATACAAATATTGGAAAAATAAAAATCTTTTACCTGAGAAGAAATCGAACCCCTAATCAATCGCGTTTATAGTCAGACACTGCCCCTATTGCCCCACTATGGGCTTTCATTATTGTGCCATAATTTTATTAGAATACAAATATAATTTCCTAAACTATTAGAGATTTCTTATAGATGGGCAAAGAAAACCGTAGAGTTTTACAACCTGCTTCTCTCTCTCTTTCTCTCCATTCAGGTTAGAAAAAGACAAGCTTACTTGGAACTAACGCCGGGATATTACACAATATTCCTTAGATTTGAAACTGCTCGCATATAAAATCAGAGCGGATATGAATCTCTTCCGCAGGATACCACTTCGTACGTTTGACTCAGAGTGGTACTATTATATTTTTAGTATCAGCACTTCCATTCGTAAATTTACTTTATAGTTGAGTTTTAGGCTTACAATAGATAGATTTTTCTATAAGAAGCATATATTTGTCAAGGACCTAATTTTAAAATCACGAGTAACTACCAACATGAACAATGTTGGTTCAAAAAGGTACCTTCTTCATGATTACAAGTTTATATCTATAATGATTATTCATTAACTAATATAATTTCAATTCATCTCAAGAACTTGAATGTAAATGGAATTTCAATGTAAATATTATAGAATATAGAACTATAGAAAAAAAATTATAAGTGTAGTGACTCGTAGTTTAATAAAAATAATTGATGAAAATGAATAATTAAATAATTATTTATGTAAATATTTAAATTTTTAGAATATTACATTAATATAACTTTTACACTTTTTTATTAAATAAGTTTGCGTATTGTACTAAGAATTTTTAGTTTTACTGAAGGGTGGAGGTAGTTAAACTTATATAAACTATTTCATTATATTTGTATCAATTTTTTTTTCTAATCTAATTGATATCAAATTCATGCTATGAAAATAATAACTCCTAAATCGGACACGTATATGAATTTTCAAAAAGTTCAGACTGCAGGAAACATGTCAGAATATTATTGAGGGTACTTTACTTAGAGTTACAGGGAATACAAGTGCAGCAAATATAAACAAGAAAAATCTGACCATTTCTTATATTTCAGTCTTATATTATTATATAAGCTTCATCTTATAATATCAAATAGATTATAATATTATCACACTACAAGTATTATGCTGACCTCATCCCCGTGAGATAGTATAAGGCGTTATCTCTAACCTTCCCAGTGTTTTAATTATCTACATATGATGCCCTTCAACACATACTGTAGTTGTTTGCATGTGTGTTTTCTATTAATTAGTATAATTTGTAAAATATGTTATTGCAGCTCATTCGACGTAGCGCAATAAGAATGTATGGCTTAATAGGCTTAAGTGTGGGTTCGAGTCCCGTTCTACTTTTAACGGTTTCTTTTTAGCTTTCTCATTTACTAACTATAAAAAAATACTTGGGGCTGCCGTATACGACTCGAATGCAATGGGTATGGGTTCGATTTTTACTTGGGAGAATGATTACGATGATTAGAATGACAAAGCACGGCGTTTATTTCCGCAACTGAATATACGGAATGTCTAGTTTTCGGCGGAAAGTGGAGGACGAAATGTATTGACACTAGGTCCTCTCTGATTACTCCGTGGGATGCGGGAAAAACAAAGCTGCTTTATATACTAAATGTATATAAAAAATATAAAAAAAGTAAATCTCAACTTTACTTACTCCATTACCGTAAATTTACATCAAACAAATTAAACTCCGCCAGAGGAAAGCAAAGTCTTTTCGGTCAATTAATACACTCAATTAGTATCAAAGAAATTATTTCCATGTACAAATAAAGCAGGTCGACTAAAATCCTAGATTTTCTTCTATAGACTCTCTTTAAATTGCCACGGAAGCCGTTTCACTTAATCATGAACCCCGGTGTAGCATACAAAGCTTTACGTTAGCCGACTATTTAAACTATTTTAATATAATATCACGGTTTCTTTGCTATTCTAGGAGCTTAAGATCCATTCATAGCGGTCAGTGTGTTTAACTTTGATTAAAAGCTAAATTGAAAGGCTTTGACTTATTAAACGTGAAAGGGTAAAGATTATACTGAAGATAGGTATGAATAAGTAACTATTCATATTTAATTTCATAATGTTAACCGAGAAATTGCTTTAGTTTTTTAATTTTAATTCTGTTCTGTTAGCTACAACTGTAGCTATTATCTATTATGCAACTGCTATTTACTCGACTGCAAAGTAGGATAATTGTTGACCGATTTTGGTGATCCTTATATCGATCGATTGTTTAGGCCTTGTGAGTGTCACTGAGACATGACAAAAATCAAAATTCACCATGATGACAATCAAATGCCATAAAGACGCCAGAAGAAATAACAGTCGGGTCAAATTATTCGACTAATCGATTTTTTCCAAAAAGCAATGTAGATCTTAAATGGGTGGGGCCAATCTGTTACTCCTTCCATTTCAATATTCTTAACTATTGGACTTGCCTTTTTATTGTGTCCTTTTTGTTTGTGTATATACGAAGTCATGTTTTTTATTTTTTTATATTTTTTTGTTTGATCTACTTTCTTTAATCCAATTTACTTGAAAAGCGCCCGCGCACACTCTCTTACGTGAATAAATTTCATTAAATACATTGTATACACGTTGAAAAAAAATATTATTATTTAATTTTCATGTGAAATGGTATTGTTGCCAGAACGAGCAGGTTGACAAGATAATATTTAAATGTGTGTGTTTTGTGTTTTTAATAAAAAATATAGCCTTTTCTATGCAACTAAGTTAGTCATAGTCAGACGCTCTACGTCGCATTTACGCATTTAATGAAACCATGTACAGTACCGATTGCAGAACAAGGAAACGAATCATATTAATGTATGTTTTTGTTCATACATTTTTTTTACTTATATATCTTTTCTCAGCTGAAAACGTTTTCCTCCATAGTAGGATAGTCAGAGAGCACCTAGTGTCAACACACTTCATTCTTCACTATCCTTCCTAATTCGATACTTTGCGTGTTGAATAGCGGACGCCACGCTAAGACGGTATCTTTTTCGCCAAAACTTAGAAGTTTAATCTTCCCCAACCTATCAAATATATGCTTTAAATTTATTTAATACGACGAACAGGAATCAAACCCACAACAATCAACATATACATTAAATCAACATATACATTTAAAAGTTCACTTAAAACATGATTTCTATATAAACTCCATATCGTTAAAAAAATTTCAGCTTTAATACGATACGATTACAAAATCCTTCAATATAATCATCTAATAATAGAACTATCGTACGATGGCCCAATAATGCTAGTATAATAGGCATATAGTATCCAGAGGGTGTCCTGACAAGAATCTGTCCGATTCTTGATCATGGACATACGGGTACGCGACCCCGGATCCTCGAGCCACCACTTTCATACCTCTATCCTTATCCATGAAAGTGGTGTCCTACCCCACTTTTTCTAATTTCCTTCCCTCTTTCACCTTCTTCCTTACCTGGTTTTACCCATCACAGGGGTTTTGGAGGTCAGACGGCAGTCGCTCCGTTAAAACCACTTCTCGCCACTCAAATGGATGACAAAGACAAAGCACTGGGTATGGCTAGGGCGTCGCCGTTAAACGACGCGCAGGCACATCGCCCTACACCTGCGATAGGTGGGCAAGGGCTACCGTGTCAAGTACGGGCACGGCTAAAGACGCTAGTACCCAGACGGAAACTCCGCTTTGCAACGTGGAATATTGGCTCTCTTACCGGACGATGCAGAGAACTCGCAGATGTACTCATGAGACGTCGGATTCAGTGTGCGTTCCTCCAGGAAACTCGCTGGAAGGGTAATAAGTCTCGGAACATCGGACAGGGTTGCCGGCTGATATACACTGGGTCGCCTTCAGGTAAAGCTGGTGTAGCTGTAGTGCTATCTGAAGAGCTTCGGAATGGTCTTCTTGAAGTCGACCGTCGCTGTGACCGCCTGATGCGGGTGCGGGTACTGATTGAGGGAGTCATTACTAACTTAATCAGTGCCTATGCTCCTCAGGCGGGATGTAGCGGGTCCGAAAAAGAGACATTCTGGGAGCAATTTGAAGAGGTTCTACGTGCTATACCAGCTGCTGAAGTAATCATAGTTGGGGGGGATTTGAACAGTCACGTAGGTAAGGCTGCGGATACGTATGAACGTGTACACGGTGGTTTTGGTTACAGTCGTCGCAATACAGAGGGAGAAAATTTTCTCAGAACCTGTATTGTGTCTGACTTGGCGGTCGTGAACACGTTCTTCCAAAAGACTCCGCAGCACCTTATCACGTATAAGAGCGGATCCCACTCAACTCAAATAGATTATCTGCTGACCAGACGGTGTCATATCGGCAAGGTGACTAACTGTAAAGTCATTCCAGGTGAAAGCCTGACGGCCCAACATCGTCTTCTTGTCATGGACTATGTCGTTACCCCGAAAAAGAAAGTAACCGAGAAACGTGAGCCTCGGATCAGGTGGTGGTTGCTGAATAGACCGATGCAAACCGACTTCCGAGCAGAGGTTGAGAGTCAAAATCTTTCGACTAATACCGAAACTGCTCAGGAAGCTTGGGATCGAGCCCAGTCAGCAATTATCGCAGCAGGTAAACGAGTTCTTGGCCTTTCTAGGGGAGGACGGGTCATCGACAAGGAGACATGGTGGTGGAATGACGAAGTGCAGGAGGTGATTCGTGGAAAGAAGGCTGCCTTTAAGGAGTGGCAGCAATCCAACTCTCCTGAAGACAGACTAGAGTACATAGCAGCGAAACGTGCCAGTAAAAGAGCTGTTGCCAGAGCCCGCAGTGACAGGTTATCACCTTTATATGATACGCTTGAAACTGCGGAGGGGCAGAAGCTCATTTACAAATTGGCACGAGCTCGGGATAAAGCGACGCAAGATATCGCCAAATGTCTTTGCGTCAAAGATTCCCAGGGCGCGCTGCTGTGTAATCATGCCTCTGTGAAGGAGAGATGGAGATGCTACTTCAAGGAGTTGCTAAACACTCAGCACCCGTGCAGTCTTCCAACCGAACAACCTCCTAATCTTGGACTTATTGCCCCGATAACACCTGACGAAACTCGGAATTGTCTTCGACGCATGAAGAAACGGAAAGCGGTGGGACCTGACGACATTCCGATTGAAGCGTGGAAATCATTGGGCTCTCATGGTGTGCTCATACTTACGGACCTTTTCAACCGCATCTTGAACACTGGGACTATGCCACGTCAGTGGCGCTACAGCTTCATAACCCCTATTTACAAAGGCAGGGGCAGTGTTCAGGATTGCGGTAGTTATAGGGGCGTTAAGATCATGAGTCACACCATGAAGCTCTTTGAGCGCATGATCGACCTCAGGCTCCGCCGAGAGTGTACTGTCTCTGAATGTCAATATGGGTTTCAGCCAGGATCGGGCACCTTGGACGCCATTTTTGCCCTCAGAACTATGATGGAGGCATACAGGGAAAAAAGGAGAGCTCTGCATGTGGCATTCCTTGATCTGCAGAAGGCCTTTGACTGTGTGCCTCGTCAATGTATCTGGTGGGCATTGCGATCCAAAGGGATCCCTGAGGCCTATATTGACATCATCAAAGACATGTACCGCGATTCCGTTTCAATGGTTAGGACTGCTGTTGGCGATACGAAACCCTTTCCGATCTCTGTTGGGGTTCACCAAGGCTCGGCTCTTAGCCCGTTCTTGTTCAATGTAGTGCTGGACACTGTCTCGGCTTACATCCAGGACCAGCCTCCATGGCTGATGATGTATGCCGATGACATAGCGCTCATTGACGAGAGCCGGTTGACGCTGGAGCGGAGAGTGAACCTCTGGAAGGGTACGCTTGAGAACGGCGGTCTTAAACTAAATGTGACGAAGACCGAGTACATGGCTTGCGGGAGCCCGGACTCATGCACTATCCAAATAGGTCCTGAACCAGCCGTTAAGTCGGAAAAGTTCAGGTACCTTGGATCTATTCTGCACGAGTCCGGAGGCATCGATCACGATGTCCAAGCCCGTATCAGCGCTGCTTGGGCGAAATGGCGTGAGGTCACAGGTGTGGTCTGCGACCGCAGAATACCGCCCAAGCTCAAGGGACTAATATACAAGAGCATAATCCGACCGGTTCTCTTATATGGCAGCGAATGTTGGCCAGCACTGTCCAGGCACACTCAGCAGCTCCACGTTACGGAGATGAAGATGCTGAGGTGGATGTGTGGCGTTACGCGGGCTGACCGCATACGCAACACATTTATCCGTGGTAGTCTTCGTGTCCGTGACGTAGCGGATAAGCTTCAAGAGAGTCGCCTGAGATGGTATGGCCACGTTGCACGCCGGCCTGAGAACTACGTCGGAAGAATTTGCCTTGATATGTCTGTCCCTGGAGCAAGACCCCCAGGGCGCCCAAGAAAGCGATGGCTGGACACCGTGAAGGAGGATATGAGAGCCAATGGACTTACCACCGGGGATGCCAAAGATCGTGTAAAGTGGAGGAGGTTAAGTAGGAAGGCAGACCCTGGCTAAAGCCGGGAAAGTGCCAGGAGGAAGAAGAATAGGCATATAGTATCGGTTTCACCAGCTCTATTGAAAATCAATTAGGGTACATCTTTAATGTTCCAGAATGAACAGAGTATTAGAAATGGTATATAGTGACGATTGTAATATATTTTATCACCAACGATTTTCATGTTTTTTAAATTTATGAACTATGATGAAATGTAGGTTGCCTTGAAGCTTTATATTTCCAATATTGACATTTTAAGTGTGAGGAAAAAGCGAGTGCTCATTAACTGTTGTAAAATAATAAAAAAGAAAAATATCTGAGTAAAAGTATAGTAAAATTATAACAGTTTAATAAACATAACATGCTTATGTCGTACGCACTCTGAATAAATAAAGATATATATAAATATGTCCTGGTGCACGGCAAAAAAAAATCATTTTCACCACCTTAAAAAACAAAACACACGATATTATACACGAAAATAAGCGTAAATAAAAAAAATAAATGAATATCCATCATCATAAAATCGGTTTTACTATACCGACCCGTTACGACAATTCACTGCATTTTGTTTCGTCACTAAATTATTATGATTCTTAAAGATGGGCGAAATGTAGAGAACTTGACACTAAGAATATCTTGACACTGATTTCACTCTGTTTCTGGAAGAAGCTTGTAGCTATTTATTAATAATCCATAGTATTCATTTATTACAGCATTTTTCAATAGCCATTCTGTCGTACTACACACTCACATGCCATTTCCGATATTCCCTCTAATCTGGTTTTGTCACACATAGATAGATGGACTCTTCAATAATTTATTGTTAAAAGCCGCCTGGAAAATGGACGGTATAATAAGTTGACAACGTCCGTTCACATCGTATACTACAGCTGAATGAATAATTTGATATCCCAACAATTAATAGAAAAGAGTTAAATTTAATTTATCATACTCTACATACGTACACTAACATAATCGATTTATAATAACTTTGTTTGTCAGCGTCTTTGCAAAGTTCATATACTTTTGACAAAATTTTATATATTTGTATTTTTTAATGGAAAATTTAAATAGTTTTTAGTTTCTAGATTTGATTCTATTATCTTAGACTATTGTGTAACAAAACACTATTATCGCTCATAGTACATATGTATATCCAAATAAGTTATTGAGAAGATTCGATTATTGATGCATTAAATGCAGTCGAACACAGTGGTGGTCCAGTCCAGTACAAAAACATATAATTTTTTAAAAAATATTTATATTATTTTTAATATTTAAAAAAAATATTTATTAAAAAACTATTATTTTTTTAATATAAAACGTTTATTTGATTAAAAATAATTAAAACGTAATTCCTCCATTCCAATTCTGTTCGAATTCATTTTACTTTAAACGATCCATGATGAGTTTCAGTGAGCTAAATAGATACTAACTATATTTTAATTTAGTCCATTACACAATGCATATACGAATAACGAAATGCTCAAAAGCTTTTAAGCATTACTTAAAACTACATTAAAGTACACATTGAAGTATCATCTTGAACAAATATTAGTGTAAGTATGTATATATAAAAATATTGTAAGTATGACTTCTTGTAGAATAACCGGGTAAACAATTTCCCTAGTACTCGCTTACACTACTTGGCACTTCCTCTGCTCTTTGCATAACACTCGCATACCGTGAGTGCTGTTATGGAAAACCTTAGGCTAAATATTTGGAGAAGGGTTATCAGGGCCCATATTTTTAATATAATTTTTTGATGTATTTAATTTATTTTATTCATCGTGCGTTATGCCTTACTATGATTATAGTTTTTTTTTTTAGTTAATGTGAATTAAATATATGTAATAAAAATTTCAATTTATAAGCCTATCTACAAAGGTGTATATCGTTACATCGTAACGTGCTTAGTATAAGTGTTAGGTTACTTAGGATAAAATAAATATTTACAAAAAACTATTTATTCGGTTCAACAATATATTTTTTTATTCTAAATATAAAGTTATTTAATTTACAGTGCAAAATAAGAAATGTTGTTGAATTTACTGTTTTTAAGGTGGTTTATCATAAAGAAAGATTAAATAAGTCATAAGACAAATGGCTAATCCATGAATTAAAGAAGAAGAGTATCTTTTATTCTTTTAAAACAGGAAAATCTTTCGACTATAACATTTATGCTTTTCAGAAAAATAATAGTGGTAGATGACACTTCCAATAGATTTTCTTTTCAAAATATAAAACTATATGATGCACTAAGACTACTTTTAAAGGATTATTATACCTTATAAGAACGTTTGCTTTCAACTTCAGCAGATTTCTAATAGAAGACGTACTAATCTAACTTACCGTTTACTCTACCCTTTATACAATTGTACATTATAAATAAATTATTACATTTTATTTTATTTTTATATTTTTTTTTGCACTGTGTCCCGCACACAGCAGGGTACGCAGAGGGAACTGGAGTGGCGGAACTGAACGCCGCGCTTGGCTTCGACACCAGAGCGAAGAAAATGGAAATATTAAATATTTTATGTCCTCGAGTGGGAATCGAAACCACAACCAGTCGTTTGAAGTCACACGTCTATACCACTGCGCCACGACTGGCCCCTGTATTTATTTTATGTTCATGCTTTTTCTTTCATAAGGAAGCCAGATAGAACCTAGTAGAAAATGAGGCCAAAACTCATATGCGAATTGAGTGGCGGAAATTGTTTTGGTTGGAGGGATTTATTTTAGAATAAAATATAATATATATTTTTAAATATGTCTCCCCAGCTTGGAATTTAATCCTGGACAGCGTATACATTATGTACCTGCCATAACAGAGTAATGGTATAGAGATATTTCGATAGTAGGTTAATAGGTACTTACTTCTAAAATCTGAAAGCAATGGAAAAGTGTACACTGGATATTTAGAGTGCATAAGTTTTTAGTGCATAAGAAGATTGGTAAAGAGGTTTTGTTCTAGGTTTTTTTAAAGAAGAAATAAAATCTATAAATGAACCAACTGTGATACAGTGAAACAGTGTCTGAAAACGCGATTGGTTGTATGTTTAATTCCCAATTGAGGGAATATACTGAATATACTAATGATACATTAAAGTATTTTTATTTCTCCGTACTCAAACGTCTCAGTTTTGTACTAAATGTTAACAAATCAATAAGCAAAATAATGTATAAGGAAGAAATTAAAAAAATATGGCAGAGAGAACCGAATGTTGCTCTGGTATCACACTTGACACGCAACGTCTCAATTTTCAAGTGGAAGGTCGAGAACGGAATATCTAGCTGAAAAACCTAATGTCAAGACACTCCTTTCCCCGCCTTCCGTCCAAATAAGAAACATTGTGTCTTTTGGGACCGAACTCAACTTCGCATTTTGTCGTACCAGAACAGGAAAATTAATTTTAATTTAATGTTGATGTAATACGCAACTATAGCCTCTATATAATATAACAATAATCAATTTAAATTAATATACACGCATAAAACTATTAAAATAGAACGATAACTTATTAAATAAACAAAAATGTGCTAAAACAAACATAAAAAACCACATTAACTAATATCTTATCGAACACGCTATCGAATTCTACGAACACTAACGAAAATCAACGTCTAAATATACAATCGTGTTGTGATTCTTATACAAATTACAACATTACATTAGTAAAAATGCTAGAACAATTATGTGAGTAATTACCTAAGCACCTAATGGTACCTAGACGTGACTAATTTCCTAACAGCGTGTGTCGCATATAAAGGGAATTAAGCCCGGAGTACAGAGTGACGTATAATTTTCTTTGTCGGCTTGCTTATTCTACGCCTAGAAAGCGCCTTTATTTGTAGTGCTATTTGAAATGCTTTGGGATTAGAACTTTACTTTGACACCAGAGAGAAGAAAATGGAAATATTAAATATTTCTACTCCTCGAGTGGGATTAGAACCTACAAACCAGTCGTTTTACAGTCACACTTTGTGCCTCTGCGCCACGACTGGCCCCTTAATGTGAAATAAGTAAAAATTTGCAACATAGCATTAAGGGAATATATTTCCAATACGTTACAGTTTCTAAGCTCACTGAAAATGAAATATATTCCTAGTACCTACATACTCGTACATGTTAAGATGCGAAAATTATTAATAATGTTAAATTATGAAACAAAAAATTGTATATAAAGAAATGTTTCATTCATTCCTTAATTCGACACCTAATATTGATTTTTTTTAAATTCAAGTAAAGAACTAAGCTATCACCAGTAATAAGAGACTAAGGCTTAACAATAAGAGCGCGTAGATGGCTTCCAAAAGGCGTAGGTTGGAAGGCCACTGGAATCAGTTTTATAAGTTTTCTAAAGATATTTTTCAAATTAATAAAATGGTTTCTGTCTATCAACATGATATAATATGAAAAAGTAATACTTTCTTTCTTTTTTGTGATTTTTACATATTCTAAATTGATCCATCGAGTACATTTGAAACACGCTTTAGAAAACCCGACATTTCGTACACTTAGCACAAGTCCATGGTATAATACAAGTAAGTGATTTAGCAACAACATATAAATTTGCTTACTTTAAACACTAAATAATATAATGTTAAGTGCTCAAATTAAGCGCATAGATTCTGAGACAAGACGTTATGCATCTGCATACTAATACATCAAACAATGTAGGGCATTGATTTCTATCACATAGTACCTATAATGTATTTCAATATGAGTAGAAGACTAATAGTGTCTTTTTGCATTAAACTAACGAAGTGCCTTTTCAATACATTAAAAGTGAGAAAACTATTGATTTCATTTATTTATAATATTAAATATAATTTAGTAATAGTAAAAACTCATGATATAAGTTTGTAGTATAATATATTTTATTTTCATAACAATGGTTCTTCAAAAGTGGCTTATATAATTCTTGTTTTAGTTTTAAGCTTTGAAGTATACAAAAGTAAATGATCTATACAAAAAATAAAATAGGAGTTTTTGAAGGTAATATTAAAATAACCATTTTTTATTAAAAACAATTGTATGTGCACACGGTGCATATACTAAAACAGTATTTTTTATAATTTTTGACTGTTTGTCTTTTTTACTTCAGCTAATCTCCGGAATTTGATCGAGGACGACCGATTTTAACGAGACTTTTACTGGATTAAGTAACTTAGGCTACATTTATTTTAAACTATTGTAAAATTTGATGAACTAAGTAATAACTTTCTTGTTAAACTCCACGTAGACGAAGTCACGAGTATGGAAAATATATTTGAAGTCGATATTGTAATTTATACATACATATATACTTATCACTTATATAATATTGTTTCGCCTTTTTGTGGTATCTTCATACTTGTTTCGTGTTTTTTGCTTGACTTTTTGCGAATCCGTTTTATTTAACCAGACCTGAGAAACATACAATATAATAATAAAACGTTAATTCCCTTGAGTTTAATTTAAATGCATTATCATAACATTAAATACAATTGCTGCTACTGTTTTTTGTAATCAGTAATAATTAAAATTAGTAATTTATTATGTGAAAATGCACAAAAATACACCATATACTAAATAATTTAATGCATGTTGGTGGGAAAAATAAAAATAAAACAAGAATAAACGTTACAAAAACTTTATACGATACACGTACAAAGACAAAGACAAACCATATCAATAGACTAATGACCTGCTCACGACTTCGTCCGCTTGAACTACACAATTATAACTTCTTCGTATTTTCGACATTATACGTTTATTCAACGATTTTATATGTTAAGCGACTTAAGTTTTCTTTACGAATCTTCATTCTTTATTTCAGCTCGTTAAGTATTTATACAAACATAATGACTTGTGTCCTCAACTATCTTCCTTGAAAAAAAACCATCGAAATCGGTCAAACGATTTGAATTTCTCATACAGTCCGTCCCCTACTACAACCCCTTAGATTAGTTTTTAAAAAAATAACCTATGTTTGACACTGGATCTCCAATCATTCTTATTCGAAATTATATCCAAAAAGGTTCTGCAAATTAGCCGTGAAAGCGAAACAGACAGTCGGCTATATTTCGCTTTTATAATATCACTTATGGTTATAATATCAGCATAGACAAACAGTAATGTTATATAACATTTTAATAGTAGTTGTATAACTAAATGCAAAAATATTTATAAAATATAATAACCTATAACCTTATGTTATTATCAAAAACAAGTCTACTAACTGACACTTGACCGCTAGCAAAGATTATGAGTTCATATTCCGTTTGTTTATTATTTAATTCATATGTCGGTGGCAGCAAAAAATCTAAATTATGCAATATAAATCGTCATGTACACGTAGATACATGTATAGTAAATATTCATTCATTTTTTTTTATAGCTTCAAGCTGTATCCCGCACACAGCAGGGTAGGCAGAGGGAACCTAGTGTTAAGACACTCCGTTCCCCACTTTCCGCCCAATTCGGAGGCTTTGCGTGTTAAGTGGCGGAACTTAACGCCGCGCTTTACCTCGACACCAGAGCGAAGAGAGTGGAATTATTAAATATTTCCAGTCCTCGAGTGGGAATCGAACCCACAACCAGTCGTTTACAGTCACACGCTTGTGCCACTGGCCGACGACTGGCCACTGGCACATATTCATTCATGTTTTCACATATAGCAAGGTAGGCAGAAACAACTTAGTGTTAAGACACTCCACTATACTAGTAGAAAATATAAAATTACCTGCTTCTTTTATTTTTGGCAATTTGGTCTCGTTGGTCATCAGTGAACTTTGCAAGATACTCGTGTTTTTAAAATATAATTTGTTATACCATAATAACTTGTTAATAATAGTACGATCTGATACGAATATTACCAACTCCTACTTATTGTTACTGTTACACTTAAAAAAATCTATACTACCTACCTACCTGTTACACTTAAAAAAATCTATTTTAGTTTTATTTTCAAATTAAAAAAATAACTATTTCATATTTATATAATTTTTAAATAACATTCAAGTAATGTTATTTAATAATTGCAATACCGAATTTTGACATAGGTACAACCAAATTAAAATGAATACTAAAATGCTATAAGCTTAGATTGTTATTTAAGTATGACTTACTTAATAGGTCACTGATTAAATATTCTATCATATAATTGCCCCCCGCCGCTGGGTAGCGTCCCGTAAAAGGCGGGTAACCCAGTAGCTTGGTGGTAGGAGATTCGTTCTCCGACTGGCTTGCGACCACTATAATGTCAAAGACGAACCGCCAAATATCTTATGATGTGTTCCGGTTCGATGACATGTAAGCCAGCTCTCCCTATTCCCACTATTCCCATCCTTCCACCCTCCTTCTGTCCTACATTCCCAAGGCTGGCAACGCATCCATAACTTTGATGTTGTGGATGTCTATGGGCGAAGGTAACCACTTAACACCAGGTTGGCCTTCATCTCGTTTGCCTTCTTTATTACATAAAAAAAAAAAAAAAAATCTATTTTGTACTAATATACACAGTGAAACATGTTTTTCGAAATACACAATATTGTTAAACACAAAGTAAAAGCAAAATAGTATCTAATCATGCCAGGATTTGAAGCCGTTACTTGTGTACTTATAAGGACTTATCAGTGAAACGACAAAGCTTGTTTTATAATAAGCAAAGTTGACAAAGCCCTTCATACAAAATATATGTAAGTAATTTTGAAATTACCATATAAATCAGTTATCGAAGTTGACGCCGAGTGTTTAGCATTTCATATCGGTACGAATTTTAATTCAAATTAGCTTTAAATTATGCCTGCGATAAGTTACAATCGGAATTATACATTAGGGATTATGTATATTATAATTGTGGGAACTTTTTGCTTTAATTTATGGTTTTTAAGATGTTAATTATTGAAATTAGATAAAAAAGAAAAATGAGTTTCATACTTTTGTATACTCTCGTTCTGGTATTCTCAAAAGGAATACTATTTTCAAAAGAATAAACCATTAAAAATTCTTAATACACCAATATTGTTTATTTTACTCCAATAAGTTATTTTTTTGCACCAATAATTTAATTTTATTTTCTAAGTTTGCCATGTTGCGCGCGAATTCAAGCTTTACGTGTAGAATAGCGGAACTCCTCGCTTTGTTTCATATACCAGAATGAAAAACGAAAATAATGAAGTTGTCACTCCTGTGGGAATCGTACCTGAAACCAATCGCGATTACAGTCAAACATTTCCACTGAGCCGTGATGGCCTGTAAGTCTATTTAACTATAAAATAACCCTATAAGTCTTGCGTGTTGGTTGATAGCCCTAACGTCACGTCGTAATTAGTAATTGATGCGCTGAATTTTTCATTAGAAATCGAAGCATGGCCAGGTGCACTTTTCTTGTTGCATATTAAATCACTTGGATACGGCCTTCGTGTTACTATTGTACACCATGATGAGTTAAAGTCGATAATTGCAGTAATTTATATCTGTAGATCGTAAAATCAAAGTTTTGGATTGTGAAATAGATAGACAAACTTTCCATATCTTTCTTCAAGCTCTTTTAAGCATTTTCTCGGATAGCGTGGTAGTCAGAGAGAACCTAGTGACAAGATACTCCGTCCTCCACTTTCCGTCCGAGATAGATGCTTGCGTATTTAGTGGCTGAATTCATCGCCACGCTCTGTCTGTTATGTTTTCCATAACTTTCTTATAACAAATAATAATTATTAATAATCTCTTATAGATAAAGTAAGACAGACATGTATAGGATAGCATACCATGGTTGACCTCGATTTTGACTTTAACAGTCTCGCTGTATTTATTTATAACTTGAAATGATTATAATTTGTTGCCCTTAAACTTAAGTTAACTAACTGTCTTAAAGGAAGAGAACAGCATGTAAAATCATAACGTTTTTAATAATCATTAAAAAAGGATTCATATAACAAAAAACAATTGTTAAAAATTAAATTTATGTACTTCTATTATGCTTATGTAAGCAAAAAGAACAACTTAATACAAGTTGTATTTGATTAGCTCTTTTTTTACAATTTATTTCTATCCTGTATTATTTTTTTATCAAAACGTTAAGAGCATTTTGTGTAACGCAGAAAAATAGGCTTTAATATCTAATAAACACAAGATTTTTTTATTTAAAAGAGCGATATTATGCATGGAATAGCTAGACTTGACTCCGCATTTTAATCAGATCGTAAGCTACTTAAAGAGTTATATTTTAAGTAACCAGCACTCTTTTAAATGAAAATCGAACCTATACCCAATTTTCAAAGATTCCACTTTGCCACAATAGTAAAAATATCGATAAAGTTATATTTTTAATAGGCCTCAAAAGAAAATAAACAGGGTTAATAATTCTCCCATCATATTATATTCATAAGGCAGCAATGTGCCAATTTATAATGCAACGACGATAGCACACCTGGCTGTAATATCGATTTACGTTTAACGTTTCTATCAAACTCTAGTTCTACATTAGTAGTTTTAGACTCCGAACTTAAATAGATTACCGTATATACATATGTACATTTGTCATATTTTTTTTATAAGAAAAAAAAAACAAGTATGGTTATGTCAAAAATACTAAATATTCTTTTCTTTATAAGAAAAAATATTACAAGTTTGTTAACGCATAATACTGGTCATTTAATTCTCAGGTCTGTACTAATTGATAAAAATTGTACTGAACTAAGTGTAAAAATGAAAAAGGGCGTGCTCAGGTGGTTTGGGCACGTCGAGAGGATGAGTGATGGAAGAATGATAAGAAAGGTATATGAAGCAAAGGTGAGTGGTAAGAGAGGCAGGGGGAGACCTCGGTTGACCTTCGAAAACACAGTATCGACGATACTGTAGGGCGTGTATGAAGAGGTTGATGACAGTGGACGAGGCGAAAGAATATGCAGGGACCGTAGCGTTTGGTGCTCCGTTCTTACTGACTACCCCGAAAGGGTTACAAAAAGAAGCTAAAAAAAAGTGTTAGTTTAAATAGCATCCAACTGAGTTATTTATACAGGTGTAGCACTTTAAGATCGACAATAATATTACATGATGCCTTTATATATACGACCCTTTAGAACTTTAGTGACCTAATAGAAAGTTCAGAGCCAGAAGAATCATTAAAGAATAAATCATTTTTTAGTTGTTCGATTAAGTAATTGTTCAATTAAATAATTATTACTTATTGGACTAAGTAATTATTAGTTACTCAATTAAGTAATATATTCGATTAAATAATAATACTTTAATTTAGACACTTTTTTTCTTTTTTGTGGCCAGTCGTGGCCCCGTGGCATAAGCGTGTGACTGTAAAAGACTAGTTGTGGGTTCGATTCCCACTCGAGGAGTGGAGATATTTAATATTTCCATTTTCTTCGCTCTGGTGATGAGGTAAAGCGCGGCGTTAAGTTCCGCCACTTAACACGCAATGCCTCCGAAATCGGCGGAAAGTGGGGAACGGAGTGTCTTAACACTAGGTTCCCCCTGCCTACCCTGCTGCGGGATACAGCGTGAAGCTAATTTAGACACTTAATAGTACGGTTGCCCCTTTCTGACCTAAGAGAATCGGTTTACTTTGAATGAACTGTTAAAATACATATTTGTCGCCTGTCGTACGATGGACGAAAAGAATTCTTAAGGTGCGACATAGTCACTTACCACCTTTTTAGATAAACGTTTTGATCTATGCTTGTTCTCACATAAATTGTGTTCCCCACTTAAATTACGTATATATAAATATTCATAATTTGAACATTTGAATCGAAAATATTCAAATGTACAGTCACATTAGCGTAAAATTATGACAAGTATAAAAATAAATAAAATTGCAGTGTCCGTTTGTAATAGTAAAATAAATTAACATTTTTTAATGATTTTATTAACTTTTTTTGCCAGTCCGTCCCTCTGTCTTTTACCGGGACACGGTTAATTTCTGAAACGGCTGGACAGACTTTGACCGAACTTTTACAGGCAAATAACCGATGTAATAGGGTGTAACTTAGGCTACTATTATTTTCTTTTTTTTTAAGCTCCACGCGGGCGAAGTCACGAACACATCTGGTTTAAAACATTAAATTATGATTTAATTGTTAAATTTTATTCATTATGCACTTTTTGTTTGAAAGCATGTGGTAAAATTAAATATATAAAGTAGTGGCACCAGCAACTTTAAAAATAAAAATATAAATAAAAAGATTTAGGTTTATACAGAGTGTACTTCGATCGACGATTCAACAGTAACCTACGGATGAGGCACTCCAATACCGATTTAGCAGTATAGTTATATAGATAGCACATACTTATTGATGATGTTTTTAGTTTTACGCTATGTATGGGGAATCCCACACGGCAGGATAGACAGAGGGAACCTAATGTTAAGACATTCCTACTATCCTCCGAATTCTGGAGGCATAGGCGTGTTGAGTAACGTGGTACTTTGCCTCAACACCACAGTGAAGAAAATGAAATATTAGATACTTGCGACCGGCCCGCGGATTCGCCCGCTTAAACCACTCACCTAACCGTTTAGTCGGCCGCAAAGCATCTCATCTTGCCCAATTTTATTTTTCAGTAAAAAAAATATGTACAAAAAAGTAGCTTAGTAGAACAGAACAGTACTGCTTTCTGAATGTGAAGAAAATTTCATGATCAGTTCAATATTTCCGAAGATTACCCCTTACAAACAAAGTCACAAACTCTACCTCTTTATATAATAGTATATATTTCAATTATTTCAGTGGAAATCGAAACGACAACCGTTTACAGGTATACTCTGTGCTCTTGTGCCACAGTTACAGCCACAGCCATTCTTTTCAAGTATCCATAATAAAAAAATATTCACAGAAATGAAGACTTTCCTCGCCACTTAAAATTATATTCTAATTAAGTTAAATTAATATCTTTTGAGATTCTCTTAATTGTTACCTTAAAAAATTCAAATCTGCTAAGCCACAGAAAAAGGCATATGTAGATAGAGGTCTAATGGAAAAGTAGAAAGTGCACCATCCGTGGATCGCTGGTCTGCCATTGATTTGTCGATCAAGTCACACCCTCTATAAAAACGTGTATTATTTTGAACGAACCAAATAACCTTGACGAATTATCCATTTTTATCACTCGTGGGACCATGTTTTTAGTATATTAATATACACGTGCATTGCAACATATTTAGTATCGCCTTATGGTACCTCAAAACAATGGCTGCTAAACACGGTCCTATCCAGCTGGTATTTGGCCTTCTTGTCAGTGGGAGCACTTAAACTGTATATGTACCTCTGATGCTAGAACTGCATCTTTTGTTGTTTTCAACATATAATAGAGTTTATTAAACAACGCACAATATTTATATGATTGAATTTTTACTTACAAACTAGATAAATGACCTAAAAAGCTTTAACTATCAAGCCTGATTTGCACTTGACAAATACTCGCTTTCGTTGGGTGGGGAACCGAACATTGATATATAGACCTGAAACGTACAATCTCGATTCAATTATACCTACTACTTGAGAATTTGAAATATTT